>CP136062.1:159968786-160568786 GCA_032622095.1 Siphonodentalium dalli
ATATTACTCAATAATCATGTAGTAAATTGGAAGTTTTCCATGGGAATGGGGGTTGTTGATTAGTCGACTTTGACTCGATTTTCGACCATCGATTAGTCGACTACAAAAAACCTTAGTCATTTCAACACTAGCTAATACGAGACCTAGGGTCAGATTGAAGTTTCCCAGTTGAACTTGGTGATGTTCACCCATTAGTCACCTCGATTATGTATTTCATCTTCTGCAAATTAGGGGATATAGAAACTAAAAACAATGTTAACTTGAGATACTTCCCAGAAGATGAGGCCTTCAATAGCAGAATGAGGTCCCCAGAGGGTGAATTTGGTGATGCTAGCCCACTGTGCAGGATAGCATCGCTAAATTCACCCTCTGTGGACCTCATTCTGCATATGACAGACACACTATTTGTATTTGCTGCACGAAAGATACTCCTTCAATTAAAGCAGCAAGCAGGAGAAAATTGTATGTATTGAGTCCTGTGGAGACTCCAGGATGTTCATGTGTGACTGGTCCGTGCAGGCTTATCATGCATAGTTATCAGTTCCGAGTAGTGATGTGTGACTGGTCCATGCAGGCTTTGGCTTATCATGCATGATTATCAGTTCTGAGTCGTGACTGAAATTGTTTAACCCTTTCATGACGGGAGCTGTGCTGGTGCAGCATTAAAGATCCTGTGCCAGTGCTTTCTCTTATATATTCGAGTCTCCCATAAGGAGCCTCACATAGATAAGAGAATGCACTGGCTTACAAGGTCAAGGTAAATATTGTTAGGCCAATGTATTCTCTTATATATGCGAGGCTCCTATTGGGAGACTCGCATATATAAGGGAACGCAGTGGCATTGTGTTTTCACAACATTTCAGGAAGCTCCAATCATGGCAGGGTTAACTCACTTATTCCTCGGCTCATAGGATAGATACAATCTTCATAGTTTCAGTATTAGGCACCCATCATGAAAATTTAATTATACTTCCAGTTGAATCTGTGATCCCGCCTTTCAAACCCGTCGGCAAAAACATAGATCTTCTTAAGATTGACTCTTCACACAAAAGGTATGTTAGAGTTCTGTAATAAACTCATTTACATTATAATTACCATGTTGTTTGTATCGTTCATAGAGCACATGAGTGTATTTTGCACTAATCCATGGCTCAAATTCTATTTTGCACTAATCCATGGCTCAAATTCATTCATTTGTTGCATATATTCTGTTATGAAAGGAGATGGTCCCATATATGGCCAGATTTAGTGTACAGTCCCCCTTTAGTGACTTAATAGTTAAATGGGTTTAATCACTGAATATTTAAATATTATTTTGCAGTAGTGAAATAAGCACTTTATGTCTTTAAATTATTTTACAGCAGGAAATTGACTGTCAATCCACTGAAGTTGAATGAAGTCCTGTCGACGGAGATTCATTTTGGTGATTTGTCCAATAACCAATTCAGGTATGATGACCAAGCCTTGAAATAGTGTGTCTGTCATTTGCAGAATGTGGTCCCCAGAGGGTGAATTTAGTGATGCTACCCCGCATAGCGGGCTAGCATCACCAAATTCACCCTCTGGGGACCTCATTCTGCTTACACCTCAGCAGAATGAGGCTCCCAGAGGGTGAATTTGGTGATGCTAGCCCACTGTGAGGGTTAGCATCACTAAATTCACCCTCTGGGGACCTCATTCTGCAAATGACAGACACACTATTTCAAGGCTTGATGATGACTTTGGTTTGGTTTGTTGCACCCCATAAAATTAGCTGCAGCAAAAGTGTATGTTCAGACGACCACGATACAATTATAAGTGGAAAAATTTCCGTCGTAGGAAGTAACCGGTAGTTCGACTGCGCATGCTCACATAAAAATCGTAGGTCATAAAATAATATTAAGCGCTGTTTATTTTAGATGCGAAATCGTGGCGTATCCTTGGTTACCTCCACTTGCGACGTAATCGCAGCTGTGTGTACATAAAAATCGTAGCTGGAAATGGTCGTAGGGTAGTCAATCACATGCTTTAGAACAACCTACGATATCATAATGTACGACGAGATCGTCTGAACAAACTATCCACGATCTCGTCGGGCCCCGATTCCTCCACTTACGATTGTATCGTGGTCGTCTGAACGTACACAAAGGCGAAGCTGTAGAAAAATATGTAGAAACCAATATAGAATTTAATGCAATTCTAATGTAATGCCGTAGAAGTAAAATGTGAATTTCACGGGATGTTTGTTGGCTTTATCATCTCTTCAGTCGCTAGCCTATATTACAATATCAATTTTATTCTTGGCAAAAAAATGCGCAGAAAGTTTATTTCACTGTGCATCTAGAAACCACTTACCTTAATGAGCGACCAACAATTTTGCTGAGATACACAAATCATGTAACACTCCCTTTACATTGATTACAAATCTGCACTTTTTGAAATGAAATCACCTTTGCCATTGCTGGAAGACTTATGACGGCCTCATGTGCTATACACCTTCAAACTGAGCCATTCCGCACCTCAGGTATGGTGGTATCATTGTATTTAACCCTTTCTAAGAGCTCTTTCCATCAATGTATCACATTATAAATCAATAAATTTGAAAAATGATCCAGGAAATATGGGTTGATACAAAAATTGGACTTGGCACTCAAAGGGTTAAGGATGTACAGTGTGTGTAACCTCAAATTCTGAAAATATGTTATTAATTAGTTGCTTCCATATTGGCCTCGGTATATTGTATTGGCCCTGTGCAAACAACCATATTGTGGATTCTAGACCCGTTGAACATCTGTCTCATCTCATATACATGTGTATTATCTTCAATTTCATAATTATGATATTTTTCATAGTCGAGAATATGATCTGTATTTTCGTGTGATATTTTTCAGAGTGGATGCCTTGTCTTGTACTCTGTCAGTGCTGTCACAGTTTGTTTGTCTATATGCTGATCTCTCTTCATTTAAAGAAATATTTGCACCGACCCTGAAATACTGTGAAAGACTCCCTAAACATCTCTACCCATCCAGTCTACAGGTAAAGTACTGCAACATAATGTGATATACGCTTACTGTGGCACAGAATCAGCAATCTAACTGACGCTGGTACTATTCAAACATTTTGGCATCTTCAGCTGATCAGGAGTCAATTTCCCAAAATGTCTAAATTCTACTTTTGGCATTTAATTGACAAATACAGGCACATGTATATTCGCCTTGATAACACAATTAACCACATAATCAGTGTTCGCGCTGTCATGTGTCATTTGCACACAAAAAATGAGAATTGCACAAACTATTTTGCCTTTGGCACAAATAATTGGCACACATGTTTTCTCTATCGACAACATAACTGGGACTATATTGAATTATATACGTAGTATATTGATATAAAATGATAGGCCCATTTGGGCAGTTTATATCTGAGGCGATTAAATAAATTATCTTTGTTCTCAGGCAATTAGATATCAATTTTAAGATGAGGGAGGGAGGCTATTTTTTTTCTTTTTTTGTTCTCAAAATCTGGAAAGCATACTTCAATTTCATTGTTCAAATCCAATAATTTATGAGGCTTTTTAAAAGAAAATTTCAGTGATGAGGCAGATGCATGAAAGCACACTGGAGAACACAGATTTTTTATTTATTTGGCCTTATGTGCACCTTTTTGACCTGAACCAATCTCTAACAATTGCATGCATCAAGTGCATGCATCATTCCTATTTTATCATCACCTTGCGCAAGATCCACAACAATCTGTCAGTGATGAGGACATATTGTATATTTGAAACAGGGAATCTGATTCGGTGTCCACACTGAAGCACGTTGGTGATATGAACAACGAATCAAATCAAATCAAATAAAAAAAATGGGATTGTCCCCATTTTACATATGAGAATGGCTTGCAATTGCCTGGGGACTGTATTGGACGAAGCCTTGCATTGCATTTAAAGTTGGTCTATTTAGAGCTACATATATGGCTGGATTTTGGTTCAGTCTCCATTTAAAGATGGTCTATCTTTTCCTATAACAAGTTTTATATATAGTTTCCTTGGGCATAAAATCAAAAATATGAATCGATGAACACTGTCCAGAAACGCTTATATCCATTAATATTGATTTAATTTCGAATTTTCCGGTATAATATACATTCAATCAATTTGGGACATTTTACGGCTTGCATACTTTCGAGCGTAGAATGCGCCATAACTCTTATCTTAAAATAGTAACGAAAAAATGTCCCACTTGATTATCGCATTATATAAGAAAATATCGACATAAAATCAATATAAATTAACAGTTGCGTTTCCAGACTGGGCCTTCAATTCATATTTATTATTTTATACCTAGGAAACTATATTAAACTTGTTATTGGAAAAGATAGGCCATCTTTAAATCCATATCTATGAATGTATTCATTTTTCAGACACAAGTGGAAGACTTGGTCACAGCAATAGAGAAATGTGGCATGAAGCCAAGAAAGCATCTAGTCATGAATAAACGGAAACCAAAATCTATAAAGCTTTATGAACCTAAAGTGGAAGAAGTGTAAGTAACGCTGTCAACCATATCAACCCTTTAACAGCTGAATACTTGTTGATGAGTACTTATTTGATTCAGTCGAAAGATGCCCTGTCCAATTTGATGCCTTCTACCCCAGAAAATAGTTAGATCAAACCAATGAGTCTGTCAATACGCTTTGATGGCCAAAACAATGTTAAAAACAAGAAGTATTAGCGCATGTTAAATTTTTGTCAGCCTAGCAAAAATTACATTAACACTTCTTTTAAAGTTAAGAGTGTCCATGTATCAGTCACCCAAAAGCTTTGTTATAATTTTCAACATCTAAAAGAGGCAGTATCATCATTCTCGCTCATTGCTCTATCCTTTATATCTCATCATTCAGAAATGTCCCAAATAAAACACATAGTAAAAGTACGACAATTAGAAAACTAAAGATAATACAGGCTAACAATATATTCATATCCATATTCATCTATGCCAAAAAACTGTTGTTACATTTTTTTGTCAGCTGACTATCTATTAGTGATGTTCCAATAATGAAAAAGCCCATCGGACCGATTTCCGATAACTGGAGGCACAATCGGCCGATTTCCGATTCCGATGTTTATATATACTGTGCGTTTGCTCCCATACGCTCATTGCACTCCTATCACGGTATAGTTTCAAAGCCAAATACATAAACGAAACATATAACACTGTCGCATAAGTATTTCCACCGATGTCAGTTGTGTGCTGCCTTTGATGTATACTGGTAGTTGTTTTGACAAAGAGATCAAAGGTGCCGACTCAGAGTGATGTTATGGCCGTGTGTGGAACACTTGCACGCTGTGTAAAAGTCTTGATTGAATACTTGTAAGTTGCGACAATGTATGGAATGGCGATGATTATTAACTAAATTTAGATTGAATTGATAGATAATAATTGCTGTCATATTTGTTTGAAATTTCCCAAGTTCCCATTGGTCACACCTTTTGTCTTTTAACAACTGGGAAGCTTCTATAGTTCCGCTTACTCAATTTTTTTTCGCGAGACCGCCTCCAAGTTCAACATGGAGCTAAGCGTATTTTATAGCATACGCTGTACAGACAAAAAAGCTAATTATGCCCCTCCTCATGTTGGTCGTTATTGAAGACAGTTCTGATCGCGACTACTAATTCATTCAGTGTGTGCTTCAAATTATTGACATAGCATGTGACGTCACATGGCACATGCTCAACAGGAAGCTACACTGTAATGAGTTCAGCTGTTTAAGGCTTTCTTTGAATTTATTTCATGTCAACGCGATTGAACCAATAATTTCATATTATATGTGTATTCCCATGCTTATATTATATAATCATATCAGACTGTTTGTATGATGCCAATGGCTTCTTTTGAGGCTGTTACAACTGCATTTTACATTAAATACTACGGTTGTATTGCATACGTTGATTAAAGCATGCATATTGTGCTTAGATACTAGAACATTTTTTATTTGTTTTGACAATTGGTTAAAGTCGATGTTCAACTGCGAGGTACGATTAATATCCGATGGGCTATTATTGGCCGATTCCGATTATCGGAACATCACTAATATCTATATGTTTGTTAATATACGTGTTATGTTCACTTTGAAACCCACTTATGTGTAATGTTCAGTTTTATTTTGGGAAATAAAAATTATTAAAAAACTAAATTGTTTATTTTAATTTATTTTAGGTTTGAAGGGAGGAAAAAGAAGACGGGAGATAAAGCAATGAATGAAAAACAGAAGTTAATAAGCAAACACAAGAAGGAGATGAAAGGAGCAATTCGAGAAATCAGGAAGGACACCCAGTTCCTTGCAAGAGAAAAACTGACAGAGCAACTCAACAGGTAAGTGTTAAAATCAGCATGGAAATAGCAACTCAACAAGTAAGTGTTACAAATCAGCACGGTAATAATCAAATGACAGAGCAATTCAACAAGTAAGTGTTACAAATCAGCACGGAAATAATCAAATGACAGAGCAATTCAACAAGTAAGTGTTACAAATCAGCACGGAAATAATCAAATGACAGAGCAATTCAACAAGTAAGTGTTACAAATCAGCATGGAAAGAGCAACTCAACAAGTAAGCGTTACAAATCAGCACGGAAATAATCAAATGACAGAGCAATTCAACAAGTAAGTGTTACAAATCAGCATGGAAATAATCAAATGACAGAGCAATTCAACAAGTAAGTGTTACAAATCAGCACAGAAATAATCAAATGACAGAGCAATTCAACAAGTAAGTGTTACAAATCAGCACGGAAATAATCAAATGACAGAGCAATTCAACAAGTAAGTGTTACAAATCAGCATGGAAAGAGCAACTCAACAAGTAAGTGTTACAAATCAGCACAGAAATAATCAAATGACAGAGCAATTCAACAAGTAAGTGTTACAAATCAGCACAGAAATAATCAAATGACAGAGCAATTCAACAAGTAAGTGTTACAAATCAGCACGGAAATAATCAAATGACAGAGCAATTCAACAAGTAAGTGTTACAAATCAGCACGGAAATAATCAAATGACAGAGCAATTCAACAAGTAAGTGTTACAAATCAGCACAGAAATAATCAAATGACAGAGCAATTCAACAAGTAAGTGTTACAAATCAGCACGGAAATAATCAAATGACAGAGCAATTCAACAAGTAAGTGTTACAAATCAGCATGGAAAGAGCAACTCAACAAGTAAGTGTTACAAATCAGCACAGAAATAATCAAATGACAGAGCAATTCAACAAGTAAGTGTTACAAATCAGCACAGAAATAATCAAATGACAGAGCAATTCAACAAGTAAGTGTTACAAATCAGCACGGAAATAATCAAATGACAGAGCAATTCAACAAGTAAGTGTTACAAATCAGCATGGAAATAATCAAATGACAGAGCAATTCAACAAGTAAGTGTTACAAATCAGCACGGAAATAATCAAATGACAGAGCAATTCAACAAGTAAGTGTTACAAATCAGCATGGAAAGAGCAACTCAACAAATATGTGTTACAATTCAGCACGGAAATAATCAAATAAAACAAATTTAGTCGATATTTCCAGCCTCAATTATTATTTAGGACATATGGGCGAAAGTATGATCTGAAGACCAAATACATCAAGAAAATTCTTAATTTTAAAGGGCTTTGAATGTCTCTTTAGTCAGTGAATATTATACTTTGAGAAGCTTATTCAAAATAGAATTATATGACCCTGTTCTTGTATCTGGGCAAGTTTGTGAGCTACTTGCCATGGTCCAGGGGTTTCTGCAGTGGAGTTATTTCCCTGTGATATTAACCCTCTGTGCAATCTTTTTTCCACCAATAAAACTGTGAACATCATAATAAATCTATCAGCTTAATGAACAATATCCCCTCACAAACCAAACAAGATATTTTTTTTATGAATATGTAACCTCATTTAACTTTTGCAGGGATGCCGAGAGGAAGAGAAAGGTGAAGGAACTCTACGCTTCACTAGCAAACCAAGAAGGAGAATGTAGGGCTTTGAAGAGGAAGAGAGAACAAACCACTGATTAAATATTATAACTCTTATGTTCTTTCATTGATTATTTTAACCCTTTCATGATGGGAGCTGCACTGGTGCAGCATTAAAGATCATGTGCCAGTGCATTCTCTTACATATGCGAGGCTCCCTATGGGAGAGAATGCACTGGCTTACAAGGTCACTGTAAATATTGTTAGGCCAATGCATTGTCTTATATATGCAAGGCTCCCTATGGGAGACTCGCATATATAAGAGAATGCACTGTCACAGGGTTTTCACAACATATCAGGAAGCTCCAATAAAGAAAGCATTAAATATTATAACTTATGTTCTTTCATTGATTATGTTATGCCCTTTATTGCCCCGGCTAATGTATTCGCAATAATACTAAATACAGAGAATTCAATGTTTCCACATCCAACAAGAAATGTCTTTATTTGGAAAGCTGAAAAATAAATCGCATGTTTACAATCTCGGGTCGCCAACATGAGGGAAACCAAGACAACTGTTTCATCATCATTTGTTGGACTGTTTCCTTGTGATTACAGTTAAACAGTATGGAGAAACCGATAGAATTTTTTTTATATTTTGTGCTGATCATTCTATGAAATAAATGTCAACTTGCAATCAATGAAAGTTAAAACAGGACTGTCGGCTGTACCAGGGTTTCCACTATGGAGGCAGCGGGTCCCTATTAAGGTCCCTTTCCCCTCACCCAAATTTCCCCTCAGACATATTTACCTACCCGATCCATGGATTAATGCTAACAACACGTGTGTAAATCTCTCACTAAATAAAACCAACGGGGAGTAATAAACAGATAATTTTATTTGCCTGTTAACAACTGCTTTTCAGGGCTATACACATTGAGAATTAAGCCACAGTTGATTCTGTCTGGATACACCGCGATTACGTTTTCAACTAACACTCTCATTAATGATTATGTAGATGAGGTCCAGATTTTAGCCACTGAAGTATGCTCAGGAATATTTCATGGTAAAACATGTTATGAATGTAGTGAAGTCGAACATATTATAAAAAATAAATTGACAATTTTAACAATAACGATTTCCTCTACCAATGCTGGTGGCAGTACAAAAAATTGTCTGTACACTTATCTTACCTGCGAATTTAACTTGACATTTTGTCACAAAGTTTGCGGTACCTAAATACTAGTAGATATTCAGAGTTTTATATGGACTGAGATTTCACCCAGCATCGCAATAGGGGTACCATTCCCCTAAACCTAGTGGAAGCCATGGCAGTACATATACAGTAATGCCCTAAGTAATCGACTCCTTAACCCTTTGAGTGCCAGGGGCCGATCTCATCGGCCCTAAACCTACAAAATAAGACTGTTCAAGAATATAAGAATAAATTATTAAAATTGTAAAAAAAATTTAAAAAAATAATTGTTTGGCCAATGCATTCTCTTATATATGCGAGGCTACCTATGGTCGACTCACATATATAAGAGAATGCATTGGCAGAGGGTATATGGGTTCATACAAAAATCGGACCTGGCACTCAAAGGGTTAACCACAGCAGAATTATGGGTAACTTTTCAGGATTTAGTCAGAAATATGGCTTGTTGCAATTAATTGGAAAGTTCTCACTGAGAGCTTTCCGATGAATGGCAACAAGCCATATTTCCGACTAAATCCTGAAAAATTACCCATAATTCTGCTGTGGTTAAGGAATTGATTACTTAGGGCATTACTGTGCATATAGGGTATTGTGGTAGATTGACAGTTACATGGTCTGATATTGACTACTTGGAGTTTATGTTTAATATGGTCGCTCCATGCTGTCAATATCACCATCATACCAACACAATAACTTATATTATTTTTTGGTGGTGGAAAGAGGTAAATATATCCAGCCTAATATCCACCCCCCCCCCCCCCCCCCCCCCAAAAAACCCCAAACAATAGCACAGTTAATTTTTATTTAACATGATCTGTAAAAATTCAACCAAAGCACCAAATCTGATGTGTATATTATGCACAGAACCATATAAATAGTACAGTAATTCATTATAAATAATTGGCAGATTTTGGTGAAAGTTTGACAACTTTGCCCTATACACAGATATTTCCTCAGAGTTCATCACATCAACAAGAAAACCCAAATTTCAGAGTATAAAAAAAGGTCCATAACTCAAGGGCCAAACCCTAAAATCAAATATGATCTGCATCTTGTGGTACTGAACCAACATACCAAATTTCATTCAATTTAATTCAGTAGAACTAAAGTTATTATCCAGAAACGAAATATAAACAGATGGATGACAAGACGTGAACCCATACTATTAACAGCTACATGCTCGATAGTCTGAAATATTGTTATATCATTCATATTACCACCTCAATAGGGCCAAGCCTTGAAATAGTGTGTCTGTCCTTTGCAGAATGGGGTCCCCAGAGGATGAATTCAGTGAAGTAGCATCACAAAATTCACCCTCTGGGAACCCATTCTGCTCAGGCCTCAACTGCTATGGGAGACATAGGATCAGATTGAAGTTCCCCAGTTGAAGTTACATGGTGGTGTTCACCTATTAGTCACATCGATTATGCATTTTATCTTCAGCAAATTAGGGGATAATAAAACAGAATGAGGTCCCCAGAGGGTGAACTGGTGACACTAGCCCATCGTGCATGATAGCATCACTAAATTCTGCAAATGTCGGACACTATTGACTTTCCTCCTGTTTTCGAACAGACATTTCCCACTGTTGCGGCTTTATCAAGACTTTTTTCGTAATAACACGGGGCTTAAATCCCCAGATCACATTATATATAACATATTCTATATTCTATACATTTGAAAGAGGAAGCTCCAAAACATTGTAATATCAACTTATCCAGTCGAAACACTGTGAACACGTTCTTTTTGTTGAGGTACCAACATGTGTTCTGAGTGGTTATGTGCTAAATTTTGATCTGGACTATTCTGCTAGTCTATTATTCTCGATGGAGAGAGATAAAATAATATAATTATCTTGAATTTTGTTTTAATTGGACAGCTTTGTCTGAGAATGCTTACCAGGAACTGATGCCGATGTTATATAGCAGAAAAGCGATTTTCCGACTGAACCGCATTTAAGTGATTACACAATGTGACCTAGGCAGACTTTTATCTTGCTGCTTGTGTATGGTAAACTCAAATTATAACTGAATTGTGTACTAAAAGGAACTCTGAAGGGGGAAAATATGAGATATACAGAAACATGTACATAACAATTAGATACATTCAATAAATATAATGTAAATGTTCATCAGGTAAATAATAAAGGAAAATGATATGATGATATCAACTTTAATAATAATAATGTATATCATTTATATAGCGCTTAATCCCTGGTGTAGCTCTAAGCGCTCACATTATTACCCCAGCTGTTTTTTTTTATGAGTAATGCCGAGTCTTGTGCCTGCTGCCATTTTACAGGCGCTTCACTAGAGCGGCTTACGGATACCCAACAACCAGGTACCTATTTCGCGTCTAGGTACGACGAAGCGAGCACAGTACAAGTGACCTTGCCCAAGGGTCACAACCTGGCACGAGATTTGAAACAGCTTGTGGCTATATATTATATAAGAAATAAGAACGATCTTACCCAAGGATCACGACATGGCACAGAGATACAAACATCACAGTTCAGAAATGTTGTCTACTTTAGTACAAATTAACAAACATGACATTAAGCGATGATTGACTACACTACGATCTTTCCATCTACAATTTTTACGTACACATGACTGCGATTCTGTTGTAAGTGGAGGTAACCAAGGACACACCACAATTTCACAGCTGAAATCAAACAGTGCTTGATATTCATTTTATACTCACGATCTTGTCGTGAGCATGTGAAGTCCAACTACCACTTACGATTGAATCATGGTCATCTGAACATTCACTATATCTTGTCTGATAGATAGGTTATGTTTCAGAAGAGTACAAATAATATTTCTGAGCTGAAAAGAGCATTGGCAATATATCTGATCTCATGTTATTAATGTACAAGCTATATTTTACAAAAATAAGGTTTGTGCATAATGAAATGTTAGGCAAGAACAGCATAATAATACAGATATACTACTGGTATTCCTCATACAAATTCACATATGATTACATTCATACAGGATACAATGGATGAACCAATTACCTGCTGCCATCTCCGAGAAATGACATTGCACCGAGTTTCAAATATAGAAAAGTACACTTCTGGTGTTTCCTCTTCCGTTTTATTGTTATATTAGTCATATCCCAACCAAGTTGTTCCTCTTCCATGTTTTCTTAACATAGATAAAGTTTGTTTCAAGGTGGCTGATGTCCACCAATTTATTCTGAACACAGGTAATGCAGTAGTGAGTATCTTTGACAGCTTGACAATTCATTGTTTTCACAGCTGTTGTGTATCATCACCAACCTGACAATATGCCTATTGTCAACAGGTGTTAGATGAGCACTTGGTTATGTGAAACCCGTACAAAACCGCTCAAGCAGTGAAGCCAGTTCCTCATGGAGACGGCATACAGTGAAGTCGGTTGAATGCTGCTTTCTCAAGCATTTCTCGGTGGCTGGGATGAGCTATTTTAATCAACTCATGGGCACGCTGACGAAGCGTTTTACCAAACAAATAGGCGATTCCGTATTCTGTGACGACATAGTGAACATGAGCTCTGGTAGTGGTTATTCCAGCACCTGTAAAATATATACAAACTAAGGGCCGTAACTCATAAAAAATAAGGGACAAACTGGTTTTCGAACTCTATCGAGATATTGTGTGAAAGATCCATATACCAAATATGAATGAAATTGGTTGACATTTGTTCAAGTTCTCCCACTAACGGACATAAAATTGCTATAAATAGTAACAAGTACCATAACTCTTATCAGAAAGTTGGAGAGGTCCCAATTTTCTGTGTACAGCTGTCGCACATGACAGTAAACTCACATACCAAAAATGGTCAGAATCCATTAATAAACAGTTATGTAAATATAGATTTATGGTGCTGGAATAAATCCGGTTATTCCAGCACCTGTGAAAAAAAAAGTGACAGAAAAATTAATCATCAGAATACATCATTATCCTTCCTAAAACCTGTTTAACCCATTCAGTGCCAAGTCCGATTTTTGTATCAACCCATATACCCTGTGCCAATGCATTCTCTTATATATGCGAGTCGACCATAGGTCGCCTCGCATATATAAGAGAATACATTGGCCTAACAATTTTTCATCATTTGTTATTATTTTTTACAATTTTAATAATTTTTTCTTATATTCTATAACCCTTTACCCAACAAACCGGCCAAAACCGGCCAAATAAAGCTTCAACAGCCTAAAATATCTTCGGACTGTCTCAATAGAACCATACAAATATGGGTATCATTGGAACCGGATCCTTGACCACATTGTGATAGTTACAGTTATGCCCTGTGCCAATGCATTCTCTTATATATACGAGTCGACCATAGGTCGCCTCGCATATATAAGAGAATGCATTGGCCTAAAAAAAATCTGTTTTTAACACTTTTTACCATTTTTTATTACATTCTTTAACAATTTTATAATTTGTAATGTGTTAAGCCAATGCATTCTCTTATATATGCGAGGCGACCTATGGTCGACTCGCATATATAAGAGAATGCATTGGCACAGGGCCCTTCTGTTGGGTAAAGGGTTAAAGGTAAAGGCCCGGTTTATTGTATTGAGGTGGGCAAAAATTAGTTTAATGGTCTTGTATAGACATTTTATGTAAAATTTCTGTGGAAAAAATCAAATGATACATTTGGTTAAAATCAAATGATACATTTGGTTTTCATTGAAGTTTGTGGCATAAGAAATGTGTGCGATAATGTCACCTCCTTACTACACCTGTGTGGTTCAGTGTTTATTACACACCGCAATCCATATTTTTTAGTATAAAATAATTGTTTCTTTTGGTTTTCATGATAGTAGGTATTAATCAACTCAAGGCTAAATTTACCTTCTTTGAGGTATGGTAAAATCTTGCTCTGACCATCCTTCGTCTGTGAAAACATCGTAATTATTGGTTTGCCAAGACCATCAGTTCCCAAAGCAGCACCTCTAATGAAATCTATCTGACCACCAACACCTGTTGGAAATATATAACATGTTCCATAAAACTAGCTCACTGACCAGTAAATCGATCTGACCATCAAGGTGAGCACCTGTCAGAAGAATGACATGTTCGACAACAATGGAGCTCGATCAGTAACCATCATATAAGTTTGAAATTGAGACAATTGAAATCTACGATAAGGTGCTATACAAATATTATACATTATATTATTATACCTCACCCATTCCAATTAATGAATATTTTATTGTGATACATGTACATGGATAGCTTGGTTTTGGTGTTCTAAAATATTGACCAGACTGCTTTGTTCACATTGTTATTTGATTCAGGTTAAAGTTCAGATGCACACAGTGAATATTCTTGCTCAACTTATAACATAGTTTTTTCCCTCATTTTATATCTATATTGCTTACACTTAACCCTTCCATGAGTGACTTCGAGATCGGTCGCAGCTAGTCACAGCCGGATTAGGGACCTCGAAGTTACCATGACCAGGATATGTGACGTCACGTTTCCACCAAATCCTGGTTGCGAGTTCCCGTACTACCGAACAAATCCAAAATGGCGGCCACTGAATAAATGAAAAAAGCGGACAATGATTGAATGAATGAAAAAATTAATCGGTAGTTGATACGGTGTAGATTTTTATCTTTGGGTTCGATGGTTGTTTTAGGAAAACACTTATCTATCTAATTTGATGATTTATTTTTTGGAAAGTTGGAGTTTATAGTTAATTCCTAATGTCGATGTTTTTGATATGCCTAGGCCATACACGCCTAGGCCTATATAAACTAATAATGTTTATTTATATATATAATTAATGCTCTTAACGTATAAAATATACAGCATTGGGTCTGATCAACAGATAACCCTATATCGTTTATGATACCAGACCCTCAAATTCGATGATTAAATTACAGGGAATCCATGTTGTTCGTATTGGATATTGAAAGTGACATTCGTTGCGGCTGCAGCCGCGGTCATAGTCGTTCGGGATTCCTCGGATATGGACATGCGCAGACATATTTCCAATATCAGCTGTGACCGAAGGTGCGACCGATCTCGAAGTCACTCCATGACTCGAGCTTCCTGAAATTTTATGTAAACCCTTTGCCAATGCATTCTCTTATATATGCGAGTCTCCCATAGGGAGCCAGCTAGTGCATTCTCTTATATAAGCGAGGCTGCATATGTGAGACTCTCATATATAAAAGAATGCACTGGCACATGATTTTAATGCTGCACCAGCGCAGCTCCCATCATGAAAGGGTTTATGTTATTCTCTATATATATTATGTGCATTGACTCAGTGAAATCATTTTCAAATGTGCAACCACATCAATGAGAAGCAGAAACTGCTGCAAAATAAGGAAAAGAAACGGCGATGATGTGCATTTACTGAATTTGGAATCTGAAAGTTCGGAAATAATGCAAGCCTGAATACAGTGTGTCTGACATTTTCAGAATGAGGTTCCCAGAGGGTGAATATAGTGACGCTGCCATGCATGCCAGGTAGGCCAGAATCACCAAATTCACCCTCTGCATGGAAACCTCATTCTGCTTAGGCCTCAACTGCTATGGGAGACCAGGATCAGATTGAAGTTCCCCAGTTGAAGTTGGTGATGATCACCCATTAGTCGCCTCGATTATGCATTTTATCTTCTGTAAATTAGGGGATATAGAAATTAAACAGAAGGGAAAGAGTAACTAAAAACAATGTTAATTTGAGTCTATAGATACTTCCCAGAAGATGAGGCCTAATCAGAATGAGGTCCCCAGAAGGTGAATTTGGTGATGCTAGCCCACTGTTTGGGATAGCGTTGCTGAATTCAACCTCTGTGGACCTCATTCTGCAAATGTCAGACACTATATCCAGGATTGATATAATGACCAAGATGGATATGATGTGTATAAAATTATATTGTGTTGCTTTTACTGCTTTTATCCCACAAGTGGAATACAAGCCAGAACTAGAGTTGACGTTATTTCCAAGAGCGATGACATACATAAACTTCAACGATCCACTTCAGGTGATGCATCGCCAATTACCAGGTTTTCATCCGACTTAAATCACAATAAAGGAAGATATAGTATCAATGGTAGTCACAGTCATGGATTAAACATAATCAACATCTGGAGAACACAACTTGCATTTTAATCAAGAAACTTTTATCAAACTTGTTGCGGGGGGGCGCAATCACATTAAATTTCATTCAAGCTCCCTTTCATGAAATATGTGACCCGCCATATCAAATCCAGTCGAAAGTTGGGATTTTTTTACCCTGTGCCAATGCATTCTCTTATATATGTGAGTCGACCATAGGTCGCCCTGCATATATAAGAGAATGCATTGGCCTAACAATTTTTTATCATTTTTTTTAAATAAATGTTTCTTACAATTTTTGGGACATAAAATAAAAAACCTACATTACCCTGCAGGGAGCCCCACACATATATAGAAGCATATAGAAGAGTGTCATCTGCTCATGTTTGTCTGGGGGTCTGTATGGGTGAAATTATAAAATTGTTAAAGAATACAAGAAAAAATTATTAAAATTGTAAAAAATTGTTAGGCCAATGCATTCTCTTATATTTGCGAGGCGACCTATGGTCGACTCGCATATATAAGAGAATGCATTGGCACAGGGTAAAAAAATCCCGACTTACGGTGGATTTGATATGGCGGGTCACATATATCATTGCACCGTCTGCAACTCGTTCGACAAAAGATTCTTGATTAAGATGCGTGTTACAGTGTGTTGTGTTCTGTCTATCACTATACCACAGTGAGACTGAGTACAAGTTCTTTCAGATCACTCTTGCTTTACTGTCCTTGCCACATTACAGTGAGATGGAGTATGGGATCATTTACATGAGTCAGCTACATGTATATCAGGGAAACAACACATAAATCATAATACAATTGGAAGCAATTCAATCATGCATGCATTACATATGTGTAATCATGAGATTCCATTAAATTCTTGGTGAATTGGTGAAGTGAAATGATCATAAAATACTCCGCTCCACAACATTAGGGTTAACTTGTTACAGTACCATGACATGAGACCAGAAGTAAATAATGTAACTGGTGGGGGCGGGTCAATGTCGCCATGTGATAGGGCCTGCGAATACCACTTTTTCAGTCGAATCGAATACCCATTTAGAAATTCAAAATCGAATAGAATATTAAATGGAATATTTCATAATCTTGGTGCCCACAATGTACGAGATAGGCCTTACTAAAAAGGATATTTTCCCGCTTCTGTTGCTATAACGAATGAGTATCAGTATATAGTTAGAATGATACTGGTTAATGTTATTGCACGTGTTTGTTGCGACGTGATGGTAAAACACGAACCATAGGTTCAAGTTTTACCTGGCGGCACTACAAACGACTGCAAAAACATTAATATGTTCACACAAATGTGTTGTTCTATGTTTATTGCACAATCTGAACATTATAGCTTGAAGTAACTGAAATTTAGGTCGATATTGCTTTATTTATTAGAACAAACTTGTGATTTATGTTGACTATTCCTCATAATTTAAAGGACATTTTCTGTAACAGTTGACATCGTCATGAATGATGTAAACGGTTTGTATTGTTCAAGGACAATACAAATGTTTTAACTGAGTGTTTTCAAATCTTCTGTATTTTTCAAAAAATAAACCGATTGGTATGCAATAAATAGCATTGCCATACAAAACCTGTTCTGTTACATGACTGGAGAATATTGAAGGTATACCTCACCTTGAGATTTGTTATATTAATTTATTATAACTAGTCTCAATGTGTATTTTCAATATTCTTCAGTCTTGTTGGTATAACTAAACCACCACAGCTGTTTCCATGATTGCTGAATAAGCTGA
Organism: Siphonodentalium dalli; assembly: GCA_032622095.1. Taxonomy (NCBI): domain Eukaryota; kingdom Metazoa; phylum Mollusca; class Scaphopoda; order Gadilida; family Siphonodentaliidae; genus Siphonodentalium; species Siphonodentalium dalli. The sequence goes on from CP136062.1 coordinate 159,986,780, forward strand.
GAATATTATTTCACCAAACAGGTTAAATATATCGCAAAATAGTTTATTGCATCTGAATTCGGAAGTCTGTCATCAGGCATTTTCGACAAAATAAAGCTGCTGATTGACGTCACAAAATGGAATTCCCTCACCTATTGATTTATGACAAAAGGTGGCATTTGCAATTGGAGACGGATCATTGCCATTAATTTCATGTTTACAACTTCCTTGTAGTTAAGTCTGACCTTTGATGGGAGGAATTTGCAACTTTGATCCACACTGCAGTTCCAACCATGTGCATACTACAAGTGCACATTGGTAGAAATATATTTGTGCACATTCATGAGCTGTGTGACATGGCTTATAGGCCTAATGTTCAACTTAATTCTTAAATTATGGTTCTGATGGGCCTATTAGTATTTTTTCTCCCACTGAACAGATCACAGATTGTTATCAGCAATCGCTGTGATGACGGTAAATGAAGGTTGGATAGCAGGTTTTAAGAAAATAATACTGTATACTTTATCTACTATTTAGATCTCACAGAGGTCGCACCAGTGTTAAAAGATACTGAGATGTGTGTCACTTTCGCATTGGCAATTTTGAAGTATTTGTATTTCAAAAGTCAAATCGAATTCAAATGGAATATATAGGTTGAATTGAATAATAAAATAAACATCAAATATTGGCAGTGACTTACCATGTGATCACTTAAGTATTTCCACTTCACTTATGTATTTTTCCTGAATCTTGACAGAGAGTTGACAACTATTTTACACAAATAAATATTAACTAGCAATACTTTACCGTATACTGAAATCCACAGTTAGTAGTGTTTAAATAGATAATAATGCAGATCTATCCATTTATTACATAAAATAGCTTCAACGCATGGAGCAATTATTATCCTAGAAACATTAACATTTGATGCCTTTAATTTTTTGCCTGGGCGATGATGGGAAGACGGCCATAAGGTCACATCACCGCCCGGATTCTGTGTGTACACTGTATTTGTATTTCTATTGTTTACCTTTTATTTTATATGTACATGCTTTATCCAATAAATTATTCACTATCAACTTTCGATCAAGCATTTGCCCAAGCCGGCTACTCTATGAGAGTAAGTTCACCGCAATATTCACAAGATTTAGCCACTTGCTGACAATAACCAACTCAGTATGATGACAAAATAACAGCAAATGAGCTCCAAAAACATGTATTCATGACATGATTTTAAGAGTGAAGTCTGGATATAGTGTGTCTAACATTTTCATAATGTGCCCAGAGGGTGAATTTAGTGACGCTATTCTACATAGCATGTTCGATGGTCTGAAGCAAATACTTTCAAAAAGTATTACATCAGTGTCAGCCAAGCAGATATCGCGACAGGTTGCAGCTGAAGCCAATCAAGATAGTCGCATGGAATTTGTAATGTGAAATGTGGACAGTGATCCCTACTACTGAATGACATGACATAGGGATTACCTATAATGATTATTCACAATTGTTATTGTTGTCTATAAATTGACACCTCTCCAGTATAACATGTGATCCTCAATACGTATGGACATATTGGTAAAACATACCAACATAATTTTTAAGCGAGAGGCCGATCATGATCGGCAGATGTTTAACCCATCCCTTGGCGATTTTAAATTGTTATGGTCGGCATCATAATCTTTTAATGTTGAATTATAGAGTATACAGTTATGATCTAAAGTAGTATAGACAAATGTACATAATAACCAGTAATAACACAAATTATTGGAATGTATGAGTCAAAATAGAAGGGTTAATATAACATCTAAACTCTAGAGCCTGTCACCACTATCATAGTGTAAGCAGTTATATTCACGTTGTTGCATATTGCCATGTGAGATATCAAAATAATATAGTTATTTATTTAATGGAAAAGGTTTAAAGACATGGAATGGGTAAAAGGGGTTAAATCACCTATCTCTGCCCTGTTTGATCCAATGTAGTCCCATCATCCAAGGATTTAGAGAGCTCCATTGGTCTAGTTAAATAAATTCACACGGCTATGTTGTGGTTAAAAAGATAGCTAAATCAATTTATCCAAAAATTCACTAATCTGTGTGTGGCCAATTCTCTTATATAGAGCTAACATATGAGGGCTATAAATAACTCTCAATTCAATAAACCATATTGTGGCTTATCTCTCTCACAGAGAAGCAGGTATTAATTAATCATCAGTTACTTGGGATATAATGTGGATAATTCTTAGTTGAAAAAGGGCCATATCTCTGGTATAACAAATTGGATCTAACCCATATTCAAACTCGATCTGTATTTTGAGTTGAGAAACTCACTTAGTACACTTACCAAATTTGGTTCCTATCAGATGAAAAATGGTTGATTTATCGAAGCATGTGTGAATTCTATGTCAAAGGGCCATAACTCCATTTAAAAAATTTAGATCAAACCCATATTCAAATTCTATTACTATTTTGGGTTGAGAAACTCACATACCAAATTTGGTTCCAATCATATAAAAAATGTTTGAGTTATGGCAGAATGAGTTAATTCTAAGTCGAAAAAGGGCCATAACTCTGTAAAAAAAAAAGTCGGATGACACCCATATTTGATCTTGATCTGTATTTTGGCCTGAGAAACCCATATACAAAATTTGGTTCCGATCAGATAGAAAATGTTCGAGTTATTGCATTATGCGTAAAGTGTCTATGGACGGACAGACAGACGGACAAACGACGAGTGGTCAATCCAGACATGGACACTATGTGTACCATACTATGATACGGGTGCACATAAATATTTTTTTTATTTTTTTATTTTTTTAACATTTTTTTGGTCATAATATCAAAAATCTAAATAAAACGTCCAATGCAGGCCATTTAAAATTCAATGCGGCGGGGCAGGCAGCCATGTGTAGCCACTGTCTTGTATTTTACAGGATTTATCAGTGATGACATGCAAATGATGCAATGCAGGATGAGCGATGTGATACATACATACCAATGTTCAAATCAGTGGCTTAAAAAATGGCAATGATACATACCAAGTTTCATGTCAGCGGCTTAAAAATAGCAAAGAGCTTAAAGAATGGTTACAAGCAAAACAGAAAACAGACTAACAAACATCCATTCTTTGCACATGGAAACATACATCGATATTAATTCAGGCACGAAAGTTTGACAGAAATGTTTAAATAGAATATGTTGAATTTAAATTTAGATATTTAAATTTATACCTGTGAAGATTTTACTAAGTACATTTTCGTGTTACCTGAGTACATTTTACTTTGTAGAATTTTATATTACCTCAGTATATTATACTTCCAAAACAGCAGACTTGTCCTGTTAAATAATTGGTATGCGGCTGATAGGGACCGAAATAATTATTGTACGTCTTCTTTATACAAGTTAGACCGAACAGACCCATTTCTCAAATCAAAGTTCCGGTTCATTACTGGTAACTATGTTCAAACATATGTTAAATAAGTGTCGTATTGCGTCTGCTAACTCAGTAAAAAAAAAATTCAATGCAAATTATTGGGCGATTTTTTACGAAAAATAAACATGGAATCCATCGACTAAATTTTATGTTCGGGTAATAATGGCCAAGGGCAACTGAAATTAATTTTATTATTACCCCAGATATATCTGATGCAGAGATGGAATGATTCATTGGCATGTGCCCCAGAAATAAAAATAATTTCATAAATATCGCATTTGTGTGCATGCTTTTAAAAATAATTGGCCTGAGAAACAGGAAATTGACTTAGTATGGTCTTACCCGAGTATCAGGTCTGAAAATCAGGTGCTGGTCATTTGCAGAATGAGGTCCCCAGAGGGTGAATTTAGTGACGCTACCCCACACAGCAGGCTAGCATCACTAATAAATTACTCAGATTTAATTTCCCAGACAATGATGTTGCACCCATTGGGCACCTCAATTATGCATTTTTGTGTCGTCTGCCAATTTGGGGTATATAGAGAAACTGACTAAACTAAAAAGAAAAGAAATTTTATAACGAAAATAAAACTTGTTCATTTGATAAAGATAATTTCCAGAGAAGATGAGGCCTAAGCAGAATGAGGTCCACAGAGGGGGAATTCTGCAATATCAGACACAATAAACTCACCCTCTGGGGACCTCATTCTGCAAATGAGCAGCGCCATATTTAGAGTCCTTTAACCCTTTGAGTGCCAGGTCGATTTTTGTATCAACCCATATACCCTGTGCCAATGCATTCTCTTATATATGCGAGTCGACCATAGGTCGTCTCGCATATATAAGAGAATGCATTGGCCTAACATTTATTATTATTTTTTTTACAATTTTTACAATTTTTTACAATTTTAATAATTTATTCTTATATTCTTTAACAGACTTATTTTGTAGGTTTAGGGCCGATAAGATCGGCCCCTGGCACTCAAAGGGTTAATACCTGATTATATTAATTAAGTAGATTTACCTGAGAATATTTTACTTCCAATAGTTTCGGAGCAGACTTGTCCCGTTAAATCGATCTCAATACATGAGTTTATGGATGTGACCTTCGGATTCTGGCAGATGACAGATGTGTTGTTTGTTATTGCTACGTCATTAAAAACTGAAAAGAAAAATAACAATTTAAAGATGGTGTATATCTTCACAGAACTTTCTGCATATATTCTATGGGAGACCTAGGATCAGATTGAAGTTCCCCAGTTGAAGTTGGTGATGTTCACCCATTACTCACATCGATTATGCATGTTATCTTCTGCAAATTAGGGGATATAGAAACTGAAAAGAAGGGAAAAAGTAACTAAAAACAATGTTAATTTGAGATTATAGATACTTCCCAGAAGTTGAGACCAGAGGTTGAATTTGGCGATGGTAGCCCAGGGTGCCCAGTGGGATCGCATCACTAAATTCACCCTCTGGGGACCTCATTCTGCAAATGTCAGACACACTATATTCGGGCTTGGTATAAACCATTAACTTTGAGTCAGACAAACCAGTCAACCACCCTGGTCATTAGAAATTAAAAAAAATTCAGGGACAGAAAATGTGGCTATGTTTAGAACATTTTGCATGTTTGTCGATTAAAAATATATATTTTAGCACACCTTTTTAATGAGTAATACATGTGTAACACCAGATGTTTCTCCAGTCTCTTTGAAAAGCCAAGAAAATCCTATTTCGGATGTACGTCTCTGGAACTCTCTATTAAAATTAGGTTCTGTTTTGAAGGGATTCCCCCCATTTCATTGGAGGGTGGCACATACTACGCGTGATTTCATTGGTTTATGGCATAACAGATCACTTCACAGATCTGAGGTCAATGACACATTGACAATTTTCCCATGCATTGTCAAACTCAACTATTTTTGGAAAACTGAAACAGGCGATATATCCATAATTCATTTCTCAATACATGTATATGAGACATCATCTTCGAGTTTTTATCAGTCAACGATATTCATGACTGATTATTCTTTTGTATCCTGTTATATTTATAACTATTTCTAAATACTATGATTCTAACAAACATTCACTATGCCAGGAATGCACTCCATATTTGGAAACAGTTTATTATGTCAAGTTGAGAATGCCATGTCGTCATATAAATGAAATATAATGGACACTTCCTAGAGACGTACATCAGTTAGGATATTCGTCGGCTTTTCAAAGCATTGTCGTTATAATAATGTAAACGCCTTCAAAACAAGTTAGAAATGTTGTTGTTGTTGTTGGAAGTGGCTTTAAGGACTTTGAATCATTTCTTTTGTATCGACAAAATGATATTGTATTTTTCCGATTGTTATACATGCACTCACCAAAAAATGGGTTGTTGTCAATAAAATCATAGAGTTTTTTTGTTCCGATGGCGAATGCAGTGACGATCTTGCCAGTTTGGTAGACTTTTTTGGCATTCGTGATGCTTCCAGTGTTAACGAGGTTGATTACAGCATCACTAATTAGCTCAGTATGGATGCCGAGATCTCTATGTCCCTGTAACTGTTCCATAACTGCATACGGGATGTTACCGATTCCTAAAACAGAATTAACATTATTTCATGAATTTTTCCATCAGTTTCCATGGCGCAAATATTCCCAACACAAAGGGCTTGGGATCATTTCCCAAAGCCAGGAGAAAAATATCTGGCGCATCAATTTCATAAAATCTTTTATCTTAATATATAAATGCGAATGTGTGTGGGTGTCTCTCTCTCTCTCTCTATGTATGTTCCTTATAGGCGTCCACATTTCTGCATCGATTGCGATAATTTGCCATGGGTATGTATTTCGGCTCTCCGGTTAACATTGGCTGGGTATGGACTCTGCCTGACGTAATCTTTTTGACATAATGACGTCATATATGCATGGCCGAACAGAATTATTTATTGTATCTGTTTCAATTTTAATTTTGCCACACTTTACCCATGCATATCCACTAGTACTTTATACAAAATCTTGTTAATATACTTTATACTTTATACATACCAGTTTGTAATGTAGCGCCATCCTGCACCAGATTTTCTGCCACAAGATGAGCAATTTTTAATACTGCCGGTGAATGGTCGGGCACCTCTCTTGTTGGTAACTCGGCATCTTCTTCGACCATGACATCAAGATGAGATACGTGGATATTACTATCGCCAAATGTTCGAGGCATCTGTTTGTTCACCAACCCTGTGAGAGTGATATCGATTACACCCATATTAATATCGATTATACCCATATTACACCCATATTACACCCATAGTAGCCGAGATTACACCCATATTAGCCGAGAGTACCAAATTTTCATCACAATTAAGTGGAGTTCTGGTTTTAACCACGAGCCTTTTTATTTTTGGCGAGTGGTATAGTGGTGAAAATTTTGCACTCTAGGCTACTATGGAGGAAAGTGTCAGGTTTCTACATTTTCAACTTTTCGGTGGCCAAGGACCAGTACAGTAGTGCCCTAAATAATCGACTCCTTGACCACAGCAGAATTATGGGTAATTTTTCAGGATTTAGTCGGAAATATGGCTTGTTGCCATTCGTTGGAAAGCTAATGGCAACAAGCCATATTTCCGACTAAATCCTGAAAAGTTACCCATAATTCTGTTGTGGTTAAGGAGTTGATTATTTAGGGCATTACTGTATATCACGCAAAATTCAACAACTGTCTAAATTTCTTGTTCTGCATGGAAGTAAAAGTACATTTTAATGATTTTCGTCTCATAGTTGATATAACTGATTAGTGTATGAAAATTGCTATCTACATGTCGTCTGTCATTATTTTTGCGACTCCCATGTCTGTTTATCTTCACGCACTAAATGTCTCTTGGTCGAAAGCTGCAAAAATTTGACCCCTCAAGTGCTACTATGGGTGTATTTTATTTATGCCTTAATTATATTGGTTTGTTCTGCAAATTCAACTACTCCGCTTTTTACTTTTAATGTGCATCCTGAATGAGTGACTCAAACAGAATGATATATAAGAAATGTGCGTCATGTGTAGTGATGAATATATTTAAGTCATGTTGTCAGCCTGTTTCTATTAAACTATATCCATTTGCCGTACCTTGGCTTATCACTGGTACACCTTGGTATGGCTGTTACACGCCCAATCTAGCGGCCGGGTTCACGTCAGCCCTATTCTTTTTTTATCCAAGTCAGCCCAATAATTCGCATTATCTGAATCATCATGATAATTTCAGTAAGTTCTAATTTATCGAAACTAGCTATTTTGAAGTTTTTAAATGTGTTTTTATTGTATTTGTATAACTACTAATGTTACGGTGGTCGCACATGGACTATGTTCGACTGCTGTCACTTGAACCGACGCGATATGCGGAAATCTCACCTGCGATCTTCACTTTCGATTTCGTCAGTCGTTTCCAAAAGTGTGATGTTCATTCTCAAAATTTAACTATTGCGCATTTATCTACCCGTATTAAAACACAATAGCTATATTACCAAACATATTTAAAAACAATTTTCTTGCGAAAATGATTAATTCCGATATCACAGGCTAGTATATTAAGTCGACAAAACATACCGTTTCGTCTTTCGCGCATATGAACTTTCATTGAAATCCATCATGTCTATAATGTCTGTTTTATTCCATTTCTTCTAGTTTAAACAATATCTATATTATTTAGGGCATTACTGTATCTATGATATATTTTGAATCGCATGTAAATATTACTTATGAATATTTTGAATCATATGTATATATTACCTATGATATATTTAGCATTTTGTACAGCTGATCGAGTGCAATCGACACTGGGGCCGAGACTGCAGAAACCGTGCTCATCAGGTGGCGCCACTGATATCAATGCCACATCAAGATTAAGTATCCTGCGTCTAAAGAGAAGAGGTATTTCACTGAGGAATATTGGTGTGTAATCTGCTCGGCCAGCGTTCACTGCTTCCCTCGCATTTTTGGACGTGAATAAAGAGTTAGACCTGAAAATTCCTGAAAATAGTTGTATAAACTTAAAGTACATATAATCTCAATTAATTACTAATAGAGATGACGCGTCCAATTTGGCACCACAAAACTACTATTTGTGTGTTTGTTTTTTACTTGAAACTGAAAATAATTGAGATTGAACATATGAACTCATTCGTAAATATGTACTACACATAAATGCACACCAGTCTTGGTCAGCATGAAACTGAATTAATTGTAACTGGAAATAATTGTTGTCTGCTTCAATTTGAAAGTATTTTCTTCTGATACCAGCAAAAAAATCATTTACATACAATGGCGAGAAAAACTCATGTTCTTTTTGATTGACAAGTGGACAAGACCTGAACTTACAAAATTGAATAACACATGTGCATTTCAGTACTAAACAAGACAGTCAATGACTGTGGGTCGCTCACCAGACTATAAAGACTGAGAAGACTGGCACTATGAAGACTACAACAGTCAGTACTTGTCAAATTTACTTCAAAATAAGTAGTTAGAACCATACACTCAGCTTAGAAATTATATTTTTCACAGTGACATACATACACATTCTTAATTCAATTAATTTGAAGGCAGAGAATTAAATCTGCAAGGACTGCCCCTTCTTGAATAACCAACTCAATTTGAGCAAACCTGATAAGAGATTCAGATGTTGACATGTGTACATGTGTTGGAAGACAACAAATTATATTACTAAAATTCATCAGAAGATTTATTTGAATCTGAAAAGTTAATGTTATCAGGGATTAAATGCTACACAGCTACAGATCGTTCATACTCAAATTTAAATGTTAAAATAGTAGGATAAAAGGGTATGAAAGGTTTTAGATAACCATTCCAGTAAGGTAAGCTTAATGATACTGTTCAATTTTGTCCTTATCAGAAGCTGAACCCACCCCATGATATTGATATAAAATAATAAATATTGGGTAAAATATTACAACTGGCAGCCCCTTCTCTTGAGTTATGTTGGTCTATAATTTAATATTCATTTTGGTATTTATAATTGGTTTTGGAAAAATAATTAAATGTCATCTGACCCAGTGACCCTATTTGAACAAATCTGAACCCCAGTCACACAAGGACCCTCCACACCAAATATAAACTTAAAAGGCCTGATGGTTCTTGAGAAGAAATCGTTTCAAGAATTACTATGGAGGGAAAGATGTATGGCCCTGGCTTCGCAGCTATTTGACCCAGTGACCTCATTTGAACAAATCTGAATGTGAATCACCTAGGGAACAACCACCCCAAATATGAACCCATTTGGTTCCATTTGATCCGGAGAAGAAGATGATCAAAGAATTGTTGACAGATGGATGGATGGACGGACAAGGAATGATGACTATAGCTCCACCGGGGACTTCGTCTCAGGTGAGCTAAAAACAGAGATTTTATGACAATAACCCCTGTTGTGTAATATGTGATACTGGCAAGCATATATGTATAAAACATTACAACTAACCCATCAGTGTTACAGAAATGCAAACATCAGTGTGACTGTGACAGCACTTATTCAGGCCTGTAACTTTCCCAAAATATTAAGGGGGTACAAGGTATCTTTGCCCGATGTTTGCGCCAAATTTCCTGACGTTATATACGTCAAGAGAAATATCAAAGACCTGGGGCCTCTGTGGCTCAGTCAGTTAGGGGCACAACTCCAAGGCTCATCGCCCTCCAGTGCTGGTAATGAGGGTTCAAATTCACATGTTTCCATGATGGACTTTGTTACTCGAAATCATTATCTGGTGGAGTTGCCAGCCATTGAAATAACTGGTAGATTAGCCGTAAATGTGCAGATTTCCTCCACCACTAAAACTGGCAATGTCGTGATATGGCCTTAGTTGCTGAAAGCGACATTAAGGAGGATGTAAAACAATGTGTAGTCACCATGGAGAATAATTCACAACATCCTGGAATTTACAACAAATCTGTGATGTTAAATTGTATAGTGGATCATGTAGGGCAGTATCAAGAATCTTGTAAAAAAAATTAACAAGCCTGCCCAGCAAAACAAATTTATAACTGGGCAACACAGATAGAGCCAATTTACTGCTTTCTTATGGTCTGCTATTATTTTAGGTATCATATTTATGTCTTTGTTTGGCACTTTGATTACATTTACTCCAGTCATACTATTCTACAATTATGTATGTGGGCAATATTCCTTGGCATTAATTCCAAGAAACTCTTTATATGACTAAAGTTACAATGTATTTGCCTGACAACTCCCCGATGAAAGCACTACCTGGAGTATGTTAGTGACACCCACTAAACCTCCCCCCCCAGAATTGTTTACGTCCCTGCACTTACCTTCAAACTCCGGTTTGTTGTACTCGGCCGGCCCTTCTGTAAACAGCTGGATGATTTCGATATTTCTCAGATTACTTTTCACACCGTGGTCCTGTAAAGCATCAATGAGCTTCTGTGGAGTGGCGGCTGCACCATGTAGATAAACTCTCTGTCCTGAAAACAAGAGGTCAGCAAACATAATAATAATAAAAATATGAGTCCATCAGAGTGGTCAAGACTATACCCTGTGCCAATGCATTCTCTTATATATGCGAGTCGACCATAGGTCGCCTCGCATATATAAGAGAATGCATTGGCCTAACAATTTTTTACAATTTTAATAATTTTTTCTTGTATTTTTTAACAATTTTATAATTTCACCCATACAGAGCCCCAGAAGAACATGAGCAGACGACACTCTTCTATATGCTTCTATATATGTGTGGGGCTCCCTGCAGGGTAATGGATGTTTTTTATTTTAGTAGATAAACTCTCTGTCCTGAAAACAAGAGGTCAGCAAACATAATAATAATAAAAATACAGTAATGCCCTAAATAATCAACTCCTTAACCACAGCAGAATTATGGGTAACTTTTCATCTGAACTTTTCAGGATTTAGTCGGAAATATGGCTTGTTGCCATTCATCGGAAAGCTCTCAGTGAGGGAAATTTATATAGCGCCTATCCCCACGAAGGCCCTAAGCGCCAGGCATGCATAAAAGTGAATGATTTAATGAGAGGACAATCATTATAGGCGGATGTTTAACCCATACCTTGGTGATAGTGATAGCTATTTTCAGCTTGGACGCTAACATCCATAATTCAATATTAATCTTCAAACATTAAAAAAAGAAAAGAAAAAAAAAAGGTCATAACTCCTTAAAGAAAACTCTTATCAAACCCATATTCAAACTCGATCTGTATTTTGAGAAACACATAACACAAAAACACAAAATAGGTTCCGTTCAGATAAAACAAATTTAGTTATCGCACCATGCATTATGTGTCTACGAACGGATGGATGGATGGATGAATGACGAGTGGTCAATCCGGACATCAATACTATGTGTACTATACTATGGTATGTGTACACATAAAAATTATACATATATGTAAATATCAACAACAGTCAATCAGAGGGTAAATTCTCATGAAGAGCAATGTTTTGAGAGCTGTTTTTAATGTAGTCAGTGATTCTGCATCCCTAATGTTCTTTGAGAGCGAATTCCACACTTCCGGACCACTAACTCGGAATTCCCGATCACCAACAGCCTTCAGTTTGCCTGAGTGCTGCGTCAACATTCCAGAATCACTGGAGTGCAGAGATCTATCTGGCTTGTATGGCACAAGAAGTTCAGCTAAGTATGTGGGAAATTTGGTGTTGTTCCGTTGATAGCATGCATGGCTATCTTATAAAAGATACATTCATACATGGGGCGGTAGTGCAGCTTTTGCAAGATAGGGGTTATGTAATCACCCATGGTCAATATCTATATGATTTATTGGAGCAAATCAATCAATAAATAATTGTTTTCATTGTGCGCTGAATATTTAACCCTTTCATGACAGGACCTGCGCTGGAGCAGCATTAAAGACCCTGTGCCAGAGCATTCTCTTATATATAAGAGAATACACTGGCTTACAAGGTCAAGATAAATATTGTTAGGCCAGTGTATTCTCTTATATATATGCGAGGCTGCCTATGGGAGAGTCACAAATATAAGAGAATCCATTGACACAGGGTTTTCATAAAATTTCAGGAAGCCTCCAGTCATGAAATGTAGGAAGGTGCCAATGGCACTCACTGAAGACTGCATGTCTTAAGTGCATGAGTCAAGCACTCTTCATTCATATCACATAAGGAATGAACGCTCTTTATTGTTTTATTTTTAGTGGCTGCTGAACCTTTGACATAAACTCTCAGACCTGAAAACAAGAGGTCAACCAAGGTGAGTACCGGTATAGATTTAATACCCACACAGCACATAATTAAAAGGGATTACCACATCCCACATGCACCTATAAAAATGATCATAAAATTGTCACCTGATAATTATAATGCAGTCAATTCTATTATAATTAATGGGATTAGATTAGATTATCTTTTATTCATTAAAATATACAGGTACAATAATTATTTGTAAGTATACAAAACCAGGGTTACTATATAGTAGCATAATAATAACAAAAATATATATTTCAATGCAGGGTGGGTGGTAGCTCATGTCCTGAATCTCTACTCTATAGCAACGCCATGCAGGCGTTAGCCAGAGTAGAGATTCATGGTATCATCTAAGTGGATGGGTAAACAAGGGGAAGATGATGGTAATTTTTCTAAGAAACTCCAGGCCAGAATTAATTTGATGGACAAGTGGTATGATATAGCCTACCAATGTGATGTTCTGTGATAGTGGAGCAGAACTGTTACAACAGTGGTACTGGTAGTACATGTCCCTTCAAATAAGTGATCATATTACCTATTATTTAAAGGTACTCAATCCAATAAAACTCCTCTCAATTACTATTGCAATGGCTTCGGGGGTCAAAAATATTTGATTCGAGTCGAGGAAGTCACCCATCAAAGCTCAGATTTGTTAGATATCGATTTTAGAAATCTATTATTTTTCATTATCGGGAATACTTTCTGGCCCAGAACTCAGTCAAAATTACGTTATTATTACCACTTGATTTTAGAGTTATCCATCCTTGTCTGTTTGAATAGATTTTGGTGTACACATCCCGAGCATGCAGATTACGGCAGTTGAAGGCAATTATTAGTACTCATCTCGAGTAAATAACAAATTTCAAAAATCCATATCTAATAACTCTGAGCTTTGTTTGATGGGTTCCTCGACTCGAATCAAATATTTTTTACCCCCAAAGCCAAAGAAATACTGTAATATAGGACCCTCTGATCGGATTGTTGTTGTTGGAATCTGTTGAGATGGGGACCCTCTGTTCGGATTGAGTACCTTTAATATGTAAATAGTTCTGCAACCCCATAAGTTAGCCTTCCAAAAAAAACCACCCCTAATTCCAACCCACTCAGGATACGCATTGGCAAAATGCAGTTAAATGTAATATATTTCACAGTTTATCAGCTTGAAAGTCTTTCATATCGCGACTCACCGGATTGTACCACTTTAATAGCTTCTTCTGCCGTTTTCCATTCCGGGTATCGTTCCGGGAATGGATGGAATGGTTCGGGTGTATACATGTAAAAAGATCGACAACCACACTTGAACTCATCTTTGACTAGCTGTCGGGGAATGTGTGATAAAATAGACCGCAATGCCATTTTCTGGTCAACTGCAGTGTTTTCCTGTTAAAAAATTGTCAGGCTGAATAAATTTTCGGACAGAATTTTCGGACCAGTTTTTCGTCTTTGAATTTGTGTGTGGTTGAAAGCGACACATCATTAACAAGAAAACCATAGTCAGAAATGGTAACGCCACCAAGATCGTATTATTAGCCATAAATATAAATAATAATACAATTATTCTATAAACTAGCTTTCAAATTTTATGCGGGAAATTTGCGTACTTCCATATTTCAAGTTTTCCCGTTTCTCGTGGCATACATTACTTTCATCAAACTGTCTTCTTTATTACACAAGCTGATAGGCCCGACGTCACCCGGGCTGTTTCCCATCTGCTTTCCGGTGAAAGGTGCGATTTGACCTTCAATTGACTATTTCGAAAGTCAAGGTCAGGTCAGGGTCATGATTTGTCCAGTCCAAAACACCCCCACCCGTAGAAAACTACCCATAGGTATCATATTTCGTCGAAATCCGTCCGTTTTACCCAACTTGAACTTTAATTAACAATTTTGAAGGTCAAGGTAAGGTCAGAGTCATGATTTGACCCGTCCAAAACACCCCCCCCGACAAAAGTACCCATAGGTATCAAATTTCGTCGAAATCTATCCGTTTTATCCGAGTTGACCTTTGATTGGCCATATTGAAGGTCAAGGTCAGGCCGAGGTCACGATTTGACCCGTTCAAAACTCTCCTCGGACCAAAGTATCCCTAGGTATAAAATTTCGCCGAAATTTGTCCGTTTTACCCAAATTGACCTTGCATTGACAGTTTTAAAGGTCAAGGTCAGGTCGGGGTCACGATTTGACCCGTTCGAAACACTTCCCGGACACAAATACCCATAAGTATCAAATTACGTTGAAATCTATGGAAAGCCGAGGAGGACATGTTGGTTGCTTATTGCTAGATATACGACGCGGTATTTTGAAGGTGTTTCAAACTAGGAGATAGAAGTATTCTGCCTTTCAAATGGTGATGAATTATAGTAGTTTATTCAAATTTTATGGCATAAATTGTTATTAAAACCGTATATACTATAAAAAATTAATGACTCGAAAATTAAGTGGGCCTTTAAACAAAGTCACAATTGCATTTAGGCTCATCTCATACTCGTCCATTCAGCGATATTCTACTGCGCAGTTTGTTATAGCCTCCAGTATTTATTGAGCGTTATACCCCCAACTGTTATAATTCGCCTTTAGCAGGCGTACTCTTGCCTCAGATTATTGAGATATTAGGTCACACATAATCACATTAAATCGCATCGTAACATAGCAATTGTGTGGGCTCCTTGGCGTGAATATGTAATGAGAAATAAGGTCATACGTAATGACATTAAACTCAAGAAACCCCTCGAAAACAAAACAAAATCACATTTAATGTTTTACGTTATTTCCTTCATAAAAAGAATCTTCGTGATAATGAACCCTCTCGTTACTTTAGAATATAGAATTAACCTTAAAATAAAAAAAATCTTTGGAACACAGAACCTTCGGAATAACGAACCTTCGGATTGGTGAACCTTCGGAATAGCGAACATTCAGAGAAATTTCGGAATAGTGGACCTTCGGGATAGTGAACATTCGGAATAGAGACATGCCCCCCAATATTCATATTATATGCCCAGAGTTCAAAGGTATGGACCCATAAAATTCTAAACTTGGCCCTTAAAATATTGAACTCCAAATTGGAGCACACACAGAACACCACTTAAGTCAACTGAACCTATGTCATGTCCCAATGCGGGAGGGTCCATATATACCACAACATTCATAGTATATGCCAAGAATTCAAAGGTATGGGCCCACGTAATGACATAAAATCTCAAGAAAACCAGCGAAAACAAAACAAAATCACATTTAATGTTCTAAGTTAAGTTATTTCCTCCTGTATCTGTATCGGTGTGCGCGCATGATCAGTTCGGATGTGAGCGCACACTCCATATAAAGAATCTTTGTGAAAATGAACCCTCTCAAATTAGTCTCAATACTTTAAAATATAGAATTAACCTAAAAATAACAAAAACCTTCGGAATAGAGAACCTTCGGAATAGCGGACCTTCGGGATAGCAAACCTTCATAATAGAAGCATGTCCCCACAATTACACCGGTGACGTAAACACATGTGCCAATCTTAGTTGTACTCTCGTAATTATCGGTACGATGAAACGGTGACGGAATCTGACGAGGTTTGCCGAATGTACAATCACCCAGTGAATTATCGATCGACCATGCGATATCAAAAAACCAAAAGCTAGAAACACCACACTACGGTGGCGTAATAATCTTCATTTCTTAAAGGTACTCAATCCGAACAGAGGGTCCCCATCTCAACAGATTCCAACAACAACAATCCGATCAGAGGGTCCTATATTACTATTTCTTTGGCTTTGGGGGTAAAAAATATTTGATTCGAGTCGAGGAACCCATCAAACAAAGCTCAGAGTAATTAGATATTGATTTTTGAAATTTGTTATTAACTCGAGATGACTAATAACTGCCGTAATCTGCTCTGGGTGTGTACTCCAAATCTATTCAAACAGACAAGGATGGATAACTCTAAAATCAAGTGGTAATTTTAACGCAATTTTGACTGAGTTCTGGGCCAGATAGTATTCCCGGTAATGAAAAATAATAGATTTCTAAAATCGATATCTAACAAATCTGAACTTTGATGGGTGACTTCCTCGGGTCGGGGTCGATTCGGTCCAGGGCTGTTTCGGCTGGGCTTGTTCGGCCGGGCTTGTTCGGCCCATGGTTTGGGCCGAACAGTCTCACCTAAAAATGTTTTTATCAGTAGGATATTTGGATGCTTATATATATTTGTCTTTTGTATGTTATTTTATCGACTCGAATCAAATATTTTTGACCCTCGAAGCCATTGAAATAGTAATTGAGAGGAGTTTTATCGGATTGAGTACCTTTAATACTCAGCTTACGCAGAGTCGATGCTTGATCATGTTCCGGGGTGGAAATAGTTTGACAATGGTTTCTTGATATACAGACTATTATGCATATGAGTAGGAAACTCATCTAGAAAGTAATCGCCTCACATTTTATCTGAAAATATTAACAATAAAGAGCGTTTATTTTATTGTTCATCAAGCTGAAAGTAAATTAATGTGATAAACTTTCTATCATTTGTGTAGAGTAACCCTTCTTATCAAAGCCACCAGTAGGTCCACATCACGATTAACACAGACCATCTGGTTAACAAGAACATCGACATGAAGTGAAAAACGCTCTTTATATATCAGAATAAATAAAACAATAAACGCTCTTTATCGTTCCGTGCGGTGGGAAAAGGAGCATTTTTTCTCTGTCGTGCGATACTCTTATCACTTCAATGAGTTTCAGGCATTATTTAGTCCTTATTTTAAGGCTTATATATATAATATAAGCGTGATAAATTAAAGAATTACGAGGTTTCATTTTAGGCCTGAATATTATCGATTCAATAAATAAAATGTAAGTGCCACATCCTAAGACATTTAAATCCTGTTTATAATGGGGCCAATGGACTCATTTACAAATCCTCGAACATTATTTATTGTGGCACTGGGAGAGCATGTGTACGACTGTCTTGGTCGATTATTTTTCGGACAAATAAAGTTCATGGCCACAGATGAGTCAAGGACGCAGTTTGGAAAATCCCACGTTTGCTACACCGTGTAAAGAAAACAGGTGCGCTGCAGTTAGACAAGATCAAACATTGAAACTGAAATAGTTATTTGGCATTCAAGTCGGGAATTTGTAATAGTACGTCAGCCTTACTGAATTATGAGATAATCAACTTTCATATATTATCTAATATTAAAAATAATTAATCACTTTCGGTTTCAACTTTATTTGGAAAACCCAGGAAAATCAAGGGAGGTAATAATTAAAAACTACAAGGTTCAAACGAATTTCTCATGTTGGGCAACGTTATGACAACGTCGTCAGCGCTCGAAGTAGTTGACAAAAATTATTCTCAAACCAACTACCGCGCATACATAGTCAATATCTGCCTAAAATATGTCAAACATTTGTCCTTACTGCGAAGAGAAAACTGAATTTGATGAGCAAGATGGACAACAAATTTGCCAAGAGTGTGGAGCTGTTGTCTCTAGTGTTTCTTTGGTGGGGAAAGAATTTGAAGCTGGAACTTCCTTTCTTTCTGAGAAAAACACACATGGATTCATCTCATTGAGCAAGAGACATATGGGCCACAGTTTCAACGAAACTTGTCGAAACAAAAAGAGCAGAGATTACGCCAAAGAAATTTCAAAATCTATTTACAGCAGACTCAATTTCTCAGAATCAACAAAAGATGCTGTGGATACATTGATAAATAAGGCTTTCGGTGTGGAATTCTTCAAAAGTAAATCACAAACATTTGTGGTTGCCATGGTTGCATGTGCTGTATACCTCGTATGTAGATATGAAAACAGACACCTCACAATCCGCACTATATGTCAAGTGGCCAGATGTCAACCAAAACGCTTCGCTAAGATTCTGAGTTGTTTCAAACATGATTTGGGAATTAATCCACCAGCATCTAATGTTAGTCAGATTGCCGACGAAGTTCTTGGGACAAAATTTGAACATAAGATAATTAAAGACATTAAAGGGCTTCTAGATATCATGTCTAAAACATGGTTGGTCACCGGACGACGCTTCCATCACACCATTGTTGGTGCCGCCTATCTTGTTTGCGCTGCTTCTGATTTGAGTCAAGGAAAGAAGAAACTTCTACCAATCGCAGTATTTTGTAAGAAAAATGGCTTCTCCCATCCATCAGGAAATGTTGAGACGCGTGTCAAACAGATGAAGGATGTTCTTAATAATCTTGTTCCAAATTTACCATGGCCAATCACAAACAAAGGCAACAATACATGCTTCTATTACTTGGACGACATTTTGAAATACAAAGAATCATTAATTCGTCATATGGAAAAGTCACACAAATGTGAAGAAAATACAACATGCTCTGCTAAACATGATGACAAGCAGTCTAGATGCGGGTTTTGTGCACCACCTTGTGCCAATAGAACCAAACAGCCTGCTCCGGAGCCTGCTAAACTCTCCGAGGATGTTTTACGGAAGTTAGATGACTCGTCTCTCGAGGAGGATTCTGATGAGTTTGACGATATTATGTGCTATATGAGAAGCACTGAGGAAGTCGCGGATCTAAAGTTTATGCAGGAACACTTTGAATCAAAGAAATAACTATAACTCAGAAATTCAGATCGACATGTATATATTAAAGATGTATTCAGGTTTCCCTCCACCCATCGATACTAATGCTATCAGATTAACTGCATCTTAAAATGGAGGTGTTAACTTTTCCGAAACCATATCAAACACAACTGATATAATTATATTGTAATAGTTTCCTAAAACAAATGGTATTGATTGACCGATATTTGTCAACTTTATTGAGGAATTAATAAGTGACTTGACAAAACTTTTGCCAAATGAAAATATTGTTTGCCAAATGTGAATTATTTTTGCCATTGGCAAATTTGGCAAGTGGCAGCGCGAACCCTGCTAACGCCTGTATAGTATGTGAGGCCAAATTCACATTTAATAGCTAATTATGCTTAAGCGTAATGGCATTACGTAAGCGTAATGCATAAGTGTAATTCAAATTCCATTATACCTAAGCGTAATGGCATTATGCTTAAGCATAATGGCATTACATTCATTCTCTTATATATGTACTGTATTACACTTAAGTGTAATGGCATTATGCTTTATATGCATAATCAGGGTTTCCGCTATAGCGGCAGGGGATCCCTTTTTGGGCCCCTTTCCCCCAGCCTATTTTTCCCCTTCTGTCATACCACAGGACATATTCCATATGTATCCAGGTATAAAGATGTTTACTTCTCAATTTCGTTTGGACAGTGCTAAGAAATTTAAATAGTTGACAACTTTATTTTATTTCTAGCGAGAATACACACTCGGACCGATCTAACACGAACTGAGGAAGTGATCAAACCCGACATCGCTAGAACACATGCTTTGGCGTCCGCAGGTTACGTTGCTGCGGTTAGGTTACGAAAAATGACCGCCGATAATTTAATCATGTTATATTCCAGTACGTTATGCATCCAAACTTTCTGCCGAGTCTTGAATAGTGGTCGTTTAACTTCAACGGGCGTGTTTCCGTATACAGCAATTAATTTTTATCTAAATAAATTTTCTATGTTTTAAAGTTATTGCGGTTGATAGCATAGTAACTTAGGTAGAAAATGATCAGCAAATCTACTCTCTGTTTCTTCTATTGGACGATACAACAAAAGTAGGTCCACTGGTGTTTCCACGACATTGAAAACATTGACTGCATTTTCCCCTCGGCGGACACAGGACCCGTTCCCCAAAACCTAGCGGAAAGCCTGACATAATACATTGCTTAATACATTACACTTAAGCATACTAGTAATACCATTACGCTTAAGCGTAATTGGCTATTAAATGTCAATTTGGCCTCCCATAGTGTAGATCATATATATTCCACCAGTACAAAACCTGCAAACTTTTTGATGTTCTGACAGAGAATTTATAACATTGAACAAAAAAGGCAGGGAACATATTTCTTTATTAAAACTTGTTCCTAAATAATCTACTTCACATTATGGGGTGGTCCCAACCTGAGATTGCATGCTTTTCTGTGACTTGTGAGCCGATAATGCAATAAACATCGAATTAATTACCCAGAAAAAATTCCATAATTGTTAGCAAAGCAACTTCGCTCACAAAGTCACTTAAATCGTGCAATTACGAGTTGGGACTTTTCACCTACAGAGAATTACATTATTAAGGAATGTTTCAGGTAATAACTCAGATATATTTTCCCTGTGTTATTTTTTTCGAATTTATAAGGTTCCCTGTCAAAATTTAAAAATGTTACCAGGTTTTGTAATGGTGAAATATGATCTCTATGGGCATTAGACCCCAAAGCCACGACAAACAGTTTTCGCGGCTTGCTCAACCAAATTCGTGGCTGGTTAGCTAGCTAAGCCGGCTCAGTCGCGACGTTCGTGGCTAACGAAATATGGCGGCTCAGCTGGCTGAGATGTTATCATTCAGCGTATTTCATTTCCGAAATTGTCCTAATCCCCAGTTAGACCCCAAGTCCTTCGTTTATTTTCGCCATTATGGAAAAGCCCAACACCAAAAGAATACGTGTGGTCTGGAATTCTGCGGGTTCACCACAAATGCTAAAAAAAACACATGGACGTACATGTACTATGTAGTTTCCCACCTAATCGGTATGAGTTACATTGGGACTTCTGTCGACTTCAGCCTGCTATCATCACTGGCATCTTGCGATATATTCATGCATCATTGAAGGATGAATCCGACAGTAATGATATATAGTATTTCAAACTATTTTCTATTCTATTCTACAGGTTACATGTATGTGCATATATTGAAAATGCCAGCAATGTCTGAGAATGAGTCGTGTCGAAATAAAAAAATTATATTTTAACCCTTTCAAGTTTCAATACTGAATGGATGCTCCCATTCAGTTATATGAAAGCATACATTGGAATAGTCTATTCCACATTGAGAGGCCCAGGTGTTCTGATAATGTAACAACCAAGCAGTGTCCATGCATGTATGCCGATATTAGGCAATGCGGTTTAGTTCCTTGCGATTCACAGTACGGTTGTGCTTGACATATAAGCCCATGCACACGGCTAAGCCATTTTACAATTCCGGTGGCGGAGTATTTTTTTATGTGGCTGACATTAGGATAATATGGCTGGCGGAGTGCGATGGTGGCTTCGGCTCTAATGGGCATTAGCCAGAGTAGAGATTCACGGTTTGATCTAAGATTTTGTATGTTATTGTAAGTTTATTACTGGAGGTCTGGAACCATGAATACATCTTTAAAGCTTGATAATGTTGTATGAATGTATTCTATGATATTGTTGATACATACTCAAAGCCAGTACAAAATTTTTTAGCTTCTCAACCCATCCAGTCAAATTTGGCACACACCTCAAAATTTGTTACCTTACTCATATTTAAATTCATGCAGTAATATTTATGTGCGCAAATTTAAAACTGAGCAAAAAAATAGGAAGACTCAAAACATTTTAGTCAACCGTCACTGAATCCACAGGAAAATATGAGTTTATAGATATATAAATGTCTGTACTTCAAGGGTTACTCTTCTCAAATATTGTTGTTGATTTCTATATTCTCTGCTTCATAGAATAAGGTAACCAGATTCTATTATTTGAGTGTCTGATGAGTACAAAGTAATGTTACAGATGGCAGATATTAATAGCTGAAACTCGAGAGCTTTCCAATGAATGGCAACAAGCCATATTTCCGACTAAATCCTGAAAAGTTACCCATAATTCTGCTGTGGTTATGGAGTCGATTAATTAGGGCATTACTGTACATGGAAATTCGTAACTTAGTTTATGGCTATAGTCATAAAGTAAATTTATATTAAAGTGATGTGAAACACTCCGATAGGGTGCTCAAATAGAAATTGAGAATAAACTTGCTCAAAGTATTTACTTTTTACAAATATTAATCCAAATTGACAACACACACCGTGATTCTTATATATTAATTACATGCAATGACTCTCGATGGAAAAATCATTTGTGTTAGTTTAACTTTATCGACAATAGTTGCGTCCCGAATCGAGATGTAAATATTTACAATTGAGCGCAGTTCAGACGATGTTTTCTATGAAGTGGAATGGTTGATTTCCTTGAAATTTTCGGCGATGTTAGTAGAATGTTACATTTCGCCAGTTGGCATAGAGCCCGAATAGTAAATTAATATAATAATATGTCTTTAAATTATTAAATTTGATTTTAAGACCTGAGCATTTACAGAAGACATTTTCGACTCAAATTAATTTTTTTATACATGTATATTATCGATATTAGATCATTGTTATTACCAGGTATATATTAAAATTGGCATCCAGTCTCCCTTTAACTATAAACCATTTGATGATATTTCTGATATCGCTGACTACATATGTTATTTCTCTCTATTATTATAATGAATATGAATTTATGACTCTAGCCATAAACTCATTTTCATTATATTACCATTTTGTTAGCATCTTCAATGAGCACATGAGTGTTAAATTCATTTGTTGCATATATTCTGTTGAGTATAAAAGTAGATGATCCCATAAATTGCCAGATTTAGTGTACAGTACCCCTTTAATAAAAGTACAGACCCAAATAATAGTACAGGGTGGATTTTGTCCAGCTTTCCCCAGAGTCATTGTCAGGTGGCCTATTACTTTAACATGTATAGTATTCAGTAATTAGCAACCTGTTTACAACTAAGAAAAAGAGGATTTGTCCAATTTATGGCATAAATTTGGGCATCTCAGGTGATCTGAACGCACAGGTTCTTACCCATGAGCAAAATTAAATAAACACACAGACCTATGTACATCTAAGGATTATAGAGGTGAATTTTTTTGTATAAAATTAATAAACATGCAGGTATGATTATTTGGATCACGGGAGGACAACCAAAGCTGCCATCGATCGGATACAGGTCTTTTACAAAAGATATTTTTGTCAGCTTTAATTTTGCATGTCCGGTGCGCAAATTTAAAGTGCTCAGATTTATAACTGAGTGAATAATATTACTGCACAAATTTAAATATGAATAAGGTGCTGAAATTTGTATAATTTTAGAGTATTTTTCATCTCGAAACAGTATTCAGTAATACAAAAAAGTACAAAATACTGATTCTTTAATCTTAGATTTCTTATATGAAATAAGTTTGAAGCTTTACAGCTGACGTCGTCAATGACATTGTCATGGCAAAATAAACCATGGGTGTGCAATAAATGACAAAAACGTGCTATTACTAATTAGGTTGAATTTGACTCAGAGGTTTGATGATTTCTTAGTCCTTTAATTTTTATATATAACCTAAATCATGAATGATTGTACGATAACTCTAGCTGAGAAGCTACATGTACCTGGTGTCAGATTAGTACTAGTCTATTAAGCTGTTCACGATTTGTGTGTCTAGTCAAACACTTTTGTTTGTAAATGGTTCTCAGCATATGCATTAAGGAGGTACCTTAACGAGAACCATTTTTAGGGAAAGGTTAAAGCCACACATAGTGTTAATATATGTTTAAGGTCTATTGGATGTGTTGACAATAGGTGACAAGGAAATTATTTGTCAAATCTCAAAAATATACTACCAAGTATGAACAATTATTTTCAGAAAATTTCAGCCCAAGTGTGGAGTAATGTTTTCAGAAAATTTCAGCCCAAGTGTGGAGTAATGTCAAGACCTAATGAAAAATGCAAAACAAAAATCAGTATTTTCTCATAAAACAATCAACTTTCCATTTTGAAAACATAGAATACTATTACACCATAGCACTCAGACTATGTTATAATTCATCTTTCCTCAAATTTGTGAACACTATGTGTCTCTTTAACCAAATATCGTGTCTTTCATTTTCAGTGCTTATTATTGTTGATTTCTTGTCAGTACTTCTGTGGTTGTAATTACTCGTTTTGGTCAGTTTGACTCAATAAACATTGTTGATAAAAAGAAAAAAAATGCACTTCTACTTTATATTTTACACAACTTACTCATCATTATGTGATATTAAAAATATGAAATTTAATATCTGGACCATATAAATGCCAGTGGTGAATGTGGTACGAAAGACTTTTTATCTTCAAATTTAGACTTACAAAGTCAAAAGTTTTACTTTCAAATTAAAATGTTTTACTTTATAAAGTAAAAATTTTTACTTTTAAACTGAATCTTTTGATTTTATTTTTGTTTCTCCCTAATACGTACGGTTCTGTAATGTGGGACCATGGTTTTGATGGTTTAATTGTTTTTGAAAGCTTAAATTTTTTTTTTAATTTCTTGGTCTCAGGAAGACTTTTAAGAAGTCATAGAATTTATTTTCTCAAGAAAACAAGCATCTTTTTTTTTATCTTTGGCATCAGGTGGGTGTCAAACAATTCTTTTCCAGGCACATATGAGTGGGTGGGTGGTGGGTGATTAAGAGGACCCAAAAGAAATTTTTATCCACAGCTAAAAAAAAAATCCTCCATATTTTTCAACTATTTTTGGCCTTAAAACTTGGAGACAATGTAATTTTAACATCAAAACTGCATTTAAACAGTCAGTATATATTGTCTCTTGTAAAATTACTAAATACTCGCTATATGTCAGTTTATGTCACTCTGAGCATAAAATACATGGACACATTGCATAAGCAATCGCGGTCATGTCAAACTGATATCACATACACCAAATTGTAATACAGGGCCTGGAACCTACGTCATAAAACAAAGTTTTTCACCGAAAAATGGCGGCTGCTCGGTGCGACTCGAAGTGAGTATTTATCGTTTTTGCAAACTATGTACATAAACCACTAAAAAAATCATTGCTTATGAGCTGTAAAACATTGTTTGCTAGCTCACAGTCATCTATACCGAGATATATATTTGACGGTTGTAAAGATTATCGCGTTCAGGTGGTTTCCGTCACCAATTTTCGAGGCATGTTTCCGAGTTTTGAAATGGTAACGCCTACATTGGCTTTTAAAACTGGAATTGTGACATAAATGGTAACGCCTACATATAATCAACATTTGATTCCAAAATCGGCAATTTGGCTGAATTCTTTCTTTCACTTGCCGAATATCACAATTAGTTTAGGACTAGTGAGTAGTGTATGCCTTCACAGTTAATGGAACTTATGGAAGCGCAAGAGTATAATTCTTCCCTTGCTAAGATCCCCCGATATTGCCGAGGCGAATCGGTATACATCGGCTCAAAAGTTGACTGCTTCACTTGTGGCAGGCTAATTAATACGTTTTTCACGGAATTACTATCACAAGACATAAATGAATAAAATAATAAGTAATTATATGACCTTTATATATCAATTTTATTATAGGGAATAAGAAAAAAATGTCATTCTGGTTGATGCATCATATATAATTATAGGCTAAAATAAACCAACGTTTGATAAATGAATAAATCTCAATATCGCCACTGCTTGAGTTGAACCAGGAAGGAGCTTTAAGTTGTATTATAAAATTTTTGTTTCAAATTCAAATGTTTCTAAAATTAATAAAAGAAAAAACTTTTAATTAAAAGAAATTAATTAAAATCACAAGCTCGCAAAGTCGCACTCTCATGTACAGTAGTTGAATATCTATTGTATTCACACCTTTGTGATGTGAAGCCAGGTTGTTGTTAGACGAGAGGCAATGTATGACACATTACGTAACCATTGAGTACTGCTAGTCTGTACATACAATTATCGGACCATGCATTTAGGAATTTTATCTTACAGCCTGCCTGATCAACAAAATATTACATAACCAGTGTACAGATTAAGCGTTTTGATGATTAGTGTTTTAAACCAAATATTATTTGAAATGACTGGTCTGTTCATCGTCACCATTCAATCAACGCTCCCGTTACAAATTAAATTATGTTTTCATGGTACGATATTTCCGAAGTAAGAAATCCTTTCGTCACCTAACATCGTTGGAACTGTCAATCTATTCAAATCTTTTGAATAAGCTTTTCGTCTCCATGCTTTCCGTCTCCATTTGGGGTGAAAAAAAGTTTGACCAAATGAAATTTTTATTAGCCAGGTTTGAAAAAAGATTGGCCATTGGCCAATTTGGCCACCGACAGTGCAAACACTGCTCTCTAGCTTGGCCACCCTATTACCTGTTACATACGGAAACCTTTTAAATTTGAAATAGTTTGAGAAACATCCTAACGAACAAAACAAATATGGATCAAATGTAATTCTGGGGGGGTGCACGTTGACCGACCTTGTTCCCGGACTAAAATTCCAATTTTCATAATTTTCTGGCATGTTTTTTTTTGCATTTGTTTACTTAAATATAAAGAATTTCCCTACATGTTATGTTATTGTGTGATCATATTTAGCGATCAGGGAACTCGAAGCAGCTTTTGTAGTCGGCAGATTTGTTTACTAACAAGATTCCAATTTTTTTAAAGCCATAAATATGATGCCCCTAGTTCAAAGAGCTGTAGAAAATTTCCCCCAAAGTGCTTTCAAAAACAGCTTATTACCTATTTGTTATAGGTTCGCTTCAAAATCAAGTCTAAATGACTAGACTATTATAGTGGCCTCCATTTCATAGCTAGTGTCAAGTTAGTCGGTTTCAGGTTTATATGGGAGGGGGTGATGTGGTGTCATGTCAATGCTCTAGTTGACCAAATTCCGACACACATACCAACGTTAGACAATACATTATTTGAAATGAAAAATTGCATCATAGAATATCATTTGGGTTAGCCTACATAGAACAGTTATATGTCATATTCTCTCCGAATTCCAAGATGTCCTGTTAAGATTCAGACCTGTGAGATTACTTTGTTTGTTGTAAGTAATAATTATCCTAATATTTCCGCCACATAGAACAAGGTGGCCATTCTAATAAATTTCAGTTCAATGGTGTCCTATGTACCAAAATATGCACCCAACCTGCAGTATTCTTCACAAAAACATGATTACATTAAATTTACGATTTGTGATGCCGATTTATTCTATTAAAGGAATGATTTTCCAATCGGATATTGTTAGAAGTATATCCATAGTCTTAATAGTTGACCCGCATCGGAGATTCAAACTTAAAATATAAAACATGGACTTAGGAGAACCTGGAAATCAGGTCGCGATATATGTACCTTAGACAATACCAATATATATAAGGTAGTAAAGCTATGAAAACCAACTATGATTAAAGGGGTATCAATAAACATGGGTAAACAATGAATGTTAGTAATAGAATATAATTAAAGAAATCTTTATTGCATGATAATGTTTTAACGACAACTATCAGACGAAACTGGAAATATGAACAAATTAACATGGATTTAACCAACGGAAATAGAATGGAATAAGAAAGTAATACTACAATGAATATGGAATAAGAGAACGAATGACAGGACATACACTTAATTAAACTAACGAATATACAACGAGAACGTAAAAACAATGATTATGCCATGAATTTATGCTCGTCTTTATATATAGTATTATCAAATAGTATATTGGCATCTCTATAACAGCCATTTGTGTATAGTAACGCATTTAACTGAGTGTGTATATGTGAACACGATCGTTAATAGTTCATCTACCGGATTATACGGATGGTGACTCAATTGTGAGTGCAAACAGGCCAATATTATGTGAGCGTTAACGCGATGTGGGCGTTACCATTAATAGACAAATTCATAAAAATTCTTTGTGTCTTAAGAAATTTACAAACAAACCACGGGAAAGTTAATTTTTTGTTATTGATTCAAATTTTAGCATTTATAATATCCCGAAACTCAATGTATACGGGTTTAAAATGAGTTTAGGGCGCGGAGATCATGAAATGTTGGCGTTAACACCTGCACGAAAATAGGAAATCGGACGCGATTTTGAATTGCGAACGCGAAATTCTCATTATAAGCAAATCTTTCCGATTTTCGGTTTCTGTATTTGTCGAGATTTGCAGGTGGCATAGCTCCTTTGCTTATAATACTACATCGAAGTCGGTTGTATTTATTTAAAAAACGATGTCGAAGTAACGAGTCAAACTTTATTTACAGTTATTTTGATGTAGGGTTACCCTTCCGGTGACGTAGGTTCCAGGCCCTGTAATAGGTAGTTCTAGGAAACAGACAGTACATGTTGAAAATTCTAATATTCTTCCGAACAAAAAATTATTTCGTGTTTCTAGGGGGTGTGTGTCGAAAAATGGTCGGAAAATACTTCCCCGGCTCAGGCATTCGGCCTTCGGGTCCGGGATATGCCTTTGGCATATAATTACCCAAAACAGGTGTCCCCAAAAATTCCCTGGATCCTTCACTGCTTATATGCAGAAATTTACAATCAGCTGGTAAACTAAAATGACATTGGTAAGTCTTTTCTAAGTGTATAAATTCTCAATTCATGTATTTATCAACCTACATGTACATGCATTTTGATCACCTGAACTTGATAAAAGTGAGAAATTACTTTCATATTTATACTCCCCTTTTCAATAAAAAATTGGGGGGGGGGGGGGGGTATACTGGATTAACTCCTGTCTGTCCATCCATATTTCACAGCCAATGGTTGTTAGATCTCAATGAAATTTGGTACGGAGGTTCACCATCATGATTAGTGACTGCCTTTAAAAGAGGGGCAAATGATATTGTTCATATTTTCCATTCTAGAGTTATCCTTTGTTTATCTGAAAATCTTGTGATTTTTTTGTCTTGTCCAGGCAGACATCTCAGATATGTGTTATCGGATATGAATGAAATTTGTTATAATGGTTCGCCATTATGATTGCTTTCAAACGAGGGGAAAATGTTGTTGTTTCCCTTTATCATTCTAGAGTTATCCTTCTTTGTTTATCTGGAAATCTTGGGGTTTTTTGTGTCTGTCCACGCAGATACATGTACCTCATCCATGAGTTTTTGGACCTGCATGAAATTTTGCATGGAGGTTCACCATCATGACTGCTTTCAAAAGAGGAGAACATTATGTTGTTTGTGTTTTCCATTCTAGAGTTATCCTTCTTTGTTTATCTGTAAAACTTGTTTTGTTACTGAGAGCTTTCCGATGAATGGCAACAAGCCATATTTCCGACTAAATCCTGAAAAATTACCCATAATTCTGCTGTAGTTAAGGAGTTCATTATTTAGGGCATTACTGTAGCCAAAATGGCATATTCTGACGTAATTCAGTATCATATATCGTGATATGTTGAAGGTGTGAACATTACTTCAGCAAATGTGTGAATATTATCATATTAGTATGAAATGCTTATGACTTACAGTAATGCTCTCCCCGAGAGCTTTCCGATGAATGGCAACAAGCCATATTTCCGACTAAATCCTGAAAAGTTACCCATATTTCTGCTGTGGTTAAGAAGTCGATTACTTAGAGCATTACTGTATATCATATAGTTTCTTATCTGGTACACAGGATTCACCCCTCTAATTTACCAGGTATTCAGGATTCGGGAGGGGGGCACGGGGTGACAACCTAGGTGCAACTTTTTGTTGAGACTTGAAGACAACAAGATGCTGTATATCTGACTTAATTATGATGCACTATCTAGCAATTTGAATTCATTACACTTTCATCCAAATCGCTTGGACTTTTTTTAATCATCTGACAAACAATCGCTGACATGACAATTTGATTAAGAGGAAAGTTAAAGTAACCATCAAAATCAAGAGGAAGATGATGAACAGTGATGGCAGAACTGGTGGTCACGTGACAGTAATGGTGGAGCCGGACGAAATTTAGCTCCGATTTATTTTTTGATGTTTTTTTGATTTGTTTCTTTTGTGGACGGTGCCTGCCAACTATTTTCATGCTAACATAGAAGCTAGTGTAATATGTGAAGTGTGTGCTGTAATAAAAACGGCTGAAAATTAGACATGTTGTCTTTAATTGATTAAACATTCGGACCACGTGAGCGTGTGCACGACAATAGGTGACAAAACTGGCCTGTGAGCAGAAGACCTGTTGATGTTGTGTGTCGTATTTTCTTGAAAGTTATGTCTCTCAAACCAAAAAACAGAACTGCGTGCGCTGTAATATAAACGGCTGAATTTTAGACATGTTGTCTGTATCTGATTAAACATTCGGACCACGTAGTTGTTGAAAGTTATGTCTCTCAAACAAAAAAAACATTCGAAGAAAAGACCCCTACAAAGTCCTTTATCTCAACAACAAGGGAAGCAAAGTAAGCTAAATGAAACTGGTGAAATTCTCTCGGACAGTAGTTCGGAAACAGGATCAGACTCGGACTCGGAGTCAGACTCGAGCTCAATAGTGATACAACCAAGTGACAGTATGGACACAAATCAAGCACCTAAAGTTGATCTGAAAGGTACAGAACATTTTGGCTTTGACGTGGAGTTGTTGGCCAATGCTATTAAATCTTGTATTATAAATGACATAAAAAACGAAATATCGAAAGTTGTAAAGGAAGCTGTTTCCGGGGTAACAAAAAAATTACAAACAGAAGTTAAAACATTGAAGAAAAGAGTAAGGAGCATTGAAAGTGAAGTTGAAGAACTGAAGGTTGAAAAAGATGAACTCGAACAATATACCAGAACTACGAGTATACGAATATCTGGATTTCCTGAAGAAGATAGTGAATTTTGTAAAGAAACTGTAGTACATGTATGTAAAGAGATCGGCATTGTGATCAAGATTGCTGACATTGATAAGGCTCACAGACTGGGTAAATTAAAACAGAAGAGTAATAGCAATACAGAAAATCTACCTCGCCAAATAATAGCTAAATTTTTTAGTTATGATCTGAAAAGGGATGTCATGATGTCATGTACTAAACTTCGAGCATCAGAAGACGAACATCTTAAAAAGTGTTATATAAATGAGGATCTCACTCAAGCAAAGTTCAAACTACTGAAGGAAGCTTTGAAACTTAGGAAAGCAGGGAACCTTGGCAAATGCCACACTTATGATGGGAAATTATTCGTTAAAACTGTGGGTTCGGAAAAGAGATATCTTATACGAAGACTGACTGACTTCGAACAATTTCTGAAGATAAAGATAGGGAAGGACACCAATATGTCACAGCAAAAGTGAAATTACACATATGTTTTCTTGGACTGAATATTAAGTAAACATTGTAAGATAATTATTTGGGCTACTGATATCAGTAAGGGTTTTGTTTTCATGAGGCTGTACATGTATATTATATATATGTTAATATTTGGTGAAAGTAACTGAACCTATATTTATTTAAGCTCACTTAAATAAGGTTCCTGCCTACGTCTTTGAAAAAAAGAAAAGATTTTTCTTAGAATCTCCATATCTTTGAGCCAGAGTGGTGTATGTGGAGTTTAGGATTAAAGCCGCACCATGTGTTGGAAGTTGTAGAACTGAATATATCACATACTGTAATTTAAGTATCAACTATACTTGATACATAGACTTTGCTTTTTTCATGTCAACATGTTTATTGTGAGTAATCTGATAAGTTACAAAACTTTTACAGTTAATAATAACTTGTGAGTAATTTGATAAGATTAAGTTATAAAACTTTTACAGTTAATAATAACTTGGATATTCATTTTAATATTAACATGGATCATGATATCTCTGAAGCCTCCTAGAGCCCCCTCCTGATATAAACTTGATTCTCAAATGTATGTGATATGATCATGTGATGTATATATGTATGATTTTGTTTACTTGTTGTCATTTGGGGACCAGAGCATGTCTCGGGTGGGGGGAATCCCTCCTGTGTCGTGTTTCTCCTGGATAATATTACAATTACAAATATCTGAAACTATTTCTTTTGAGATAAACTCAACAGTCTACACTTAAGGTGATACTAGTAGTGGCCAAATGGCCAAATAGTAATTACACACTTTGGACTGAATATTAAGTAAACATTGTATGATAATAAATGTTTGGGTTACCGATATCAGTAAGGTTTTTTTCTTTTTTTCTTACATGAGGCTGTATATTAATATACGTTAATATTTGGTGAAAGTAATTGAACCTATATATAGATATTGATTATTAAAATTTTGCCTATTCAAATAATGTTCCTGCTTACATCTTTGAAAAAAAAAACTGAGCTTTTTCTTAGAATCTCCATATCTTTGGCCCAGAGTGGTGTATCTGGAGTTTTGGATTAAAGCCGCACCATGTGTTGGAAGTTGTAGAACTGAATATATCACATACTGTAATTTAAGTATCAACTTTACCTGATACATAGACTCTGCTTTTTTCACGTCAACATGTTTATTGTGAGTAATTTGATAAGTTATAAAACTTTTACAGTTAATAATAACTTGGATATTCATTCTAATATTAACACAGATCATGATATATCTGAAGCCTCCTGTGGCCCCCTCCTGATAACCTGACTCTCACATTTATGTAATATACATGTGTATACATGTATGATGAACTCAACAGTCTACATGTAGTGGACTAAGTGTAAATACCTTGGAGCTGTTATCATTTAAAACTGGTATTTAAAAAAAAAATATATATTAAACTACACTGACTTAATTTCAATAATATTCCAATAAACATGCATGTAGTTTAAATCGCCTTTCTCGTCATCAGAACCATATAATGTATATGGATTCTGACTTCTTATTTAATATTGTCATGTTGTGTATGCATGTGTGATTTTGTTTACTTGTTACCAGTGGGGGACTCCTCTAGGCTCTGGTGCATGTCTCAGGGGGAGGTGAATCCCTCCTGGGTCATGTACTCCTGGAGATCCCTCCTGATAACTTGCCTTCGGAAATCCTTATTAGTGAGGATCACACTCAAGCAAAATTCAAATTACTGAAGGAAGCATTGAAACCTAAGCAAGCACTTACGATGGGAAATTGTTTGTAAAAGCTGTGGGTTCGGAAAAGAAATATCTTTACGAAGACTGACTGATTTCGAACAATTTCTGAAGATAAATATAGTGAGGGACATACTAGTATGTCACAGCAAAAGTGAAATTACACAAATGTTCCATTGGACTGAATATTGAGTAAACATTGTTTGATAAATATTTGGTAACCGATACCAGTAAGGGTTTTTTCTTACATGAGGCTGTACATGTATATACGTTAATATTGGGTGAAAGTGATTGAACCTATATTGATTATTAAAATTTATATGTAATTTACATGTAATGTGATAGTGGACAAAGTATAAAGTACCGTGGCTAGCATTGGAACTGTTATCATTCGAAACTGGTATTAAAAATATATATATATTAAACTACACTGACGTTAATTTCACTAATACTCCAATAAACATGCATGTAGTTTAAATTGCCTTTCTCGTCATCGGAACCATAAATGGATTCTGACTTCTTATTTAATGTTGTGTATACATGTGTGATTCTGTTTACTTGGTACCAGTGGGGGACTCCTCTAGTGCATGTCTCAGTGGTGAATCCCTCTTAGATCATGTACTCCTGGAGACCCCTCCTGATAACTTGCCTTTGGAAATCCTTGCTTGTGTATACATGTGTGATTCTGTTTACTTGTTACCAGTGGGGGGACTCCTCTAGTGCATGTCTCAGGGGGAGGTGAATCCCTCCTGGGTCATGTACTCCTGGAGACCCCTCCTGATAACTTGCCTTTGGAGATTCTTATTGGTGAGGATTTCACTAAAGCAAAATTCCAATTACAGAAGGAAGCGTTGAAACCTAAGCAGGGAATCTTGGCAAATGCCACACTTATGATGGGAAATTGTTTGTAACAGCTGTGGGTTCGGAAGAGAGATATCTTATACGAAGACTGACTGACTTCGAATAATTTCTGAAGAAAAAAAAAAATATATAGTGAGGAACACATGTCACAGCAAAAGTGAAATTACACATATGTTCTGTTGGACTGAATATCAAGTAAACATTGTATGATAAATATTTGGGCTGTACATTTATATAAACATGCACGTAGCTTAAATCACTTTTTAGTCATCAGAACTTTAAATGGATTCTGACTTCGTATTTTATATTGACATGTTGTGTATGCATGTGTGATTCTGTTTACTTGTTACCAGTTTGGGGACTCCTCTAGTGCATGTCTCAGGGGGAAGGTGAATCCCTCCTGGGTCATGTACTCACTTGTCTTTGGAAATCCTTATTAGTGAGATATAATCTTGTACATGTATCATCTGTTGATATGCATATCTGCATTATGCAACTAAGCGAAGGCACACTATGTGCATGAAAAATATTAAAATATTCAAAATTATTTCGTTTGAGATGGACTCAGAAGTCTA
Source organism: Siphonodentalium dalli (assembly GCA_032622095.1). NCBI lineage: Eukaryota > Metazoa > Mollusca > Scaphopoda > Gadilida > Siphonodentaliidae > Siphonodentalium > Siphonodentalium dalli. The sequence continues at coordinate 160,021,597 of CP136062.1, forward strand.
CATGAAATGTGATAGTGGCCAAAGTATAAAGTACTTATTAAACATTGGAACTGTTATCATTTTAAATGGGTAAAAAAAAAAAAAATATATATACTGCAATGACTTTAATTTCAATAATATTCCAATAAATATGCATGTAGCTCAATTCGTCTTTCTAGTCATCAGAACTACAAATGGTCAGTGCTTTTTTGTGATATTTGAGTTTTGTACTACTCTCCTGTGGTTCTGCTTCTAACATGTGTTAGATATGGAAAAGAGTCATGTTACATATGTACCGGTATCTATGAAATGCTGTATACTTGTTCTAATGGTGGACTCCTATGGTGCAAGTCTCATATGGGATGTGACTCCCACCTGGGTCATGTACCCCTGGAGCCCACTCCTGACAACTTGGTTCAGATAATGTACTTGATATGTAAAAGAGTCATGTTATATATACATGCATCTGCTTTATACCTGTTGCCGGCGGGGGGACTCCTCTTGTGCGTGTCTCATGGGGGATGTCAATCCCTCCTGGGTCATGTACTCCTGAGGCTCCTCCTAGTACTATACCAGGATTCTGACTTCTTATTTGATATTGTGACATTATTGTCATGTTGTGTATACATTTGTGATTCTGTTTACTTGGTACCAGTGGGGGACTCCTCTAGTGCATGTCTCAGTGGTGAATCCCTCTTAGATCATGTACTCCTGGAGACCCCTCCTGATAGCCTGCCTTTGGAAATCCTTGCTTGTGTATACATGTGTGATTCTGTTTACTGGTTACCAGTGGGGGACTCCTCCAGTGCATGTCTCAGGGGGAGGTGAATCCCTCTTGGGTCATGTACTCCTGGAGACCCCTCCTGATAACTTGCCTTTGGAAATCCTTATTTTAACAGTGAGATAAAATCTTGTATCATCTGTTGATATGCATATCTGTATTATGCAACTAAGCGAAGGCTCACTATGGGCATTAAAAATATCAAAATATTTTTGGAAATCCTTATTAGTGAGATATAATCATGTATACTCAACTGCCATATGATTAAATATTAAATATGGTTTGAGGAATGTCATGAAGGCACAAGCATATTGTATTGAAACGTTAAAAGTATTTCGTTCGAGATGGTTTTAACATGTAATCGGCTACATGTACAGAGATCTAATATTGGAATTGTTAACATTTTAAACAGGAAATTGGTTATATTGTTGTATAAAGAAAACAAGGATATTGTAATTAAATACTAAATACTGTGTTAGGAACGTCATGAAGGCACTGTATATTGTATTAAAACATCATAAGTATATCGTTCGAGATGGTTTTAATATGCCACTGATTACATATATAGAGCTACAGAATAAAATATTAAATATAGTCTGTGATTGCGATGGAGGTACACATACATATCAAAATTTTAATTGCACTTCGTTTGAAATGGACTCAACAGTCTGTAGGTAATATGATAGTGGTTAAAATACAAAGTACTTATAAAACACTGGAACTGTTAACATTTTAAACAGTATGCTATTCATAAAATATCAGCTGTTTATGAAATGCGGTTAAGAATAAATTGGCAGGCATCGTCCCATATTTCATGTAATATTTGCACCAGGGTGCATTATGTTCTGTTTATATTATTTTTTGTATTTTATTATATATGTGATCTTGTTATTGTCTTGTATCATGGAAAGTTACACACATCCAATATCTGCACTTAGAAATCAACAAAAGCGATGCTGCAAACCCATTCTGACCTATCTTAGCTATTCCAGAACTTACCATTACTCACCTAATGGGGATTAACTTAGAAATGTATCGAGCTAGGATAGGTTACTTTGGGGGAGGCAGGATCGTTGGAGGTTTGGATTTTGAAAGTATAATGTTGGTTAAATTGGTATGCTGTTTTGGACATAGAGGTTTCTTGTTGATGTTACTTCTTATGGTAATTATCTGTGTTGATGTGCATCCTCATCCAGGGCCCATAACTAAAAATATTTCAATTGCATCTTTAAATGTCAGAGGACTTAGAAATAAAGTGCCTTTGGTAACAGCTGAACTAGCAAATTATGATATTATTTCCATTACGGAAAGTCTCTTAAGTGATAAGGTAACTGATGATTTATTAGATATCCCGGGGTTCCACTCACCTCCCATTCGAATTGACAGAATTGCTAACAAAGGCGGTGGTATTGTTATTTATGTCAAAAAGGAACTTACATATAAACACTTAACAGATTTCGATAAACCTGGTCTAGAAGCAGTGTGGCTAGAAATAAGATATTCAAATAAGATTTTCAATCTAGGTGTGTTTTACCGTCAACCAAATGCATTGAGTAGTTACTGGGATCTCATAGATAGTTCTATATCACTAGCAAGGGAAAATGTTACACGTAAATGCATAATAGTTGGGGATTTTAATGCAGACTGTCTAAAAAAAAAACATCCAAAAATTAAAATGCTAGAAGTATCATGTGGTCTAAAGCAATTTGTAAAAACAGCAACACGTGTTACCGATAAGTCAGCCACCTTAATTGATTTGGTTCTCAGCTCATGCGAAAATATGATAAAAGATTGCTCTGTATCGGCACCTTTCTGTAGTGATCATTGTGCTACATTGGTGACTCTTAAAGAACCTAGTACACACCTTCCTTCTTTTAAAAGACGTATATATGATTACGCACGTATGGATTTTGAAGGTATGAAGCTAGCATTTACTAGTGTAAACTGGGACACTATTTTTCTATCTAAATTTACTGATGTTGCTGAGAAAGTGGTTGCTTATATCACGGAGACAACTGACAGATTTGTTCCAAATAAAGTTGTCACAGTAAAGAGTAATGATAAATCTTGGATCACATGTGACTTAAAAAGTAAAATGAAAAAACGGGATAGGGCCCACAAATTAGCAAAAAAAAATAATAACGTGGATAGCTGGGGGAACTTCAGGATAGTAAGAAATGAGACAATTGGCGCAATCAGAAAAGCAAAATTAAATTATGACCAGAAGTTAGACATATCAGTTTCAACTGGAAATTTCAATAATAAACAATGGTGGAGGTTAGCAAATGATTTCATGAAAAGGACTCAAAATACCCATAGGAATTTTCCACCATTGATTGAATCCAATAATCTAATCAGTGATGCTTCTGATATAGCTAATATTCTAAATAACTATTTTGTTGACCAGGGTGCGTCTATTGATGACTCGCTTCATTTACCAGACTTATACTTTAACAGTAAATGTCTGGAAGAAATTGAAGTAACTGTTGAAGATGTCAATCAGATTTTAAATTCACTTGACACTGGTAAAGCCTCTGGGCCTGATAACGTGAGTAATAGGGTATTGAAAACTTTTTCTTTTGTATTGGCAGAACCTCTAACTAGATTATTTAATGTTCTTCTTGGAGAATCACATTTCCCACAAATATGGAAGCATGCTAATGTAACTCCTATACATAAGAAAGGTTCTGTAAATGAAAAAAGTAATTATAGGCCAGTATCTCTGACCAGTACACTTAGTAAAGTGTTTGAGAAGGTGGTGTTTAAATATGTGTATGAATTTACTTCTTCTCACTGCCTGCTAACTCCATATCAGTCAGGTTTTACGCCTGGCGATAGTACAATATACCAACTTCTCGACATTGACTACTTCACCCAACAAACTTTAAACGATAGGTCATCCGTCAGATTTGTATTCTGTGATATAAGCAAGGCATTTGACAGAGTTTGGCACAAAGGTCTTATACATAAATTAAATGCAATAGGTATCCGAGGTAAATTACTGTCATGGTTTGTTAAATATCTTAATAATAGAACTCAGTCCACAGTAATTAATGGAAAAATTTCTAAGAATAGTACTATACATGCTGGTGTACCACAAGGCTCAGTACTAGGCCCCCTCCTATTTAATATTTACATCAACGATATAGTGTCGGGTATAGAATCTAACATTAGACTTTATGCAGATGATACCTGCTTATTTTTGCCTGTAGACAATGAAGTTATGGCTGCCGAGATTCTAAATAGGGACCTTCTCCGTATTGGAGAATGGGCAAAGAAATGGCAAGTTAATTTTAGCCCTGCCAAAACAAAAACTTTGACAATCGGAGTGGATGGTAACCATGTTAATCCAGTATTGTTCTTATGTGATCAACCAGTACAAGAAGTAGATGAACACAAACACCTGGGTCTCACTTTCAGTAGGAGTGGAAATTGGGACATCCATATTGACACTATTGTCAATAAGGTTGCACCTATGATAAACATATTTAGGAGTTTTAAATATCGCCTATCGAGATCGGCCTTACTGAACATATACAGGTCTTTCATATTACCTCTATTTGATTATGCAGACTCAGTTTGGGGTAATTGCTCTTTGACAAAATGTACTCAGTTGGAAAATTTACACCTTGATGGTCTTCGCACAATATGTGGTGCAGTTAGAGGTATCAGTCATAATCTAATATACACTGAAACTGGTTTTGCTCCCTTAAGTTTAAGACGAGAACGTAGAAAAACCATTATGATGTTTAAACTTGTGAATAGGCTTTGTCCACAGTATCTCTATCTGAAGATTCCAAGACTTGTCTCTGATACATGTGATTACTCTTTTCGAGTGGATAAATTAATTGAATTCGAATGGAATCTGAAAAGTTTCTATAACTCATTCTTTCCTTCTGGTGTGAGACTGTGGAACAATGTGGACACTGATATACTAAATACAATTTCTCTATCTAAATTAAAATTTGACTTGACTAGATTCAATACAGTGGTGCCCAAAGTCTATTATGAAGGGAGCAGATGTAACCAAATAATACATGCTAAACTGCGCCTAGGCTGTAGTGATCTGAATGCTCATAAGTATGAAAGGTTTCTAATTGATGATCCAAGCTGTAGTTGTGGTTATGCTTATGAGGATCCTGAGCACTACATAGTCTTTTGCCCATTATTTTATAGACAACGTGAATCCTTAGTATTAACATTGAAAGACCTAGATTGTGAAATTTGTATTAAAGATTTTCTTATTGGATCATCCCATGTTGTTCCTAATACAAATTCAACAATATGTAATGCACTTCATATTTACTTTGAATCTACTGAGAGACTGTGATTACATATCAACTGCAGTACACTTTTTCTGCTTAAGTTTAACTTGCAGATTGATACATGTGGATGTGACGTATCATTCAAATTTATATTCAAATTTATATGGTATTATATCATCACAACTTTATCTGAATATTGAATCATTTTAAACTCTAAACTCTTACTCATTGCCATCAACAGTATTTTCAGGATAACCCTGTCTTATTTAATCCTATTTAGTGACGTCATACTTAATGATTATTAGGAATTTCCATGATACAAGATATATACACCATTAAATTGTCATGTGTCCTTGTTTGTCAACTTTTTGTATTTTTCTGTTTGGACCCAATAAAATAGGCTGTGCCTGAGTTTTGGGTCCAATTTCATTCATGAGTTAATGAATAAAAATGTATTTATAAAAAAAAACAGTGATGGCAGACTGGAGCACCCCTCTATACATGTATACAGTGACCTCTCGATGTCGCATGACTCTCCAAAGGTCATATGAGTGATTGTCAGTCAAATGATTGAAAAAGTCAAAGTGATTTGGACGAAATATCTCATGGCATTCCCTATTTTAACTTTTCACCATAATCATGATAATTTATCAGTAATGTCCTAAATAATCAACTCCTTAACCACAGCAGAATTATGGGTAATTTTTCAGGATTTAGTCAGAAATATGGCTTGTTGCCATTCATCGGAAAGCTCTCACTGAGATGATTGGCAACAAGCCATATTTCCGACTAAATCCTGAAAATTTACCCAAAATTCTGCTGTGGTTAAGGAGTCGATTATTTAGGGCATTACTGTATTTATATATTTATATTTATATGACCCTTTAACCACAGCAGAATAATGGGAAATTTTTCAGGATTTAGTCTGAAATATTGCTTGTTGCCATTCATAAGAAAGCTCTTGATGAGAGCTTTCCGATGAATGGCAACAAGCCATATTTCAGACTAAATCAGACTAAATCCTGAAAAATTTCCCATAATTTTGCTGTGGTTAAGGAGTCGATTATTTAGGGCATTACTGTATGTAGCCTGCTTACAACCAAATCCTGATTGTGACTTAATTCTATGATGTTGAGGATGCGCCTTGTCCAAACTTAATCTCAGGGCCAATGTCAACTTGTGTGCCCTTTCCGACTTTTTCTGGTGAGAATGACGGGACTGTGACCTGCTTTAGCAATTAATTTTTATACGCCCGTTTGAAAAATATTATGTAATCAGTCTGTCCATCTGTCTGTCTGTCTATCTGTCTGTCTGTCGTCAACATTTTGGTTTCCAGATGATAGCTTGAGTTTGGAATTTTTTATGACAACTAAACTTGGTATGTGGCTCAGTCATATCAAATACAGGTCAAGTTCGAATTTGGGTTCGGCCCGATGATTTTTTTCCTGAGTTCTGGGCCTTATGCGACTTGGAAAATAAATTTTACGTCAATATTTTGGTTTATGGATGATAACTTTAGTTTGGATTATTTTATCATAACTAAACTTGGTCTGTGGCTCAGTCATAGCAAAATACAGATCAAGTTCGATTTTGTGTTTGGTTTCGATGACTTTTTCCGGAGTTGTGGGCGTTTTCATCTTCCATATTCTTGCTTTCAAGATGATATTTTGCGTTATTCTATTGGACTCATATTTTGTATCTTAGTATATTACCTCACAATACAGCTAAAATTCGAATTGGGGTTTGGTACCCGATAGCCAATTTTCTTTGATAATAATTGAAGGACAACAACTAATTACTTGCAAATGGGCATATATTAAGCCACACCTGCAGTGCTCTTGTTACCACATACGCCAAAGTATGTGTAATATACATAACAAGCAGTAATTTATTTACAAATAAAGCCTGTAATTCAATTAATCTACCTAACATTCAGCATCACATTTCAGAAAATTCTTCATTCTCATATTTTTGGAAAGCATACCAATTTAACTACCGGTACACATTTCAAGAACAGTTTTGTTATATATATCAGTGATAATATGTTACAAAACTGATCTAAATGAGATATTTTTCCTTTGCCAACAATAATGTTTGCATACCATGATTTAAAATGTGTCCTTGGGCTGTTTTCACCTTAAACACTCAAATGGAGAGTAACAAAAGGTGTGTAATTACCAGAGCAAGAATTGCTAATTAATCCATGAAATGTACCTACATATTCTTTTGTCTGGCAGTTCACTTCAATAGAGGTGTGAAATCCAATATTGCCCCAAATCCAGAGCAGAAGTGCAATTTACTGTAACAATAGCTGTGTTGATACAGTCTGCCTTCTGATGTCACAATACTAATTGAAGCAATTTACAAGTTGAAAAATACATCCATTGGACGGCTGCCATTGGAGGTGATAAAATTTTGGCTGGAAATAAAAATAAATAGCATTTTGAGGATGGAAGATCCCAAAAAGCAAAGCATCGAAATAAAAATACATACCCGGTATTACATACACGGTATTACATGCACGTTGACCGACCTTGTTCCCGGACTAAAATTCCAATTTTCATAATTTTCTGGCATGTTTTTTTTTGCATTTGTTTACTTAAATATAAAGAATTTCCCTACATGTTATGTTATTGTGTGATCATATTTAGCGATCAGGGAACTCGAAGCAGCTTTTGTAGTCGGCAGATTTGTTTACTAACAAGATTCCAATTTTTTTAAAGCCATAAATATGATGCCCCTAGTTCAAAGAGCTGTAGAAAATTTCCCCCAAAGTGCTTTCAAAAACAGCTTATTACCTATTTGTTATAGGTTCGCTTCAAAATCAAGTCTAAATGACTAGACTATTATAGTGGCCTCCATTTCATAGCTAGTGTCAAGTTAGTCGGTTTCAGGTTTATATGGGAGGGGGTGATGTGGTGTCATGTCAATGCTCTAGTTGACCAAATTCCGACACACATACCAACGTTAGACAATACATTATTTGAAATGAAAAATTGCATCATAGAATATCATTTGGGTTAGCCTACATAGAACAGTTATATGTCATATTCTCTCCGAATTCCAAGATGTCCTGTTAAGATTCAGACCTGTGAGATTACTTTGTTTGTTGTAAGTAATAATTATCCTAATATTTCCGCCACATAGAACAAGGTGGCCATTCTAATAAATTTCAGTTCAATGGTGTCCTATGTACCAAAATATGCACCCAACCTGCAGTATTCTTCACAAAAACATGATTACATTAAATTTACGATTTGTGATGCCGATTTATTCTATTAAAGGAATGATTTTCCAATCGGATATTGTTAGAAGTATATCCATAGTCTTAATAGTTGACCCGCATCGGAGATTCAAACTTAAAATATAAAACATGGACTTAGGAGAACCTGGAAATCAGGTCGCGATATATGTACCTTAGACAATACCAATATATATAAGGTAGTAAAGCTATGAAAACCAACTATGATTAAAGGGGTATCAATAAACATGGGTAAACAATGAATGTTAGTAATAGAATATAATTAAAGAAATCTTTATTGCATGATAATGTTTTAACGACAACTATCAGACGAAACTGGAAATATGAACAAATTAACATGGATTTAACCAACGGAAATAGAATGGAATAAGAAAGTAATACTACAATGAATATGGAATAAGAGAACGAATGACAGGACATACACTTAATTAAACTAACGAATATACAACGAGAACGTAAAAACAATGATTATGCCATGAATTTATGCTCGTCTTTATATATAGTATTATCAAATAGTATATTGGCATCTCTATAACAGCCATTTGTGTATAGTAACGCATTTAACTGAGTGTGTATATGTGAACACGATCGTTAATAGTTCATCTACCGGATTATACGGATGGTGACTCAATTGTGAGTGCAAACAGGCCAATATTATGTGAGCGTTAACGCGATGTGGGCGTTACCATTAATAGACAAATTCATAAAAATTCTTTGTGTCTTAAGAAATTTACAAACAAACCACGGGAAAGTTAATTTTTTGTTATTGATTCAAATTTTAGCATTTATAATATCCCGAAACTCAATGTATACGGGTTTAAAATGAGTTTAGGGCGCGGAGATCATGAAATGTTGGCGTTAACACCTGCACGAAAATAGGAAATCGGACGCGATTTTGAATTGCGAACGCGAAATTCTCATTATAAGCAAATCTTTCCGATTTTCGGTTTCTGTATTTGTCGAGATTTGCAGGTGGCATAGCTCCTTTGCTTATAATACTACATCGAAGTCGGTTGTATTTATTTAAAAAACGATGTCGAAGTAACGAGTCAAACTTTATTTACAGTTATTTTGATGTAGGGTTACCCTTCCGGTGACGTAGGTTCCAGGCCCTGTAATAGGTAGTTCTAGGAAACAGACAGTACATGTTGAAAATTCTAATATTCTTCCGAACAAAAAATTATTTCGTGTTTCTAGGGGGTGTGTGTCGAAAAATGGTCGGAAAATACTTCCCCGGCTCAGGCATTCGGCCTTCGGGTCCGGGATATGCCTTTGGCATATAATTACCCAAAACAGGTGTCCCCAAAAATTCCCTGGATCCTTCACTGCTTATATGCAGAAATTTACAATCAGCTGGTAAACTAAAATGACATTGGTAAGTCTTTTCTAAGTGTATAAATTCTCAATTCATGTATTTATCAACCTACATGTACATGCATTTTGATCACCTGAACTTGATAAAAGTGAGAAATTACTTTCATATTTATACTCCCCTTTTCAATAAAAAATTGGGGGGGGGGGGGGGTATACTGGATTAACTCCTGTCTGTCCATCCATATTTCACAGCCAATGGTTGTTAGATCTCAATGAAATTTGGTACGGAGGTTCACCATCATGATTAGTGACTGCCTTTAAAAGAGGGGCAAATGATATTGTTCATATTTTCCATTCTAGAGTTATCCTTTGTTTATCTGAAAATCTTGTGATTTTTTTGTCTTGTCCAGGCAGACATCTCAGATATGTGTTATCGGATATGAATGAAATTTGTTATAATGGTTCGCCATTATGATTGCTTTCAAACGAGGGGAAAATGTTGTTGTTTCCCTTTATCATTCTAGAGTTATCCTTCTTTGTTTATCTGGAAATCTTGGGGTTTTTTGTGTCTGTCCACGCAGATACATGTACCTCATCCATGAGTTTTTGGACCTGCATGAAATTTTGCATGGAGGTTCACCATCATGACTGCTTTCAAAAGAGGAGAACATTATGTTGTTTGTGTTTTCCATTCTAGAGTTATCCTTCTTTGTTTATCTGTAAAACTTGTTTTGTTACTGAGAGCTTTCCGATGAATGGCAACAAGCCATATTTCCGACTAAATCCTGAAAAATTACCCATAATTCTGCTGTAGTTAAGGAGTTCATTATTTAGGGCATTACTGTAGCCAAAATGGCATATTCTGACGTAATTCAGTATCATATATCGTGATATGTTGAAGGTGTGAACATTACTTCAGCAAATGTGTGAATATTATCATATTAGTATGAAATGCTTATGACTTACAGTAATGCTCTCCCCGAGAGCTTTCCGATGAATGGCAACAAGCCATATTTCCGACTAAATCCTGAAAAGTTACCCATATTTCTGCTGTGGTTAAGAAGTCGATTACTTAGAGCATTACTGTATATCATATAGTTTCTTATCTGGTACACAGGATTCACCCCTCTAATTTACCAGGTATTCAGGATTCGGGAGGGGGGCACGGGGTGACAACCTAGGTGCAACTTTTTGTTGAGACTTGAAGACAACAAGATGCTGTATATCTGACTTAATTATGATGCACTATCTAGCAATTTGAATTCATTACACTTTCATCCAAATCGCTTGGACTTTTTTTAATCATCTGACAAACAATCGCTGACATGACAATTTGATTAAGAGGAAAGTTAAAGTAACCATCAAAATCAAGAGGAAGATGATGAACAGTGATGGCAGACTGGAGCACCCCTCTATACATGTATACAGTGACCTCTCGATGTCGCATGACTCTCCAAAGGTCATATGAGTGATTGTCAGTCAAATGATTGAAAAAGTCAAAGTGATTTGGACGAAATATCTCATGGCATTCCCTATTTTAACTTTTCACCATAATCATGATAATTTATCAGTAATGTCCTAAATAATCAACTCCTTAACCACAGCAGAATTATGGGTAATTTTTCAGGATTTAGTCAGAAATATGGCTTGTTGCCATTCATCGGAAAGCTCTCACTGAGATGATTGGCAACAAGCCATATTTCCGACTAAATCCTGAAAATTTACCCAAAATTCTGCTGTGGTTAAGGAGTCGATTATTTAGGGCATTACTGTATTTATATATTTATATTTATATGACCCTTTAACCACAGCAGAATAATGGGAAATTTTTCAGGATTTAGTCTGAAATATTGCTTGTTGCCATTCATAAGAAAGCTCTTGATGAGAGCTTTCCGATGAATGGCAACAAGCCATATTTCAGACTAAATCAGACTAAATCCTGAAAAATTTCCCATAATTTTGCTGTGGTTAAGGAGTCGATTATTTAGGGCATTACTGTATGTAGCCTGCTTACAACCAAATCCTGATTGTGACTTAATTCTATGATGTTGAGGATGCGCCTTGTCCAAACTTAATCTCAGGGCCAATGTCAACTTGTGTGCCCTTTCCGACTTTTTCTGGTGAGAATGACGGGACTGTGACCTGCTTTAGCAATTAATTTTTATACGCCCGTTTGAAAAATATTATGTAATCAGTCTGTCCATCTGTCTGTCTGTCTATCTGTCTGTCTGTCGTCAACATTTTGGTTTCCAGATGATAGCTTGAGTTTGGAATTTTTTATGACAACTAAACTTGGTATGTGGCTCAGTCATATCAAATACAGGTCAAGTTCGAATTTGGGTTCGGCCCGATGATTTTTTTCCGGAGTTCTGGGCCTTATGCGACTTGGAAAATAAATTTTACGTCAATATTTTGGTTTATGGATGATAACTTTAGTTTGGATTATTTTATCATAACTAAACTTGGTCTGTGGCTCAGTCATAGCAAAATACAGATCAAGTTCGATTTTGTGTTTGGTTTCGATGACTTTTTCCGGAGTTGTGGGCGTTTTCATCTTCCATATTCTTGCTTTCAAGATGATATTTTGCGTTATTCTATTGGACTCATATTTTGTATCTTAGTATATTACCTCACAATACAGCTAAAATTCGAATTGGGGTTTGGTACCCGATAGCCAATTTTCTTTGATAATAATTGAAAGACAACAACTAATTACTTGCAAATGGGCATATATTAAGCCACACCTGCAGTGCTCTTGTTACCACATACGCCAAAGTATGTGTAATATACATAACAAGCAGTAATTTATTTACAAATAAAGCCTGTAATTCAATTAATCTACCTAACATTCAGCATCACATTTCAGAAAATTCTTCATTCTCATATTTTTGGAAAGCATACCAATTTAACTACCGGTACACATTTCAAGAACAGTTTTGTTATATATATCAGTGATAATATGTTACAAAACTGATCTAAATGAGATATTTTTCCTTTGCCAACAATAATGTTTGCATACCATGATTTAAAATGTGTCCTTGGGCTGTTTTCACCTTAAACACTCAAATGGAGAGTAACAAAAGGTGTGTAATTACCAGAGCAAGAATTGCTAATTAATCCATGAAATGTACCTACATATTCTTTTGTCTGGCAGTTCACTTCAATAGAGGTGTGAAATCCAATATTGCCCCAAATCCAGAGCAGAAGTGCAATTTACTGTAACAATAGCTGTGTTGATACAGTCTGCCTTCTGATGTCACAATACTAATTGAAGCAATTTACAAGTTGAAAAATACATCCATTGGACGGCTGCCATTGGAGGTGATAAAATTTTGGCTGGAAATAAAAATAAATAGCATTTTGAGGATGGAAGATCCCAAAAAGCAAAGCATCGAAATAAAAATACATACCCGGTATTACATACACGATTCCTATTCATTTGTAGGGATTTTTAGTTGACCAAATAGCTATAGGTTATTTTTTTTAATTATATGACCATTCCTACAAATGAATGAATGGGAACCCACACTTATTTATGTGTAGTTTTTTTGTTTCCATTTATTCACTAGAATGGGGTTCTGATAATAAGTTCACCAAACAGCTTGTTTTGGAATTAACTGCATATCCTAAATCAATGGGAACCATGAATTGCTGAGATGGTGATTTGGTGGGGGGGGGGGTGCTTGAATACTGAATGGATTCTCCCATTTGAATGGTCTATGATTCATTTGGAGGGGTGTTCATGAAATAACAGCAGAAGACGGACAGAAAAATAGATAATACAAGAGCAGAATGATTCATATTCATTTGGTGGCATATGTTCAGATAATATCATAATAAGTTCAACAAAAGACATATGGTAATTTGTTGAACTTATTGTCTGAACATTTACTAAAGGAACAACGTTACATGTCAATGAGTATTTTGTATAAAAAGGGTTCTTCTTATCCTTCATTTTAAAGTACAGATTTCTGAGGCTGATTTGTACCTCTGAAATATTATTATACTGATAATGTTAGACAATGAGTGAAAAAATACTAAATAATTAAATTTAATATAAACTCTCTTATCATTGTGCACTACATTTGTTCACACTTAATTAACTCTTTCAGTGCCAAGTCTGATTTTTGTATCAACCCATATTTCCTTGATCATTTTTCAAATTTATTGATTATAATAATGTGACACATTGGTGGAAAGAGCTCTTTCCACCAATGTGTCACATTATTATAATCAATAAATTTGAAAAATGATCAAGGAAATATGGTTTGATACAAAAATCAGACTTGGCACTGAAAGGGTTAATAGTGAAGTAAGTAAATAATAAAACAAAAATATATATATATATATAATATAAAATCTGAATCTGTCCTGATCATCGAGTTACATACATGTACCTTAATATAAACCAGAAAAATTACAATTTGTATGTTAAAGAAGATCCACATCAATGTCATTTTTAATAACAATGGACTAATTGCTTGTGTTAAATTTGCTTTATCTTTTCTGTAACATAACATGTTATCTGAAGCCTGAATCTTTGACAATTTGCATTCTATTCAGTCAAATATAAGTTAATTTTTTTTTTAATGATTTTCAGTTGTCTCTTCTTTTTACTTCCTTTACAATTTAATACTAATTATATAAATTATTAGTTGTTGGAGTTGGAATAAGTTCAATAAATATTGTTTACAGTACTGGTAATTAATTCAATGACACACTCTATTTTAAGCAACTATAAATATATGGTATTACTATGGTACTATTAGATATATATTACCCTTTATAGCCAAAAAAGAAGTCTTTATATATAAAATATAGGGTAGGCCTAATATTATGTACCCTATATCAGAAAATAAATATTTATTTTAATATAATAGTTTTGTCGAAATATATCTCATTGATTTCAATGAATCCAATGACTGTTGAGTGAAAAACATAACCCCCAATAAATATATTTTGAAACCAGAGTCACCAAGAAGCTGTTAGCACTTTATCTAAGTGGATTATCTACCTTACATCAGGTATTTTCTCACCTGTAATTTGCTCGCACGTTGTGCAAAGTGCGCCCAAGTTATCACCGGGATTCACCAACGCTTTTGTTTACGCGGGAGGCGTTTTGAACAGCCTGAATTTGAAGTGACACATTCCCGTACGACAGTCGGTTGGAACAGACGGAATCTTTGCGACAGTGTGTTTCAAATTTTTACACTGTATCGCTCTTCATAAAAGTGCTGTGTTTTCGAAGGATTTATCGCCCCATTCTTGAAGAAATCCGACTTTTCTCACCGAAGTTGATTGTGTTTCTATTTTCGCTAAAATAAGCAAGAGAGTGAGAACGGAAGTGAGACGAAAATAACTTGAATTGCTTCTGATTCATTGATGAGCTATTGTAATGATGATTTTGTCGTGCGATAGGTAAAAATACGCCACGCATCGGATTTACTCTGTTATTTGAAAAAGGAATATAAATCAAATATGTAGCGCCTCAGAAAGACAATAATATAGTTGTTTATCATTGAAAAATAGACTAAATTGGACTTTGATTTAATCAATTCGCACACCTTGTTTTCAAAATGGCCGTGACTGTAAAAGCATTCTTTTGTGTTGTTTTTCACACCTTGATGGCCAGTTTGGTGATGTCATCCATGTCCACTGATGAAACTATGTCCATTTCTCATAAATGCCATGCAGGATATATTGTCAAACATTTGCCGATGTTCGGTCAAATCACTCATCTACGCATTGACACACTGAATAAAAATCTTACTGACCTCTTCGACCTCACGGATATGGGTCATATTGTCACCAAAAATGACATTTCCAAGTTCATTGGACATGACGTTAATTTGGTCGTCAAAAATGTATACGGGAAGAAGAAATGGCAAAATAGGATAAAATTAAACATCAAAGATTCATCACAACTGCTGCATTTCTCTCAGGACGTTTTCGTAGGGAGCATAAGAGAAAATGGTCCTTCTGGCGAGGTTGTGACATTCAGTCGAGAAATATTTGCTGACACAAAATCCTATTCGAATGTCATGATAACATATCATATTTCTGGGACAGATGCAAGTAAATTTTATGTTGAATCATACATTAAAAATGGAAGAATTAAGGCAAAGATTTCAGTGAAAGAATCTTTAGACAGGGAAAAAAAAGATGAATATGTCTTGCAGTTAAATGCGTTGTCAGAAAACAATCTCATTGGACATACAACACTGAAAATCACAGTTCTGGATGTAGATGATAACAAGCCTTTCTTCACAAATTTAGATTACTACATCAAACTCGCGAAGGTTCCTAAAATAGGCGAAACTATCCTGACCGTCCATGCCGATGATGCCGATACGACACCCATTAAATATCACACAAAATTAAACAGCTTCAAAGTTAACGAAGTCTCAGGTGATGTGTCCGCGACAGAGCCTCTAACTGAAGGTAGATATCAATTCGTTGTTAGTGCGAAAGACAAACAAGGAAATGAAGCCACCATCCCTGCGTTCGTAACCATCGATGTCCAGCTGCCGTATTTGAAGTTTGAGTCTCATCATAATCGAGTTCGTCGACAAGTTACTACTAGTAATGTTGAACAAATTACAGTTCAGATCCCTGAGACATCAAGCACGGAGATACTTTTTAGTATCGAAGGACAGAATATTCGGTTTGTAAATTCAACCAATGACGCTTTCTCTGCCTCATCGATAACTGGAGCCGGAACTCTCAGCAGTGTCAGGTTAAGCTCGGGGAAGAGTCTCGATTTCGAGAATGTAGACCAGAAGAATATCGTCATGTTCGTCACCAAAGAAATCGGAGGAGGTTGGTACATGTATTTTATAATATACGGTACAGTGTGCCTACCAGTAGTACAAATCTGTACGGTAGTTAGAAAAGGCAGTGTTAGGCATTTAGTTCTGAGTCATGATACAGCCCTGTTAATTAACATCGGCTGAGCCAAGGCAAAAAGATATTTTTTCAGCCGTTTTTAGCTGAGGCAAATTTCGGAACCTGCCATTGTTTTGTGCAAAATAGAAATAAATTGCTGCCGACATCGATTGTCTTAGTGTTGACGGTGGGGTCATTGTCACAAGGCTCCAGTCACATTCATAGCCAGCTTTTTAAAATGATCACAAATGTAGCCAGCTTTTCGCCGGCGATCACATTCGTAGCCAGCATTTCTAATTCCATGCTTTATATGGCATGAAATATGACATCACATTCATGAATAAAATGTTGAAGTCATGCTCAAAAACTGACTTTGTTTATCAACTTATATTGGAATATAATTCGATCATTCTAACGACATTGATTGGAAACATTAGGTTATTAGATGAAATAATATCAAATTAAAATTCTTGAAAGTTGTTTTTCATCCATCAAAAATTAGATTAACCTTGTCTTGTTCATTGAGGCTCACATGAATATTAAAAGCTGGCTACAAATGTGATTGCCATAGAAAAGCTGGCTAGAATGTGAAGTATGTGATCTATGCCTTGTGTCAGATAATGGCCCCATCAGCCTTACAGTAGCACTGTGGAAGTCAGCAGAGAGTAAAAAATAATTGTTCAATGCCAAAATCTACTGAGATAATAAGGTGCCGTGTAATGTATGTGTAGAGTATGCGTAAAATAAAAATGATACTACATACAGATACAGATTCTACAAGGTACCGTACTGGTAGGCTTTTTTGTCGAGGAAATATTTTTGGTGAAGGTAATTTTTAACCCTACATGTACATACCGTATGTAGGCCAGGGCTTAAAATCTTTTCGAAGTGAGGAGAATCAAAATTGATTCGGATCTACCGGTATTGATGGTACCGCTATTCTCAAAGTAATTGACCAGAAAAACGGGGTGATACCCCGGTCATGACCGTGGTGATACCGGTAATAAACGGTAGCGGTGCGGTATCGAGACGGTCATGGCGTGGAGTTACGGTATTGGGCGATAATGATACCGTGGTCTTTTAGCGGGCACCGCATTAATTTTGTTGAATACCGCGGTGATTTTCATGGAACTCTTTTAGGGGAGGTATTTACTCACACATACTTGTTCGCGTTAACAAGCGGTATCAGTACCGCGGTATTGGAGGATACCGCGGTATAGTACCGCCATATTAACGGGGTGACACCACGTTATTGGTGGTCAATTACTTTAAGTATAGCGGTACATTGTGTAGTTATGGTATTAAAGCATAAAAATATTAGCATGATGTGCCAAAGTCAGATTAATATGGCTTGAGCATGTGTTTGTACAGAAGGGTGTAACGTACCGGTACATGGTACATGTACCGGTATGGTTTCCCATACTGCACTTCTATTTCTGGCAAAAAAAAATTTTGCAATGAACAGGACTTCCTTCAACTAACATCATCGTTTCATCCGAATTACTGCTAATATTTTTCCAACGAAAAAGAGTTTTCTACACAAATCAGATGTTGCCAATTGGGGGAATCAATTTTGATTCTCGCCAGTGTTTTGTCACTAGAATCTTTATACGAGCAGATGTACCGGTAGATTCAGTGATTCGGATGGAAAATTAAGCCATGTACTCTCGGGCTCCAAATAAAAGTGCAGGCCCCAATAATAGTGCAGGGGGAACTCTGAGCAAAACATCAACATTTAAACAAATTATTTTTATAGTTCATGTAATAGTACCGGTAGGTCAAGTATAGGAATCAACATACTAGTAGTACTAGTACCGTACATGTACATGTATGTGTCATGTGGTGTTTTATTCAATATTTAAATGTTCACATGTGTGTCATATATTTGAATATGTACATGCATAAAGTTATAAGCTCATCATTTTGGTATCAGAGTCATATCAAAATCTTGAGTTTGTGCTCATTTCAATTTTCATATCCTCCAAATTGCAGACCCAAATAAGCACTGTGCAGGGGCTGATGATATGGTAAGCAGTTTTCTTTTTAAAAGACCCACATTTTATATATTGCATGAGAAACGAAAATTAAAATCAACTTCACATGCCATGTACACCTTTTATAGGAACAGACTTTGGCAAACACTTTCTAGTGCCACTGTTGGTTCATAATTTTGGCTTCTAAGTTACGCTGAATAGGTCATTGTCGCATGGTTTCTGGCAAAAAGACACCCAGGATCTCTTAAACTGTCAAAAAGACACCCTAGCAGACGACTAAACAAAATTCCCATTGTTTGGTGAGACTTTGATATCCTGGGTGTCTTTTTGACAGTTTAAGAGATCCTGGGTGTCTTTTTGACAGAAACCATGCGACAATGACCTATTCAGCGTACATGTAAGTTACAAGTATGGGTACAGGTCACATTTAAAAAAAATATCTGCAAGATACATGTATCATTAGAAACAAGCATGGCCAAACTCACAGGGGTTTGTAACGTGCTCCTCTGCCCCCACTCACACTTCCCTTGTGCACCGTCCCTAGTACGGTATATACGCCATGGTACCAGTAGAATAATAGAGATGTACCATGATGTTAAGTACCGTACATGTACATCTAGGCGCGTACATGTACCGGTATATACTGGTACTGGTACATGTTGGGATGGTGCATAATGGCAGTGTGGGTGGGGAGCACCTCACTCAGTACATTCCTACTCGACTTTCAAGGAACAACCCACTGACAAGAAAGAGACAAACCATTGAGTAACCAATAAACAATTTATCTAGACGTATACCCTCCATGTATATAATACACCATTTTGTGATACATAATTATATAGCCGTGCATTGTACAAGAAATCATGACCGCCTATCATAACATTTTTTCATTTTTATGGGGGTGGCAGTAAGACAGTCTAGCCTGACTATGCCACCCCTCGAATATACAACATAATATTTGTCAAATGTATTATGCATTAATATGTGTATATTTAAATAAAATATCCTATCCTATCCTACATGTATATTTACATGTATAAAGCCCCTGTGATCTGAACTACAGTAATGCCCTAATTAATCGACTCCATAACCACAGCAGAAATATAGGTAACTTTTCAGGATTTAGACGGAAATATGGCTTGTTGCCATTCATCGGAAAGCTCTCGGGGGAGAGCAACAAGCCATATTTCCGAATAAATCCTGAAAAATTACCCATAATTCTGCTGTGGTTATGGAGTTGATTAATTAGGGCATTACTGTACCCTGCTGGACAAAACAAGTGTCCACTTAACCGTGGTGCGGTTAGCGTTGCCTCGGTGTACTTGCCATTCGGCCATGGTGTAGTTGCCGCGGTATACCGGTACATGTACATTCATTAAATTGAAAACAAGACGATACAAACCAGAAATCTAACCATGTTGTACATGCCATTCGGCCACGTTGTACTAGTAGTTGCCTTTCGGCCATGGTGTACTTGCCGTTCGGCCGCAGTGTACTTGTCATTCGGCCGTGGTGTACAGGTACATGTACTTGCCATTCGGCCGCGGTGCTCAACTGTAGTTACAAACTCTGACATAATATATAATATAGATTCTGATTGCCCTCCGAGACTGTTTTAGGATTGACCTGTTCGACCCTGGCACTAAAAGAGTTAATTACTGGTATACAAGCCCTATGAACCTTTACAACTTAATCTGGTGATTACTGTAAGCCCTGCTTCCTGACCAGGAGGTCATAGGGTGATTATAAATTAAGCTAAAATCAGGGGTATATACAGCCTTATTCTCCCCATTACGGCCCATGTCATTGGTATTCCAACCCACCAGTATTTGTATTTATTGATCAGATCGAGCCATTGAATTCTGAGAAGTCATGGCCAGTCACGAGCTGCAGCCATTCTGCTTTATAAACCCAATACATCCATATATGGTACAGCATCAGCATTCTTTTGTTCATTTATTGTTGACAAAGAAATTGATTTATTCCCGAGGTCTCCAGACGTCTTCTGAGAATTGAAAATCAAATTTGATTTGGTCCTTAGACTGTGCTATTAAATTCATTCCATAGAGTGATATGTGTTGATTAAATCTCGTAGGAATTCACTACGTTCCAACCTCCATAATTAATTGCATTGTACTACTGGTACTTGTACATTATGGTACATGCAGTAGAGTTGTTAGGGCTTTTTTTTTTTATTACTTGGTTTGCAGATTTCCCTACCCAAATAAAAGGACATATACAAAATGTAATTTAGAAGTAACAGTTTTATATGTTTGCATAAAATATAGATGTATGAACAAAATCGATTGAACAGCGAATCCTCCCGGTGTTGTTTATGGTATGCTACAGATCTACCGTACCATACTACATGTACATGTAGTAGCTTGTACCGTACTAGTAAATACATAAGACAACTACATGTACAATGTAACAGATTTTCCGCCAACTACCGGTACATGTACCCCGCTGGACAAAACAAGTGTCCATTGGCACCGCGGTGTATTTGCCGTTCGGCCGCGGTGTCAGAGTTTGTAACTGCAGTTGAACACCGCGGCAGAACGGCAAGTACACTGCGGCCAAACGGCAAATTTACTGTGGCCGAAAGGCAACTACCCTCGCGGCCGAATGGCATGTACATGTACACCATGGTTAGGTAAGTGGACACTTGTTTTGTCTAGCAGGGTACATGTATTTAAAAAAAATATATACCTACCAGGTATTTTATTCCCCCCCCCCCTACTAGTGTACCTTTGAGCCAAAAAAATCTAAGCCAAGTAATAAAAAATAAAATGCCTAGTGGCCTCAAAACTATCTGAAATGTTGACACATTTTCTTGCATGCCACTTTTACTGGCAGAAAATACATCAATTACGAAATGGAGTCCTCTGTCAGATACCAGTTGTGTGATGTGACTGCTACTCTTTTAAGTCACGTTTCTTTATTTGAATAACAAACAAACTATCTTTGGCTTCCTAACATTTTAACGTACCTGATAATTGGGTGGTGGATTATCACAATTAACTTTTTCAGTTCTCACCCAGTTTGTCCCATATTGACAGAAGGGACATACATGTACATGTACTAGTGCATGTAAATGTATACCAGTTTGCATACTGATTTTTGAGAGAGAACGTCACTTTTCCCGGGACAAAAATAGATAGAAGTGGCACATTTTATACCGGTATCTTCTCCCGAGTCGCCCTATATGCTGGTCCCTGCTGGATCATACAGAGCGGTAATTTGTATTGCAAAATTTTGCATATGGGTACTAGTACCTGTACGTTACATTTATCCATACAATTATTTGTAACTGAAGTATTCAAATGAAGATTTCTTTCATTTCCATATTGCCAGTGAGTAGCATTACGAACATTTAGATGAACCAACAGTACTAATCCTGGGCTGAGTTGGATGTCATAAGATTGCATCAGTAATCAGTAGTGCACCCAGGTGTTCAACGAAACATATTGGAAGGATTCACAGTGTGTAGGCTGGAGATTCTTTCATCTGGCTCCTGTATGCTTCTGATTAGGGCAGCTTGTCTTAAGCATTTACATCACCTGATTGAGCCTAATTCAATTAAATTGTTACACATCCCACCTAACACATGCCTCGAATTACCCCCTTTGTTTCCAGTAAGAACCTTCTGGTCTCCACTGGTACAGATCTTTGTTGCTGTTCAACTTTAATTATGTTTTGACTTGCTTCTGACAAATCTTATCCTGATTTTAAATTGATGTCTCTCATCAAATTTCTGGTCTCAATTTGGTCAGGTATTAGTTTACACTTTTAACGGATGTAGAGTTTTCAATTGAAAATATTTTTATAACTTAAAATGTTGTTTTGGCCAATGGTCCTATCCTAAGTGCCAAAACATAGGGTAGCTGACAAGAATTAATTGAGGAATTTGTAATATTACAGCTACTGGTACAAGTATATTATGATCATGACAGGCTTAGGACAAATTCAGCCTGTCACTGCATGTCTGTCAGAAATAGATTTACTGTACCTGTATGACCTACATGTACAACATGTACATGTACATATTAGAAATATTTATTCCAATTTATTCCTGTTTATTCAGCAATTTATTAAAAAACACTTTCAAGTGTGTATAGGTACTACTAGCCAAGAGGGCAACTTGGGAGATATTTTCTTTTATTACCGCCGACCAATTTTATATATTATTAAAAGAGTGATCCAATACATGTGCATGTAGCAACCTTAATTTTCTATTCAGATCCAATATCTTGCTTATGTTGAGCTGCCAATAATAGATTTCAGATGATAAATATGATACAAAGATGTTTAGACACCATTCTCCTTAAATTTGGAAAATTTATGGTTTTCCATATTCATTTTGTTTTGACCGACATGCCCAAAATTTCCAGAAATAAAATATATAAAAAAGTGGCCTAACTTAATATTCAAAACTACTCATGTTAACTTAATATTTATAATATATGTGGTCAATTACATGTACAATTGTACATCATAATTATTTACTGCTAAAGTTTCATCTTGTTACATGTACCGTATACTGCAGATTTTTATTTTAGAAAAATATAATATGAAGGCTACCAGTATATTAAATTGCCATACCCTGGTGCATCAAAAGTTAGTGATGAAAAGCAAACTGTAAAATAATGTACACTACTATTAGTTACAGGTAATGTCGAGTAAGTACACATATGGTAACCCTAAAATGTAACCAATCCAGAATGTAAAAAATGTAAAACCTGATATTGAAAAAAAGACTACCGGTATGGTCTACCTGTGAGTACATGTATTAAGAGCTGCTCAACACTTCTCTTCCACATTTCCCTTGAACTTTGGAAATAATTTCTTATCTATACTGGTACATCCATCCTTGGGAGTCAGGTTGCCTCCTTAGAACATTAAATTTCTGTTTATTTTAGGATTATCTCTCCATAAATATATTACACGCCCTGTTAAACAAAATATACACAGCGTCACAAATATGTTTTCTCTTTGATGTAACTAATTACCCGAGAAATTTCACTCTCACAGGGGGCTTGAAACTTGGAGGTAATTCTAGCCCTATTTAACACATTTTCCAATCAAGCTGAGGTAAAATTGGTTGTTTATTTACATACATCAGTCGAACAAGGAATATTATATTTCTACAAACACCAGAAATGGGTGAATTCCTGGTTATTGAATTAATGCCTATGGAGATCATGATTGACAAGCTACTAGTACAGAGAGTACACTAGCAGGGCCCCACACTTACATGTATATCCTGTACTATATTTCCTTCTACCAAGATGAATAGGGTTTTTTTGGGGGGGGGGGGGGGGTTGAGGGCAGAAAACTCCACTCTTGGTGACAAGAAAATAAAGTTAAAGCCGAATGGCAATTACACCTCGGCCCAACTGTAGTTAGCCATTGGAGCCGCGGTGTACCATAGTTGCATTTCGACCACGGTGGCAACGCTAACCGCACCGCAGTTAAGTGGACACTTGTTTTGTCCAGCAGGGTATATACATGTATACATTGTAGTACATGTACATGTACTGTATGTCATCTTGATCCTTGTAAATGCATGAACACATTCTGATTTAGTGATAAGCTCAGTTTTATCATTCTTTATACCGGTACCTACATGTAAATGTAAGTTTGAAGAGAAATATCTTTCATGGCGTCACAGAATGCCTAGAAAATACTGAAATATTAGCAAAATTCCAAAGATGTGGTGTGTGTATTGAGAGACATAAGTACTACATGTAGTTACATGTACTGTACATGTACCAGAGAAACCAGTAATTCATTTATAAATTACATGTACATTTTGGTGAGTACATGTACCAATATGCATGTAAACTTGATCCTCTTTTTTTCCCCTTATATATAATTTTTTTGTTACAGTATTTACATGTACAGGTACCGTATATGTACCGATATGCTGGTTAGACAACTGACTGAAAAGCTCATAATGTAAATATACCGTACATGTACTGGTACCTACATGTGCATGTACAAAGTACTTGTCTGATATTTATTCCCCTCCTTCTGAATGCACCCAGTGCCCTGTATTAGATTCAAATGGAATAGGATAGAATAACTACTTGAATTAATATGGCATCAGTATAGACACCATGTCTCCATTATTCCGCCTCAGATTGACCTCTTCACAGTGTTTGTGTCTCAGCTCTTATTCTCTACAAGACTCAAGTCTCCAATTTAAACCTTCACATGGGGCTCTTGTTAAACAGTGTGGGGTCCCTTTGGCTTTCAATTTTATCTCTTCCATGTGACAAATTGACTCCCAGATTTATTGGTTGATCTGTAGTAAACTATTTGTAAGCTTGTTCAGGGGTGTTGGTTGTAAAAACATGATACAGTAATGCCCTAAATAATCGACTCCTTAACCACAGCAGAATTATGGGTAACTTTTCAGGATTTAGTCGGAAATATGGCTTGTTGCCATTCATCGGAAAGCTCTCAGTAATTCTGCTATGGTTAAGGAGTTGATTATTTAGGGTAAAGAGAGAGCTTTCCGATGAATGGCAACAAGCCATATAAGAGAATGCATTGGCACAGGGTATATGGGTTGATACAAAAATCGGACTTAGCACTGAAAGGGTTAATCAGCATAGATATTCTGGACATTCCCAGACTGCTTGCCACTATAGATATCACAGATAGTTCCCACTGCAGACCCAGAGGGAATGAGTCATTTGATAAATTTAATTGATGGTCCATGTGTATCAGAAACAACACCTGTACTAAATGTATACAGATCACACCATGCATTGTTTGGAGGAATTTGTGAATATCTGTTGATAAGAGTAACAGTATGTGTGGCCAGCATACATGGGGTGTACTGGAGCCATGTGGGTTTATTGGTACCTGTATACATGTACTTTATGGATTCATATTTACTAGTATTTATCTGAGTAATTGCCATTAAATCTCAACAGATTTCATCAGAATTTATCCATGGCTGGACCAGCTGGCCATCTTACAATTGATCTGGCCGAACCTCCCAGACTGTACTGGTATGCCATCATAAATCTCACCAAGGATTACCAATCAATCAATCAATCAATCAAAGTTTATTTGTACGTTACACCATGTATGGTCAAATGTACATTAACATAGAATAACAAGACAAGAACATTGAATATGGAACAAAATAAGTAGCAACAAATACATATATGGATGTATATAGATGACAATGTAATTATGTGAGTTGATATTACGTCATCAGCCAGCATCAAACAAGGATGGTCTCACTGCAGACCCATTGAATCATTTGATAAATTTAATTGATGGTCTGTGTGTATCAGAAACATCTGTACTATGCAGATCACACCATGCATTGTTTGGAAGTACATGTACCGTACATTGTATTTGTTAATATATTTTGGTAATAATAGAGTCTGGCCTGGGATTCAGGAGTATGAGTCATGCTATGATAGGGGTTTATTGGAGTATGGCCTGGGATTCAGGATTGTACTGTAGGAGCCATGTCAGGATGTGGGTTTATTGGAGTGTACTAGTACATGTATCGTATCTATGGCCTGGGGTTTGGGAGACATGTGGGTTTATTGGTACATTATAGATTTTATCCTTACTGGACCACAGAAATCTCTTGAGCTCATTTCCTTTTGCTGCTGTATTCATATTTATTTCTGTGAGTGTAATTGCCATTATATCTTGACAGATTCCATTTACCAGTATTTATCAGCGGTTCTTCCTCTGGCTCATGAATATTTTCTTTACTGTTATTTCTTTTCTCCCTCCATGAACATGTGTATCTTTTGGAAAGTGCTCAAGTGCTCATTTATCGCTTCACAAATTGCTTTCACCAGCACATGTATCGGTGTGTAATTAGTGTGTATTTAAGCAACAATTTATTCCGGCACATGCATGCTCATTCTGCATTTACTAGTAGGTATCATTACCAATATTCCTTTTACTCCTGCAACTATGTACATGTACTAATAATAGATTACCTGCAGCCTGGGATTCAGGAGGGTACTTGAGCCATGTGGGGTTATTGGTACTATATGGATTTTGCTCCTCCATGAACATTTTATGCTGGCTTAACCCTTTACCCAACAGAAGGGCCCTGTGCCAATGCATTCTCTTATATATGCGAGTCGACCATAGGTCGCCTCGCATATATAAGAGAATGCATTGGCTTAACACATTAAAATTTTTAAAATTGTTAAAGAATGTAAGAAAAAATGGTAAAAAGTGTTAAAAAAATATTTTTTTTAGGCCAATGCATTCTCTTATATATGCGAGGCGACCTATGGTCGACTCGCATATATAAGAGAATGCATTGGCACATGGCATAACTGTAACCATCACAATGTGGTCAATGAGCCGATTCCAATGATATCCATATTTGTATGGTTTTTAGCTCACCTGAGACGAAGTCTCCGGTGGAGCTATAGTCATCACTCCGTCGTCCGTCCGTCCGTCCGTCTGTCCGTCAACTTTTTTTTTAAACATCTTCTCCTCTGAAACCATCATACCAAATTGGTTCATATTTGGTGTGGATGTTCCCTAGGTGACTCTCATTCAGATTTGTTCAAATGACGTCACTGGGTCAAATAGTTGTGAAACCAGGGCCATAACTCTATTCCTCCATAGTAATTCTTACAACAACTTCTTGTTCATAACCATTGTGCCGATTTAGCTAATATTTGGTATGGAGGGTCCTTGGGTGACTGGTGTTCAGATTTGTTCAAATGAGGTCACCCTGTCAATTAGTTGAGAAACCAGGGCCATAACTCATAGTAATTCTTACAATGACTTCTTCTAAAAAAATATTTGGCCTATTCAGCTTATATTTGGTACTGAGGGACCTTGGGTGACTGGGAATCAGATTTGTTCAAATTGGGTCACTGGGTCAAATAGGGGCAGAGCCAGGGACATTACTAAAAACAAAAATTAAATTTTTGCATTTTGACCTTTAATTTTTGTTTAGGACCCATCACAGTCTCATATTTCTTACCTACATTTTTCTTAGCATGTTCTTCATCTGTATGGATTTTGGTATTGTTTATTTAACCCCTTCCACTCTTGTTTTGATATAGAATTCATCCAAGACAGGATTACTCAAACATTTTCATCTGATCAACACCAAATTTGGTATATGAATTTTTGACACTTATATACAGATCAAGTTAAAATATGGGTTTGATCCGATATATTTTAACAGAGTTATGGCCATAATTCCCCAAAAAATAATAAAATATTCAGGAACTCCTTGATCAATTTATGTAGGCAGAGTCCCCAGGGAGTGTATTCATGTCATTCATAATTTAAATGAGATTAATGGTGTTATCAATGAAGCACCCTTGTTGTTTACATTATCACTCAGTGGTCATTAAAATCAGATTAATTTCATTTTCTCCAAGTGTCTGGCATTGGAGGTATGAGGTTCCCCGAGGGTGAATTCATGTTGTTCCACACAGCAGGCTAGCATAACCCAATACACCCTCTGAGAACATTATTCTGCTTAGGCCTCATCTTCTGGGAAGTATCTAGAGTCTCAAGATCTCATTCTGCTTAGGCCTCATCTTCTGGGAAGTATCTATAGTATCAAATTTACATTGTTGTTTAAAGTTAAATTTCCCTTCTAGGAAGTTTCTGTATCCCTTAATTTGCAGAAGATAAAATTCATGATTGAGGTGCCCAATGGGTGAACATCACCAATTTCAACTGGGGAACTTCAATCTTATTCTAGGTCTTCCATAGCAGTTGAGGGCCTTATCAGAATGAGATCCCCAGAGAGTGAATTTAGTGATACTAGCCCGCTGTGCAGGAAAGCGTCACTAAATTCACCCTCTGGGGACCTCATTCTGCAAATAACAGACAGACTATCTCAAGGCTTGATTGTATAATACAGTGTGTTGCTTGAGGCCAGACATGCACAATGTAGGAACAGACATGCTTGTAGTGATGCTATCCCACATAGCGGGCTAGCATCACCAAATTCACCATTTGGAGACCTCATTCTGCTTAGGCCTCATCTTCTGGGAAGTATCTATAGTATCAAATTTACATTGTTGTTAGTTATATTTCCCTTCTAGGAAGTTTCTATATCCCCTAATTTGCAGAAGATAAAATTCATAATTGAGGGGCCCAATGGGTGAACATCACCAACTTCAACTGGGGAAATTCAATTTTATTCTAGGTCTTCCATAGCAGTTGAGGGCCTTATCAGAATGAGGTCCCCAGATGGTGAATTTAGAGTCACTAAATTCACCCTCTGGGGACCTCATTCTGCAAATGACAGACACACTATCACACTATTTCAAGGCTTGTTGTATAATACATTGTGTTGCTTGAGGCCAGGCATGCACAATGTAGGAACAGACACGCTTTTTGTGATGCTATTCCGCACAGCAGGCTAGCATCACCAAATTCACCCTCTGGCGACCTCATTCTGCTTAGGCCTCATCTTCTGGGAAGTATCTATAGTATCAAATTTACATTGTTGTTAGTTAAATTTCCCTTCTAGGAAGTTTCTATATCCCCTAATTTGCAGAAGATAAAATTCATAAATGAGGTGCCCAATGGGTGAATATCACCAACTTCAACTGGGGAACTTAATTTTTATCCTTATCAGATTTGTGAAAATGGGATCACAAAGTCAAATAAGGGCAGAGCAAGAGACTTAACTATTTCACCTACATAGTAATTCTTAAAATATGTTTGCAAGAACTAGTTGGCTTATATAGAATGGAATGTTCTTCCTTGACTGCAATTCAGATTTTTTTAATGGGGTCACCTGGTCAAATAGGGGCCAAGCGAAGGACAGTTTCCCTCTTAATATGCTTCCTTCACAAGGACCATCAGGTCTATTTGACTGATATTTATGATATGTATGAAGGGTTCTTTGGTGTCTGGGATTCAAATTTATTCAGATGGAGTCACCAGGTTAAATAGGGTGGGACCAGGGACATAACTATATGTCTCTATAGTAATTCTTAAAATGTCTTCTCAAGAGAGTTTGGACTATTTAGCTTACATATAGTATGGGGGAATCAATAGGATCCTTTAGTGACTGAGATTCAGATTTGTTAAAATGAGGTCAACCTGTCAAGAAATGGCAGGCTATGGGGAGTCTAATAAAATCATCGAAATACCAAATTCATTAAAACATCTACCTTGGAACCAATTGACTGATTGGTCGGACATACATGTATTGTGTTTTTGGGTCCATGGATAATTGGGCTTCAAACATGTTTAAATGGTTTTAGAAAAAGGCGCTTGTGAGATTGGAAATTTCCAACAATTGAGAAAGTTTGAGGTGTCGGTTGTGAAATTCCAACCTAAGACTTGGGAGTCTGGATCCCGGTCGGGAGGGGACTTGTTGAGCTGGAGGAGGGGGGTGATCAGTAGTGTACAGTTGGCAATTTCAAGGTGGATTTTTACCAAGCTACATACTTGAAGTCTCTCTAGCCACATATCCTGTATAAATCTACTTCTTTTAAAGTGATTATGAAAAGTGCTGACTGTTTTGGTCTCCAGAGTCCCAGTCTTATCAGTCTTTGCAGTCTGGTGAGCGACCCCACAGTCATTGACTGTCTTGTATTGAGACAGACCCAAGATAATTTAGGCTGTTGCAGCTTTATTTGGCCGGTTTGTTGGGTAAAGGGTTAAGCATATGATGACTCATCGAATCGTGGTGGCACCCCAGTTACATTTAGAGTTGTATACCGCATTTCGGTGAGACTTTAAAGATGATGTATCTCTTCCTATAACACGTTTTATCTAGTTTCCGGGGTATAAAATAATAAATATGAATCGAAGACCACTGTCCGGAAAAGCTTTATCAAATTCTATGAATTTTGCCGACAGTCAGCTGTTAGATACCTCAAATTAATTGACTTGAAAAAACGGTTATGATACCGCGATCTGCAGTCAATGAATACCGTATAACCAGGATTTCTTTACTGCATTTAATAGTGGTGCCTCAGCAGTCACGGAACCGTTAACTGTGGTGCAGTTATGGTTTGAACGCATTTACATGCACCTGTGTATAAATTCATAATAATTACCATGCATGCCAATAAATAAAAAAAAATGAATTTCAGAGAAAATGATGCCACTTTAAAACTTATAATCATTGTCAAGTTGTCAACATCTAAGCAACAGTATGGTAGGGGTACAGTACAGTAATGGCCTAAATAATCGACTCCTTAACCACAGCAGAATTATGGGTAACTTTTCAGGATTTAGTCGGAAATATGGCTTGTTGCCATTCATCGGAAAGCTCTCACTGAGAGCTTTCCGATGAATGGCAACAAGCCATATTTCCAACTAAATCCTGAAAAATTACCCACAATTCTGCTGTGGTTAAGGAGTCGATTATTTAGGGCATTACTGTATATCAGCAGGGCCCACCAAAGTCAGCTGCCAAAGTTGCAGAATTATAAGGGAAGCAGTACCAGCTTATCCAGAGTAACAGTTGTTTGCTGCAATCAATGGCATCCATTAATGAATCATGTTACTTTGATAAACATGAGATAGTTTAATGGCCGACATGGAGATGTCATGTTAAATGGAGAAGTACATGTCTCAGTATCATTAAAATCAATCTCAACACACAATGTATGTGGAACCCAAATTGCTGTTTATTTATCAGTTTGTACACACACCCTACATGTACCTGTATGTCTTAATTCAGGCTGTCATTACCAAGGCTGACTTGTTTCAATAAGCATATCTCTCTCTCTTTCTCAATTACTAAAATGCCTTTGGATTGTAGATAGAGCATGGACCTTGTGAATTTCACTATCTACTGAACATGTCATAGATTGCTCTTAGATTCTGTTAGGTACTGGTAGCATTAGGTCATGACAGCAGACAGGAAGTCTATACATTTCCCTTATCTGTCTTACTGCTTCTACTAGAGGGCCAAGAAGCTAGTACATGTAATGCCCTAATTAAATATGGCATTCATCGGAAAGCTCTCGGGGAGAGCTTTCCGATGAATGGCAACAAGCCATATTTCCGACTAAATCCTGAAAAGTTACCCATAATTCTGCTGTGGTTAAAGGAGTCGATTAATTAGAGCATTACTGTATTTGTATGGCCAAGTCACCAATCAAGTCTCTAACCCAAAGCAGTTTGATTTAATGTTCAAAACATACCAGGTATATAAAGTTTGTCTGATTGGATAAACTACTGGTAGTACTTGTACATGAGCTGTGGAAATTTGCAATGCACATTTAAAAATTGGTTGAATGCACATACACTTGTAAGTACAGTACATATGCACAATCCAAAAGTCTGAAGGGACGGTTTAGAGATTACATTAGCGACATACATGTACTAGTAGGCTCCTGACCCTGAAATAGCAGCTTCTAAATGTCTGAAGCTACAGTTTAGAGCTTACATGTTTATTAGAGACAAAAGATTGGTTCCTGGCCCTGCATGAAGGTCTGAAGCCACAGTTTAGAGATTGAAGCCATGGTTTAGAGATTGAAGCCATGGTTTAGAGATTACATTAATGACACGCGGCACTGCTGTTGGATGTTTGCAGTTTCCCTTGACACAGTTATTTTAATATTTTCCTTTAATACTAAATACTATTTATTCATATAATGTACCAATTTGGTTCTGAACTACATGTACATGTAAGAGGGCTTAATTTAGGAGAAATTGAGTTCCACTCTTGACACAAACTTGGCAGCAGTGGCTGTGTGATATCAGTAATCTGGTATGTGTGTAATTCACTGATCAATATTCATTCTGACCCGTCAATCAAATGTCAATAATACTGTTAACGAATCAGTTCATAAATCTGCCTTCAAGCATTTTTTTTCCTGCCCATGAATGTTAGCAGGATACATGTACTCTCTGGTCAGTAGTTACCAATACATGAACTGGATTCCTGGGTTCCTTGGTAGCTCACTTGGTAAGGAGCATGGCCCATTAGGCAAACATAAGCCGTCTAGCGATAGTGAAGCTAGTTCGAATCATGATACAGTAATGCCCTAAATAATCGAATCCTTAACCATAGCAGAATTATGGGTAATTTTTCAGGATTTTGTCAGAAATATGGCTTGTTGCCATTCATCGGAAAGCTCTTATTGAGAGCTTTCTGATGAATGGCAATAAGCCATATTTCTGATTATTTAGGGCATTACTGTAAGCCTCACACAAGGAGGGTAACCTGATTCGTGTATCTGGGCAAGTTTGTCAATTGCTTTCCGGGGATCGGTGGTTTCTATGTGCAGTGGAGTAATTTTTCACAATAATTAAACCTACTGTATGGTCTTTCCTCCCCCTGTAAAATTGACATCATATGGCTGAAATGACAATAAACCCCAAATAAACCTCAAGCAAGTTTCTTGATTCCCATTCATTCTTTTATAGAGATGTTCATCTAATGAGCCCAACAGCTACCTGTAATACATGTACTGGGTACATCTATAAACATGTACACTTCAGGCTGTTTTTTAAAGGGACAAAAGGTCTGCGAATTGGGTTCATGTGAAATAATATAAAAGTCTGTAAAACTACTGCTATTATTAATTGTCAACAAGTACATGTACAATTACGTGTACTTGTAAACAGAATGACTTTGTTCTTATTTTTATCATTAATCAGTAATGAGATTTTGCATGTCAAAACCATTGTGATGTATTAAAACACTGGAATTACCAACTACCAGTAGTCGACTGAGATACCAATACATGTTGTTTATATTGGAGAACAATCAGTAATGAATATGCACTTTAAGAACAAAGTTTATCCATGCTCTTCATGTTTTCTTGGTGGTGATGTTTTTACACACTCTTATATTTATTTTGCACATTTACACGTACATGTACCCACCGCAAGTGTTTTGGGTTCCTATAACTTAACGGTACTATCGGAGCATTTCTCTGCCACCCCTCTGCTTACATGTATATTATTATTGGAAAATCTCATAAAATGGAGAAAGAATACTAGTAGACCATTTCAAATGTATACCGGTACTTACTTGTACATGCATTTACTAGTACCTGATTGGGATACCGGGGGTGGGGGTGGGGGGGGGGGGGGGGGGGGGGGTGATCAATCTATCTAATGTTTTAAATCTGTACATGCATATCATTTTGCATCACTGGGTAGATTTTGAATATAGCATTCCCTACCAATACCAGTACATGTTTTTTCACTGCACACAGGTTAGCAGAAATTGGAAATCACACCGCAAATTGTGATGTGGATCCAGTTAAATCAAGCCCTGGATACACATGCACTAGTAATCAATTCAGTAGTGGGTAATTTTTTGTTCTTTGAATTCAAGAGCGATCATTTTCATTGAATTCTATCAACTACTTCAATGAACTGACTATATTCTCAGTTAGTTACTTCAAACGATAGTAATAATGAATGGAGTACTTTGTTTGATCCTAAACGTAGCATGCATTAACTCTGTCAAACATCTTGGCAGAAGAGGGCGCTTTCTTCATAAATGAGAGCTCTTTGCATCCGGACATCGGAGACTTGATGGCTCGTACACAGGTGATAACTCTCTAGTACTACAAATCAGTAAGCTCGTTGTTTGAGGGTGCATACTGCGTACTAATGAAATCGCAAATTATCAGCAAACTAACCATGAGTCGCTGGATACAAGCCGTAAAAAGCAATTAACCATGTGAGTGATTGCCACGACGACTGAAAAAATGCTTGTTCGGCTCTGATGCGCTACATGTTAATTTACATGGAAGTTAACTCTCCCGAGTCTTGTGATTAACAGGTGTAAAAATATGGTGGGGGAAGGGTTTGGCAGATGTTTAACACTCCCCCCCCCCCCCCCCCCCCCCCCCCCCACCCCACATAATATTTTCCCCACCCAACTTCGGTCAAAATTTACAACAATTGAAAATTTCATGCCTGATGCAACATTAAATGTTGGAAATTTTACATAACATAAACATGGTGGGTTGAAATTGTTCTCCTTGTTTCATTTTCCAACCAGTAATTAGCAGGTAATTTGTTGTTTTTATGTGTCGGGTTGAACATTTCCAACAATTGGTAAGATTGGTGCCAGTTGGGAAGTTCCAACCCCATATTTTCCAACCCCAAGGGGGTGTGGGCTGCAAATGGAATCCTGCGAACCTGAGAGTTTGGTCTGGTTCAGGTGCAGTTGAAAATTTCAAGTGGACACAGCCCAATGGGGACCCTCTAACTACATGTACGTGCCTGTACAGAGAGCTTAGCTGCCTTATTTGAATGCAGTTGTTGACAGCCACTGATGTGATACAATTAAATCTATAAATTATCACAGCCACCAAATTCAACAAAACCAATGCTAAAACCTTTTCACACCAATATCCTTTAAAAATCAACAACAAAGAAACATTCCACCATTGTTTCTCTGTGTGGCATAATGACATTATGGATAATTACCATTGCACAATGGGTGAATTCGGCACCCCAGGCTTCAGCTAATATATGGGCTTCCAGACCAGGAAATACCAGTATCATATAGACAGATTTATATAGCCCTGGGCGGCAGAGTCATACTACCCTGGGTTTCAGATTAATCAAGCGTTGACAATAATAACTGATAAAAAATGTATCATATCATTAGTATGTACAGGGTATGTTACTGTATTATTGACATCTCTGTGCATTATCGGTCTATGATATGTTTGTGACATAGTCATAGTTTTTTTGGGGTTTATTTTTTTAGCTTTCTGGTATACAATGTCAGTCAGTACAATGATTTGAATGGAAATTTCATGATTATGTCACTGATATACATACGAGTACCCGCATCCGAGTGTTGAGTCATCAGGCGGATAATAATATGCATACCTATGACGGAAGATTGGCTGAGGGATTACGGTCAACAACAAAAAAAGAAGCAAGAATGTTTGCATTTATTTGCACATTTCTTTTTGATCAACTGTGTGCAAATACGCTATAACTAAACATTACCATGATTCAGATGGTTTGATCGACCGAATGCAACGCCAATGTTTGTCTTGCCGGGAAATGCATCAGTCCCATCTTTGTATTATGCTGCATGTTTTACCAAACACTAGCCTTTATTCAGCGTTGGAGGGGCTGCAACTTCATGCACATTTTGTTCATTTAAACATTTTGATTTAAAAAAATAATAATAATATAACTATTAAATTATATTTAATTTTCTAATTTATTTTTAGATTGAACTTCTTGCTCAATTAAAAACAAAATTTTATATATATTTTTTTTAAACTAATGCTGTTATTACAATCGCCATGGTAATTGAGTCACCGCACCAAATTTGGTCCAGGGTCTGGGAGAAAAATTGCACACACCATCAATATGTAACCTTGGTAACCTAGAATTAAATCCTTGTCATGGTAATTCATAGGCATGTATTTGCATAATTTTCTAACCTGTGTTTGACAGTCCTGTCATTTCAATATCAGTTATTCAATATAAACTTCCATCACAGTCTCCCAGCCAGTATGTTCCTCTGCATGTTTACAAAATTGTCAAGTAGAACTCATGACTTTCATTCCAGGAGTTGAAGCAGAGGAATATCCATTTAATATTAAACTTTCACCCTGTTCATGTACATCTGATGTGTACTACATGTAATTCAATATACTGTAAATGTTAACCACATACTGTACGTCCTCAGAGTGTGAATTTGGTGATGCTAGCCTGCTGTGCGGGATAGCGTCACTAAATTCACCCTTTGTGGACCTCATTCTGCAAATGTCAGACATATTAAATTCAGACTTGATCAAGACTACAGTAATGCCCTAAATAATCGACTCCTTAACCACAGCAGAATTATGGGTAATTTTTCAGGATTTAGTTGGAAATATGGCTTGTTGCCATTCATCGGAAAGCTGTCAGTGAGAGCTTTCCGATGAATGGCAACAAGCCATATTTCCGACTAAATCCAGAAAAATTACCCATAATTCTGCTGTGGTTAAGGAGTCGATTATTTAGGGCATTACTGTACTTTTGCCACACAGAGTTACATTGTCTGTTGTCTTTTCTCCTGATTGTGGCACAGTTGGTTGCTTTGTTATCCAAACATCACAGAAACCACACACTGCTGTAAGCTCATTATATTTCTCAACAGAAAGCAAAACTATTTCTCATTATATCAGTTGGTCTCTGATGTAATATCCTTGATCTGTTGATGCATGGTTCTATCATGCAGTCAGCGATAAAGAGCACTATTTTCATCAGGGACACTAACACAACAGAATTGTTGTCAGTTAATGGCTGGCAGATTTTAATGATTGGTAACAATATCCCACTGTTTTCTATGTAATAGTGCTACAGTAATGCCCTAAATAATCGACTCCTTAACCACAGCAGAATTTTGGGATTTAGTCGGAAATATTAATTGTAGCTATTCATCGGAAAGCTCTCAGTGAGAGCTTTCCGATGAATGGCAACAAGCCATATTTCCGACTAAATCCTGAAAAGTTACCCATAATTCTGCTGTGGTTAAGGGGTCGATTACTTAGGGCATTCCTGTACCTTGAAATACTGTTAGATGTTACTGTATTGTACACGTATGCCAAGACTACTTACCATACAAAGTTGTGTCTTTTCTCATGATCATATATGGCAGATTTTGGTACACCCTTAAAATACATAACTTTTACTCTGTTATTACGTCGGATACATTGGGTACAAATTAGAAAACATAATCCTTGAACTAATTTTACAACCCATGGGTACATGTACATTGGGTACACATGGTTACTTCTGGTTACTTTACCTATCAGTTAACCCTTTCAGTGCCAGGTCCGATTTTTATATCAACCCATATACCCTGTGCCAATGCATTCTCTTATATATGCGAGTCGACCATAGGTCGCCTCGCATATATAAGAGAATGCATTGGCCTAACAATTTTTCATCATTTGTTATTATTTTTTACAATTTTGATAATTTTTTCTTGTATTCTTTAACAGACTTATTTTGTAGGTTTAGTGCCAGGGAATCTTACGTTTTTCATGGGCATCAAAATTATTACTATGAATACTTGGTGATAGTTTTGAGTTATAATTTCCCCTAAGGTTTTATCCAGTTTGTTTTTAAATTCACTATAGCATGCTTAAGCATACCCAAAAAAGGGCCGATTTTACAGACCGTAAATTATGCAAGAAAATTGCCTGGCACTGAAAGGGTTAATGTTACTTTGGGTACTTTTATCATGATTGTAGCACAGTTGGAACAATGTACAATGTAGCTTTGTTTTCCCAGACACCTAGGAAACCACACACTGTTGTAAGGTCATTATATTTCTCCATAGAAAGATTTCTCATCTTATCAGTTGGTCTCTGATATTGCTGAATCTGTGGAAGGCATAACCATTTCTCATGGTATCAGTTGGTCTCTCTGATATGCCAGTAACAGTCTCTGATATTGCTGAATCTGTAGACAGCATCCGCATGGTATCAGTTGGTCTCTCGGATATGCCAGTAACAGTCTCTGATATTGCTGAATCTGTAGACAGCATCCGCATGGTATCAGTTGGTCTCTCGGATATGCCAGTAACAGTCTCTGATATTGCTGAATCTGTAGACAGCATCCGCATGGTATCAGTTGGTCTCTCGGATATGCCAGTAACAGTCTCTGATATTGCTGAATCTGTAGACAGCATCCGCATGGTATCAGTTGGTTTCTCCGATATGCCAGTAACAGTCTCTGATATTGCTGAGTCATTAGACGGCATCCGGCATCTCGTATCAGTTGGTTTCTCCCATGTAATAATCATCTATCTGTTGATGCAGTGGTTCTATATCCCTCATAAGAACACTAAAAGTCAATAACGTGCAGTTAGCGATAAAGAATAATGTTTT
The DNA here is from genome assembly GCA_032622095.1 of Siphonodentalium dalli. Taxonomy (NCBI): domain Eukaryota; kingdom Metazoa; phylum Mollusca; class Scaphopoda; order Gadilida; family Siphonodentaliidae; genus Siphonodentalium; species Siphonodentalium dalli. The sequence continues at coordinate 160,059,891 of CP136062.1, forward strand.
CATCAGGGACTCTAACACAACAGAATGGTTGTCAGTTAATGGCAAGCAGATCTTAATTATGCAAGAAAATTGCTTGGTAAAAATGCCCCACTGCGAAGCTGTGGGCCAGAATGTTTTTGGTTTGCATCTAAAACAAGAAAGGTGTTGTCAGGTCGAATACAAGCACCAGTACTACCGGGTACAATGCACCATAGTACATGTAGCAATTTTCAGGGTGGCATTTCTGTCTGTATACTAGTAGGCTGATTTTGATGTTAAAAAAGCAGAGTAACTGTGCCTCACTGCCAAGTTGGTGCTTCACAAAGTTATATTTGTGTCTGAAATAACAGAGTTGTTAATAGATTCATAGATGACTGAAGGAGGCATGGGGGTGGTGATGCATTTTAAGCGCATTGTCAATGACACTTTGCTCCATTCAAAATTTGCGCATACATGTACCAGTACTCAGTGACTGATGATGGGGAAATCGAAAACTAGCAGCTCTTGGTTAATCAGAATGCATGTTTCAGTTACAAATATTCTGACTTTAATTTAAATTCTATTTGTCTAACCAGTTTACAGTTTGTGCAGTGATATGAAACCTCCATGTGATAAATAAATTGATAGAATCTTCGGAATTTAGATTGATCTCGTTCTATGAATCATCTAAAGACTACTGTTATCTGTAAAACATTTTAAGCATCACTGCTCCATGTTTTTTGGTTCCTCCGAATCATACTAATTCAGATGTTAAAGATCTGGATCAGACACCATTTCTACTTTCATGTTTTTACAACCGGGAGTTATCACTGTTGGCACATGTTTTAAAGAGAGTTTCCTAACAGCTGTAGACTGTCAGGTTCTAGTTGTACTCTAATACTAACATCCTCTCTGCCAAAACGCTCGAGGATGAAAACACTTGATAGTAACATAGAGGATGCATGCTACCACACTTGATGGTATATCAATGGTATCTCAGCTCCTCCCTGTTTTACTATTGTTCTGTAGAAACCATCAGAACGTTCTCAATGAATCTGTAATTCTAATTGTTTTCTGGCAGATTGTAATACGGCATCTGTCAGCCAAACACATTAGTTTTGTGTATTGTTAATATTTACTGCCATCTGAAAAACTGAAGATTCCTTCGCACCAACAAATTTTCCAATATTACCACAGGCACTACATGAACATCATACTACGACCAGATACTATTTACTATATAATGATTGATGCTTGAGCAGATACTTACATGTATCTTCTGACCATTTGTAATGTTTACAAGGACTTCTGGATCTCATGAGGTCCCCACCGGCTCAGTCAGTAAGGCGACATCATTACACTCTACAGTTATTTGTTGACCTTGAGCATTCTAAGACAAAGAACGGTGAACCACAACACGTTTACCTGTGCACAAGCCTGAGTTTAGTGTGCCTGTCATTTGTAGAATGAGGTCCCCAGAGGGTGAATTTAGATTTTTCCATGCCTGTATTACAATATATCATAAATTTCAGTATTTCCTGATATAGCGTGGTGACATGTGACAAATACCACCCGATGCTCAGGGGCGTGGCTAGAGGGCAGCCGTGCTACCTCGTCAGACACCCACTTACCTACAATGTACATATGGTACACTTAAAAACAAATAATTGATCTGGTCTCTGCGATTACATTTAATTTAATTACATTTGAATTGTTACCTGGTATATGACTGTCTGGTTTATAGTATTCTAACAAGATCGATACAGGTGTAGGAGAAATTGGGATTGGGGGAGAGGCAGAGGTGATTGGAGGGATGAGCTGATTAATTCTTTGAAACAAGTACGGTATGCCTGCAATCAACCTTGTATTGATACCTACATGTACATGTATATGACTCTGATTTATAGTATTCTGGAAGATCGATACTGGTGTAGAAGAAATGGGATGTGGGGGGGAATTAATTGAGGGATGGGGTGTTTACAGTACATGTATGGCTCCCTCTCCTTACTGGTCAATGCTTCAACCTCTGAACATGTCATACTACTGCAAAGAACTGAGTTCAGCAGTACTGAGTGAAATTCTACATCTGGTTATGCACTGGTATGGTACCTCATGTTCTAAAACATGCATCAATTTCATACAAGAACAGAATGATCCCCCTGAATAGAAATGAAGCCGACCACTAGGAAATGAATTTAGCTACACCTGATCAGGAAGCTAATAGTAGGGAGCCCATGCACCGTCAGAGAAACTATTCTGAGGGCGACCAATATGTAGATAGTACTGTCTGATATAGTCCAAGTCTGCTCGTACGTAAACCAGCTAGGATATTGGGATAGTGATATATGCTGGTTTACATCCGAGACGCCTGTTATAGAAATGGTATCCAAATGGTCTCGGATGTAAACCAGCATCTCGCTATCCCAATATTCTAGCTGGTTTACTTACGAGCAGACATGGACTACTAGTATGTCTGGTAGAAACCTACACTTAGTCATGTACTAGAGAGCTGAATACCATGGTAATGATAGTACTGTCTGAAAGAAACCTACACCTGGCCAGTAATATCACCCCCAAACACATGCACCATCAGACAAGCTTAGGAGGCCATTAAACCAAAATAACAGAATAATCTGTCTTGTTCCAGACATATTACTACAGACAGCCTGCATCTCCTGGCTGTGGGAAATTAGACTAAAGGAATTATCCCAGAGAACTGATGTTATCAATACCACCTGTGGGTAACGATGCCATTGTTTCTCACCTGGCTGTTATATTGATGAGCTCAGCTGATTGGGTTATCTAGGTCTTTATTTATTGGTATAATTTCGATGATTAGTGTAATATGTACATCATATGAATCCACCTAGTATATCAGCGGCAAATGAGGGCTTTATCTGTGATTGGGTTGTCACTTTTCGGTTACTACTTGTTTCTATCATCAATGTTCATAATGAATAGAGAGCATTGGGTTCCAAACTTAGCAAGCTAATAATACAGTAATGTCCTAAATAATCGACTCCTTAACCACATCAGAATTATGGGTAACTTTTCAGGATTTAGTCGGAAATATTGCTTGTTGCCATTCATCAGAAAGCTCTCACTGTTCCGGGTAATCCTTCAGAAACGAACCTGGAAATAGTGTGTCTGAATGATGTCTGAGGTCACCAGAGCGGGAATTTAGTGATGTTATCAGGCACGGCAGGCTATCGTCACCAAATTGACCCTCTGGGAACCGCATTCTGATCAGAACTCAACTGCTATGGGAGACCTAGGACCAGATTGAAGTTCTCCAGTTGAAGTTGCTGATTTTTACTCATTCGTCACCTCGATTATGCATTTTATCTTCTGCAAATTAGGGGATATAGAAACTGAATAAAAGGAAAAGTAACTAAAAACAATGTTAATTTGAGATGAAAGATATTTCCAAGAAGATGAGGCCTAAGCAAAATGAGGTCCACAGAGGGTTAATTTTATGATGCTAGCCAGCTGTGTCACCCTCTGGGAACGTCATTCTTCAAATGTCAGACTCAACTTTTTCCAGACTTGTCCAGAAAATATTTAAAGGCGTACAGTAATGCCCTAAATAATCAACTCCTTAACCGCAGAATTATGGGTAATTTTTCAGGATTTAGCAGATTTAGTGAAAATATGACTTGTTGCCATTCATTGGAAAGCTCTCATTGAGAGCTTTCCAATGAATGGCAACAAGCCATATTTCCGACTAAATCCTGAAAAATTACCCATAATTCTGCTGTGGTTAAGGAGTCGATTATTTAGGCCATTACTGTACACTAAAACCGGCCATTTATGGAACCATTTCCTATTTTATTCAACAGAATATATGCAACAAATGAATGAAATTGAGTCATGGATTAGTGCAAAATAAACTTGTGCGCTCTATGAATGGTGCAGAAAACATGGTAATATAACATTGAAAATGAGATAATGACTCAGCCATGGCTTAAATTCATTAATGTGTTGCATATACATGTACATGTATTTTGTTGAGTATAATAGATTGTCCCATAAATGGCCGGATTTATGTAGTGTACAATACTCTGTACCTCTTTAAAGCTGAGCCCAATCTTATAATATATACCACTACGCAATCACCCAACGCAATCATTCAGCACATCATTTAGAATTCCTAAAATTATAAATGCCCCCTTCATGCTGCTATTAAATTTGACTTTGTGTGTCTTAAGAATGCAGACAGTTGGTGCATGTCTGTGCATATCAAACAAGTCATAAGATATTTGGTGCTTGTCGGTGCAAATTAAACAATCTCATCCAAGTTGATTCAAATAGACGGATCTTGTTGCATTTACGGTGGCATGTTATGGAACTGAATGCACTCAGTGAACCAATACATTTACTGGTATCTTAATACTTCCGGTGATAATTAAGTTAGACTAACACCACCTACTGTAGTCATTCCAGAGGGGGCATGGGTCATTCCAGAAGGGGGCATGGGTCATTCCAGACAGGGCATGGGTCATTCCAGAGGGGGCATGGGTCATTCCAGATGGGCCATGGGTCAATCCAGAGGGTGCATGGATCATTCCAGAGGGGGCATGGGTCAATCCAGAGGGGGCATGGGGAATGGATGGCCATTGGCCTCAACATGTACATGTACCGATATATGTATTGGTAGTGGGGGATGGATGGCCATTGACATCCATGATACAGGTACCGGTAAATGTATTTGTATTGCAGCGGATGTGTATGTAAATGTATTGGTATTAGGGGATGGATGGCCATTGACATCCACAGTACATGTACTGGTAAATGTATTTGTATTGGGGCGGATGGAGGGGGTTGGGTGGCCATTGACATCAACACGTACATGTAAATGTACGGTATTGGCGTGGATGGAGGGGGTTGGATGGTCATTGACATCAACTGGTACATGTAAATGTATTGGTATTGGGGGATGGATGGCCATTGGCTGCAACAGGTACATGTACTGGTAAATGTATTTGTATTGGGGCGGATGGAGGGGGTTGGGTGGCCATTGACATCAACACGTACATGTAAATGTACGGTATTGGCGTGGATGGAGGGGGTTGGATGGTCATTGACATCAACTGGTACATGTAAATGTATTGGTATTGGGGGATGGATGGTCATTGGCTGCAACAGGTACATGTAAATGTATTGGTATTGGGGGATGGATGGTCATTGGCCGCAACAGGTACATGTAAATGTATTGGTATTGGGGGATGGATGGCCATTGGCTGCAACAGGTACATGTAAATGTATTGGTATTGGGGGATGGATGGCCATTGGCTGCAACAGGTACATGTAAATGTATTGGTAAACCCTTATGCTATTTGTTGAATCTAATATCTCAGCTTCCCAGCCAATTGTTTGTTTAGGACCCACTAGTCCAAATTTTATGCTATTCTTTCCTGAAAGTGGCTAGTTTTCGACAAAAAAATGAGTTGAAATATATCCATGGAAATTTTCTCTGGCTGCCATTATAAAACTAAATGTTTATAAAATTTACATGTATTACATGTAGTTCAATGAGTTTTGCTCTAAAAGGCAACAAAACTGAGTTTTAGAATAAGAATTCTGAGGACATCTCACACAAAACTTACTGCACTCTGCAGCTCATTGATACAGCTCATGTTACATAGGGAGATAAGATAGAAGTGTACAAGCTAACATACGGCTTCTACAACATTGACAGATGTGTGTTTTTTTTAAAGACACACTCCACAAAGGAACACGTGGACACAAGCATAAGATGCAAAAGAACATAATTGTCAAAGATGTGCGAAAATATTTCTTTTCCCAGAGAGTGATTACAAACTGGAATAGTTTATCAGATTACATTGTTTCCACTGAATCGGTTCAACAGTTCAAGGAGCTATTCGATAATAACTGTTATAACGAGCGGTATATGTACGACTAAACATCATGGATAACTTTAAAACTGAATTAATTCATATATGTTATTCTATACATGCATGTTATTATGTGAAAGGGGTAAAAGTCATGGCGACAAATATTGATGCTGACGATTGATGATGATGTTACACTGTGTGGGTCTCATCCTCTCTGTTTTTCATGTGAAGCTAAATATTCACACGACTTCATGACATTTCTGCCTAAACTGAAATTACATAAAATTGTTATGACAGGGCACTGTGATTAAAGAGCTGGGTTCATAGGTCAGGATGTTAACATCATTCTCATGATGGGTCATGCTGGAGCCTGGATACATGTAGTGTATCTGATGTTTGCAGAATGAGGTCCCCAGAGGGTGAATTCAGTTGATGCTACCCCACACTTTAATATAGATACTAGTACACATGTACTTCCCAGAAGATGAAACCTAAGGCTAGCAGAATGAGGACCCCAGAGAGTGAATTTAGTGATGCTAGCCCACTGTGCGCGGCAACTTCACTAAATTCACCCTCTGGGGACCTCATTCTGCAAATGTCAGACACGCTATATCCAGACTTGTACACACTTTATGCAGTAAATGCCTACTAAATGGTGATGCTAGACCACTATGCGCGATAACGTCACTAAATTCACCCTCTGGGGACCTCATTCTGCAAATGTCAGACACCCTATATCCAGACTTGTACACACTTTATGCAGTAAACACAGATTGCATTTACAGTAATGCTCTAAATAATCAACTCCTTAACCACCGCAGAATTATGGGTAATTTTTCAGGATTTAGTCAGAAATATGGCTTGTTGTCATTCATCGGAAAGCTCTCAGTGAGAGCTTTCCGATGAATGGCAACAAGCCATATTTCCGACTAAATCCTGAAAAGTTACCCATAACTCTGCTGTGGTTAAGGAGTCGATTATTTAGGGCATTACTGTACAAGGGTAGCATCAAACACAATATAATTCAGCTTGAATAGAAGATTGTAAACATGACAAAGAATTCACATCAAGACTCTGTATCTCATCTGACTGTTTGTAAGGTATGCGCGTGGCCCCATTATAATGTTCTGTTAGCAGGAAGAGGTCACGCAGGTCATTCTGTTAATTGCCCAGCCACATGCCCACTGATGTCCGGCTGGGTACCAATCGAGACCTAAATGACAAATTGTCATCGATTTTATCGAGGTTATCCCGAGGTCTTTGTTATAGGTCTCACTCACGCCTAATTGAGAATAAATGTTAGGTTCGGAGAAAAGTCAAATTTGTTGTTTCCTGACAGAAGTGCTGAGATCGGCACTATTGATTAGTTAAATCCTGTTCCGTCTCGATATAATGACACAGAATGTCTATCCATAGTAATTCAGGCCCATTCTATAAATTCTCATACCCACACTGATCGGCTCAGTATATAGTAATTCATGGCAATTCTACTTCTATAAATTCTCATGGTAATGGTACCCAAGCCTGAGTTTAGTGTGTCTGTCATTTGCATAATGAGGTTCCCAGAGGGTGAATTTAGTGATGCTATCCCGCACAGTGGGCTAGCATCACCACATTCACCCTCTGTGGACCTCATTCTGCCTGGCCTCATCAGCTATGGTAGATATAGACTCAAATTTATTTCCCAAATGGAGAATATTGTGATGTACACCCATTGGGAACCTTGATTATGCAATGTGTCGTCTGCCGATTTGGGGATATAGAAAAACTATACTACAAAAGAAATAGAATCTATACATGTGAAGAAGTTTCTATTGAAATTTGATAGTATAGAAACTTTCCAAAGAAAATGAGGCATAAGCTGAATGAGGTCCCCAGATGGTGGATTTAGTGATGCTAGCCTGCTATGCGGGATAGCATCACTAAATTCACCCTCTCGCGACCTCAATCTGCAAATGACAGGCACACTACACTCAGGCTTGAATGCCGCTTGATGGTACCATAAATTCCATAATACATGGCTATATCATGTCTCCCTAAATTCTCATCCCCACAATGAATGTCCCTCTGTGGTAATACATGACTATTTTCTATTCATGGTAATTCCGGGACATTCTATAAATTCTTGTTCCTCAAGTCAGTAGTATAATACCGGTGGCAATTGTTTCTCATTTATTTCCACATTCTCTAAATGGGGGGTCAGTGATTTCTGCCGTACATGCCGTGATTACTCAGTGAAATTCACATTCTGCACAGACTCTTTTACCTGTAAAATTGACATCTTTGTGACCAAACATGATGTTAGTAAACCCCAATAAACCATCGATGATATTCGAACTTTTACATGTAATTCATGTTTAATTTTCAAAATGTTCATCCCCACATTGAATTCTTCCCATAGTAATCCATGGCCACATTCTATTTTCTAAATTGTTATCCCTCTCGAATTCATGCCATACATTTACTCTGTATTTTCATGTTAGTTCAAATTCGTTTGTCTGGTTACCGCTGATAACTGATGCTTAATTGTGCCATTATTGAGGTCAAAATTGGGATTTATCAATAATCTACATATACATAATGCCCTAAGTAATCGGCTCCTTATAAAACACAGCAGAATTATGGGTAACTTTTCAGGATTTAGTCGGAAATATGGCTTGTTGCCATTCATCGGAAAGCTCTCGGGGATAGCTTACCGATGAATGGCAACAAGCCATATTTCCGACTAAATCCTGAAAAATTACCCATAATTCTGCTGTGGTTAAGGGGTCGATTATTTGGAGCATTACTGTAGTTTACAACAGTATGTTTATAGCTTTATGAAATATTCATTATTCATGGAGTCAACCCTATAATCCCATATGCTATGAGTTTATCCAGCTTTATCAATTATTCCTCCCAAAGAGTAGCAAACTGACAAAGAAAGTCTGATTCATGGCTGTAATTTATTCCATATATCAAGTCACCAGTAACAAATCCTTTCATTAGTTACCTGGTGAGTATCTAGTTAGAGGCACATCATAGCTGCTTGACATCAATAAATCACAGACTAATGTACCAGATAACAAGTACATGTATCAAAAGTCTCTAATTAACATTGTTTTTAGATACTTTTACCCTTCTGTTCAGTTTCTATATCCCGTAATTTGCAGAAGATAAAATGCATAATCAAGGTGATTAAGGGGTGAACATCAAAAACTTCAACTGGGGACTTCAATTGGATCCCAGGTCTCCCATATCAGTTCAGACCTAAGCAGAATGAGGTTCCCAGTGGGTGAATTTGATGATGCTAGCCTGCCATGTGTGAAAGTGTCATTAAATTCACCCTCTGGGGACCTCATTCTGCAAATGTCAGACAAACTATATCCAGGCTTGTAGCGGCCCTTGTATCCACGTTAGTTCGAATCTGCTGTGAGTTGCAAAACAATGTAGGCCTACTATAGTATGATACAAATTTTGACTGGATGCACTGCTACATGTATATTATGAACATGACTGCCTTTGTTATGATACCAGTATTTATACTGTACATTAATTAGGTTTATAATATCATTGTTTGTAGTCTCCTATGATCACAATCCTTACTACTATAATATAGAATATCACGCCTTTGTATTAACCTATTTATAAACCAATCTCCTCTATAATTGGTCTCACAGGTGGTTTATCCCTAATTAATATCAACAGAGGTGGTGTGGGAATGTGTTTATACCATCAAAATATCTCCCATGATCTTGTTTTTAGAAGTGAGAAGGTAACGCTTTCATCTTAGGGAGTATACACAGTGACCGGTGTTTTATGTTTTGATGGAATTTTTAAAGATTGTGAGCAGTTTGGAAACTTCCTTACCAACTTGGCACTAGTGTTTGTCTGTATTGCTGTACTAGTATTTTTGTTGTTGGTGTTTTAGAAGATTAATATTTCTGATAAAACCAACAAAAATAGAACATATTTTCTCAGTTTGGCTGGTTGGGTAGCCATATTTTTCAAATTGATTTAAGAGTTATTTTAAAGATGGTGTACTCGTATTTCTTCTGGGCCACAATTACAACATCTTTTATATAAAACCCAATTTCAAGACAAAAATAAAAAACAAAACAAAATTCTCTAAATTTAGCTCCATACATGTATGTTGCTGATAATAATAATAGATGAGTATAATATTCTTCCACTAAGCAAAAATCATGAGAAAATACGAATGCAAGGACACGGCTAGAGGATTATCCTATTACACTGGTACGTTGTGTAAAATTTCCAACTAATGTTGTACGTGTCTTGCAGGAATGTAAATTTTAATCCCTCCCCTTCATCCCAGTACAAATGTGGGCATTAATTTGCCTAAATATACAATGTAGTTGAATTTAGCATGCTTCATTTAACCTGAACCCGGGATTCTCCATGCCCAATTCCTAATATATAATAAATATATATTAAACATTTTTGAACATATGGCAGTCCATATGTTTGTTATTGGAATTCTTCAAAGTATGCATGCTTAACTGCTTCGGTGTGAGCATTTCTCATTATAGAAGTCATTTAGGTAATATCCAATATTGACAGGAAATCATCGATGCAGAGAACTGTAATCTTCGAGAGAATTATTGGGGAATCCTGATAAAATTGATGAAATTTTTCTCCCGCTTGAAACATTCCAACTACACAGTGTATATATAATATCTCTGACTTCTGGAACTTTAAGAGAGAAAAAAATCATAGCTGTCCATTTGGCGAGAAATATATATATATATTTTTTTTACAAACGTTTGCTTTATGTGGACTACATAATATAGTGAAGAGATTTTCTGTTAAAGTTGACATTAAATCTGTTTGTATTGTTCAAGAAGAAAAAATTTAGTTAATGTTTTGAAATCTTCTGTATTTTGCTGTATTTTGCAAAAATTATCGATTGGGCATAAACCGTATTTAAGGTGAACCCACAATTCACAAAACATGTATCTCATTTACTGAACTTTATGAAACATACAGTAGTACATGACCATATGCTCGTTATTGGAATTCATCAATCAGAGCCTATAGAGTATGCATGCTTAACTGCCTCCATGAGAGCATTTCTCATTATAGAAGCCATTAGGGTAATATCCAACATTGACAGGGAACCCATCAATGCAGAGAACTGTAATCTTCCAGAGAATTATTTGGGAATCCTGATAAAATTGATGAAATTGTTCTTACAGCTGTGAGAATGCACTGAGATGTCAGCTCGTAATTTAAACGAGGTCCAAGATTGATTTATTCCTTATTGAACTCTAGTCTGGATATAGTGTCTGATATTTGTAGAATGAGGTCCCCAGAGGGTTAATTTAGTGATTCTAGCCCACACAGCGGGCTAGCATTACAAATTCACCCTCTGGGGACCTCATTCTGCTTAGGCCTCATCTTATGGGAAGAATCTAGTCTCAAATTAAAATTGTTAAATTCTGTTGAGTTACTACCAGTATATCTCCTAATTTTCAGAAGATAAAATGCATAATAGAGGTGACTATAATGGGTGAACATCACCTTCAATCTATAATAATGACCAGTTTTATATAGCGATTAACCAATTTCTTGCTCTAACACGCTTGGTACAATAATACCCCAGTCATTTGTACTAGCCAACCAATGAACCAACCGGCTGCAGCCATTGCAGGTGTTGCTCTAGTTTGACCAGAACATGCTCTGATAATCATCAGTATGACAAGCTGGTACTTGTTTAACCCTTTACCCAACAGAAGGGCCCTGTGCCAATGCATTCTCTTATATATGCGAGTCGACCATAGGTCGCCTCGCTTATATAAGAGAATGCATTGGCTTAACAGGCATTAAAAATTATAAAATTGTTAAAGAATGTAAGAAAAAATGGTAAAAAGTGTTAAAAAAAGATTTTTTTTAGGCCAATGCATTCTCTTATATATGCGAGGCGACCTATGGTCGACTCGCATATATAAGAGAATGCATTGGCACAGGGCATAACTGTAACTATCACAATGTGGTCAAGGAGCCGGTTCCAATGATATCCATATTTGTATGGTTCTATTGAGACAGACCGAAGATATTTTAGGCTGTTGAAGCTTTATTTGGCCGGTTTTGTTGGGTAAAGGGTTAACGCATGAGTGATGCGAAGCTGACACAGTACGAGTGACCTTGCTCAAGGGTCACAACTTGGCATGGGTTTTGAAACAGCGAGCAATCCGACAATTGCACATCGCTCAAAGCGGCCAAGCCATTGCTGTGTGGAAACTCAATGACCGGCGCTGCGAACCCATATCGATGTGTTTACAGCAAATATAAGTCTGACACGCTAACCATGTATCCTGTACATGAAGATAGCCCACAGTGCGGAATAGCTTCACTAAATACACCCTCTGGGGACCTCATTCTTCAAATATCTGCAGACTATCTAAAGCATGATTGTACTTCTATACAGTAATGCCCTAAATAATCGACTCCTTAACCACAGCATAATTATGGGTAATTTTTCAGTGAGAGCTTTCCGATGAATGGCAACAAGCCATATTTCCGACTAAATCCTGAAAAATTACCCATAATTCTGCTGTGGTTAAGGAGTTGATAATTTAGGGCATTATACTGAATATATGAATATTGCAGTAATATGTGTGAAGACTGATGTGACTCCAGGCTATGTATCCCTGGTGAAATCTTAACCCTTACATGAAGGGAGCTGTGCTGGTGCAACATTAAATATCCTGTGCCAGTGCATTCTCTTAATAAGCTAGTCACCATAAGAGAATTCACTGGCTTGCAAGGTCAAGGTCAATATTGTTAGGTCAATGTATTCTCTTATATATGCGAGGCTCCCTATGGGAGACTCGCATATAGAAGAGAATGCATTGGCACAAGGTTTTCGCAAAATTATAGGAAGCTTCAGTCATAGAAGTGTTAATAGAGAACATGTCATCAGAGAGATGGATATACAGTGTGGATGGGGAGAGGGGTGTATCTTGTTTCATATCCATTATCTTGTCTGTCGTGAGTTTATTACAGTAATGTCCTAAATAATCGACTCCTTAACCACAGCAGAATTATGGGTAACTTTTCAGGATTAGTCGGAAATACATGTATGTCTTGTAGCCATTCATCGGAAAGCTGTCACTGAGAGCTTTCGGATGAATGGCAACAAGCCATATTTCCAACAAAATCCTGAAAAGTTACCCATAATTCTGCTGTGGTTAAGGAGTCGATTATTTAGGGCATTACTGTATGTGGGAGATTTCATATTGGTACAAAATCGGAATATCGCTACGAGAACGCTCATAAACAGGCCTGAAAATAGGTGCTGGACATATGCAAAATGAGGTCCCCAGAGGGTGAATTTAGTTATGCTATCCTGCATAACAGGCTAGCATCACCAAATTTACCCTCTAGGGACCTCATTCTGTATGGACTCATCTGCTATGGGAAACATAGACTCGCATTGAAGTTCCCATATGGTGAATATTGTGATGTACACCTATTGGGAACCTCGATTATGCAATGTGGTGTCTGCCTATTTGGGGATACAGAGAAACTTAACTAAAACAGAAATAGAATATTCTATGTGAAGAAGTTTATATAGAAATTTGATAATAAAGAAACTTTTCAGAGAAAGATGAGGCCTAAGCAGAATGAGGTCCCCCAGCGGGTGAGTTTAGTGATGTTACCACGCTCAGCGGGCCAGCGTCACCAAATTCATCCTCTGGGGGACCTCATTCTGCATGGCCTCATCTGCTATGGGAGACCTAGACACAGATTTAATTTCCCAGATGGTGATGTGCACTCATTGGGCACCAGGATTATGCATTGTGTCGTCTGCCATGCAATTAGCAGATATAGAGAAATTAAAACAAAAAAACTTGTCCATTTGATAATAAAGAAACTTTCCAGAGAAGATGAAACCTAAGCAGAATGAGGTCCCCAGAAGGTGAATTTAGTTATGCTAGCCCACTATGCGGGGTAGCGACACTATATTCACCCTCTGGGGACCTCATTCTGCAAATGTCCGGCACCACATTTTGAGTCTGTCTCAATGAACCAAGCTCCATTATAGTAAAATTAGCTGCGAAATATGAAATATATAAAGTCAGGGGGAAGGGGTGCAATTTAAATATCAAGATTTTGTGCTTATTTATGATGTCCATATCACATGTCATTCTGATATGTTTATTTTAAATCCATTCAAACTCCATGTTATGTCTCGGATCTGTTATTAAGCCGTGTGTCTGTCATTTACAGAATGAGGTCCCCAGAGGGTGAATTTAGTGACACTATCCTGCACTCTGGGAACCTCAGTCTGCTTAGGCCTCAACTGCTATGGGAGACCTAGGACAGATTGAAGTTGATAATGATCACCCATCAATCACCTTGATTATGCATTTTGTCTTCTGCAAATTAGGGGAAACAGAAACTCAATGAAGGGGAAAAAGTAACGAAAAACAATGTTAATTTGAGACTGTAGATACTTTCTAGAAGATGAGACCTAAGCAGAATGAGGTCCCCAGAGTGTGAATTTGGTGATACTAGTCCACTGTGTGGGATAGCATCACTAAATTTAATCCTCTGGGAACCTCATTCTGCATATGTCAGACACAATAAAATTCAGGCTTGCATAACATTAAATTTGAGGGGGGGGGGGGGGGTTAAAATAAACAGATCAGGATGACATGTGATCTGGAAATCATAAATATGCAAAAATCTTGACAGTTGCACCCCTCCAGATCTGTTTGTGTTATTTAACTGCACATGATATTATTGCAGACCATGGTACAATTGGCTCCGTGGAAGCATTTCCCTCTATAAATAATGGATAAGTGTTTGACTTGAGTCAGGTTCTGGTATGTTAGCCCTGAATGAATGGGGGTTTTGTGTGGTTTATGTTACTGGCTATCTAACATCGACAAGTGTTCTTAAAATACAGGCATTGTGTTTTTTTTCTCTGTAGCACTGTGCAGTTTCATGTCTTATCTGTAGAAATAGTAGCTTGGTCTGAGTCATTGTTGCAGTATCATTTGGCCGGGATCTGAAGAAGGGTGCTGGGTGTAAGGGGTGTGGTCCATGAACATACATGTACATCACTCATGCAGTATTATTTGGCTAGGGGCGCTCCATTATTTTGTGGGAGCGGGGAGATGTCTTCCTTAGAATTTCTAACTGCATCCTCACCATTGAACCAGATCAAAATTTCCAAGTTAAGTCCAGGAAGTTCCAATTGCACCCACTCAATTTGGATGCTTTCCAGCTGTTGGAATTTTCCAACCCCACACCCCCCCCTGAAAATTCCAACAGACATGATAGCCATTTCAGTCCAAAACATTTTGCAAAATGTTTTGGACTGAAATGTAGATGTTGGTGTAAAACAACATATTTTACACTTAAGATTGGTTGGAAAATCAAACTACTAGAACAATTTGAATCTTATTTTTAGTCTGACATTTCCAACTGATATTGTGTCGGGTATGAAATTCCCAACTGCTGAACATTTTGACCTGAGTTGGTGGGGGGGGGGGGGGGGGGGGGGGGGGGTGTTAGTGACTGATAATGACTGTTAATACATGTAGATGTTGCACAGGAATCAATATCTTTGAAAAGCCAACAATAATCTTATCAGCAAGCCTTGAAATAGTGTGTCTGTCATTTGCAGAATGAGGTCCCCAGAGGGTGAATTTAGTGACACTATCCCGCAGGTACTACATGTACATGAATGTTAATTTGAGACCATCTTCCCAGAAGCAAAGACCAAAGCAGAATGAGGTACCCAGATGTGATTTTGGTGATGCTAGCCCACTGCAGGATAGCATCATTAAATTCTCCCTCTGGGGACTTCATTCTGCAAATGACAAACTATTTGCAGACTTGACAGGCTCAGAGTTTTACTGCCTCTATGTGGCTTGAAGTTAACTCAGACTGGGTGTTAATTTAGTAAGTCAGTGGGTTAACCCTTTACCCAACAGAAGGGCCCTGTGCCAATGCATTCTCTTATATATGCGTCGACCATAGGTCGCCTCGCATATATAAGAGAATGCATTGGCTTAACACATTAAAAATTGTTAAAGAATGTAAGAAAAAATGGTAAAAAGTGTTAAAAAAAGATTTTTTGTAGGCCAATGCATTATCTTATATATGCGAGGCGACCTATGGTCGACTCTCGCATATATAAGAGAATGCATTGGCACAGGGCATAACTGTAACCATCACAATGTGGTCAAGGAGCCGGTTCCAATGATATCCATATTTGTATGGTTCTATTGGGACAGACCGAAGATATTTTAGGCTGTTGAAGCTTTATTTGGCCGGTTTGTTGGGTAAAGGGTTAAAGCTTCGGTTTTAAATCATGTACTCTCAGGCTGCTGATTCTAGCCCACTACATTATAGTACTTATGTATGTAATGTGTACTGAATGTATCTCTTCCAATGTTTGTATTAAAATTGGCCCTCGATTTATCAATTCAGGAAGCGGTAATTGATTATGTCACATTGACACACCTGATGTACCATACACCTATAGATATGTACATTCCTAAAGTCGTTAGTCACGGATGGCGACAGCCCAATGTGACTGATTCAAAATTACTAAAGATATATGTTTTTATTCAATACTTGATGACACATCTGATTGTTGCTCAATAAACCTACCTGGGGCTATAGTGAGACCACCTTTATTTTCTGGGTGTAAGATTGGGCTGAAGTTTGATTTGGTGGATTGAGTTGGATTTTTCAAACAAGACCAGACATATATAGTTGACATTACTCATTGAGTGTTACTAGTATGTTGTTTTTATGTATCACATTGTCCCTGTGTTGATGACAGCGCATTTCAAATTTTAAAATAGTTTATATTTTTAGTTAGTAATCTGTCATGCTTTTAACAGTATTTATAAATCCAAGCTATTCATACTGTGTTGGAATGAAATTAATTTACCTGCGCTGTTACTAGTATATCAGTCGACTTAAGTGAAGTCAAATTAGGGGATAAACGTCCTGTCTGGTGTGATCTTGGGATGTTTATCTTGGGATCTTGGGTTTTACGATGGAAAATGCAGTTTTACCAGCGATGCAAAATGCTATAGAAATGAGAATCTGCCAAATAGTTGCATAACTACACATGATTGACAGTTTACAAATCAATCCATATCATTTCTTCATAGAAATTGTACTTCGCTCCACGAGTTACCCATAATTCTGCTGTGGTTAAGGAGTCAATTATTTAGGGCATTACTGTATAAATGCAAGTTTCATGGCCAGTTGTGCCAATGTATGACACTACTGACAAGCCATTGTCATTGCATCAATATCAGTGGTCAAGCCTAACAGCGAACACCATAAAGTGAACAGTTCATTGCTTGAAACGTCATGTCCCCTGTCCTTACATCCACATTCTGACGACCTGCGATTGCTTGTTTCAATTAAAATGGGTTGTCTTAATAATTGTTCTGATACGGAATCAAGCCAATTTTGATGTGCGTTTCAATCTTATTTTCAATTTCGCGCTGTTTACATTTTGTCCCTAGGAACGAAGATACTTCCAAGATAACTGCGTAACGATTCAGATGTTTTAATCAGTGAGGAGGCCTCAATTATATACTCATGCACCACTCTGTGTAAAATCAGATGGTTTTACGACAGCTACACCTGGGGCAACTGACCAATGAGCGCTGCGGAAATTATATTTACCTGTTAGCAGAATGAATGAGTGAATTAGAATTGTCAATAACATTCGTCCTTTTTCAAATATACTTATTCTGAAATATGTTATCTTAAATTTATGTCAAGTTGGTTGTTAATATACCAATAACATGATTTTTAAGGCATTGTGGTTTTTTAATGGCTCGGCAGGAATGATTAACAGCCCAGGGGCCTATTAGCGGCCAAAGACCCAGTCGAGGTTCGCTAATAGGCACGAGGGCTGTTAATCATTCCTGGAGGGCCAATAGTGAATAAACCATGACACCCGCGAAAATCATGGTATTACTATTATTACAACTCTGTCCTCGTATGACCACGTGATCGTTGACTTAACTGGAAGCGTGTGGCGGGCATTAATGAAAATAAAATTTCATTAAAGCCCACCGCCCACTTCTGGTCAACGTCTCAACATTATGGAATCTTATCGTGTGAGTAAAAATACTGTTAATCTACAAGAGAACGCCCACTAAAGTGGTAACTATACTTTATAATCTTATGTTTGGGAGTTTATGAAATTTCGCTGAGCAATCTTGAGCAATGTAATTTTGTCGAGTGTAGAACATTATTTATTATTAAGAAATTGTTCAATGGGGAGAAATCTAATTTGTAGTGAACTCAGTACATGTACTACAGTGTACATTATATGAATATAATGCCTACTAAGTCAC
Organism: Siphonodentalium dalli; assembly: GCA_032622095.1. Classification (NCBI taxonomy): domain Eukaryota; kingdom Metazoa; phylum Mollusca; class Scaphopoda; order Gadilida; family Siphonodentaliidae; genus Siphonodentalium; species Siphonodentalium dalli. The sequence continues at coordinate 160,078,051 of CP136062.1, forward strand.
AGTGAACTCAGTACATGTTCTACATATGAATGTAATGACTCCTCATGAGTTCACTGTAAATTAGGGGAAACCCCTTACCTTTCCTAACTGGCTAGGCAGAGCAAATATTTAATATGATTCATCAATTTATTGATCTGTGACACTGATGGATAATGCACCATCAATGGTTACCTAATGTGTCTTTTGTCAATGTGGGTTTCAGCAGTACCACATGTACCGTACATGTAATAGGTCCTTAATCATCTGCCATTTGTTTTATCCATATCCCTTATCGAAGGCAGGGAAAGAATTATACAAATAATGGAAATAATAACGCTAATTCGTTGGATACATGTAGCTTTCGGCCAAACCCTTCTTCATTGTAAACAATTAATTTTAGATTACATATCACCAGGTTAATGTTTACTAATATTTTGAGATAATGAATAAGACGTTGATTAGTTGACAGTGTACACAATGACGTAATTTTTTTTGCCCAAATTCATTGTGCTGAAACCGGGATATACAGTAATGCTCTAATTAATCAACCCCTTAACCACAGCAGAATTATGGGTAATTTTTCAGGATTTAGTCGGAAATATGGCTTGTTGCCATTCATCGGAAAGCTCTCGACAAGAGCTTTCCGATGATTGGCAACAACCCATATTTCCGACTAAATCCTGAAAAGTTACCCATAATTCTGCTGTGGTTATGGAGTCGATTACTTAGGGCATGTACCAGTACATTCCAATGGATGTTGCTTAGTCAAGAACAATAGTGACATTTAACCCTTTCTATACTAAATGGATTCTCCCACCAAGTTAAAAAGTGTATATCAGAATGGTCCTTTATTGTTTTTTCAGTGATGTACAGGTACATGTAATGTACAGTAAATTTCTAAATAATCGACTCCTTAACCACAGAGAATTATGGGTAACTTTTCAGGATTTAGTCGGAAATATGGCTTGTTGCCATTCATCGGTTAAACTTATTATCTGAACATTTCCTATGGGATAACTACTCATCAATGACGATTTAGTATAGAGAGGGTTAAACTTATTATCTGAAGATTTCCTATGGGATAACTACTCATCAATGATGCTTTAGTATAGAGAGGGTTAAACTTATTATCTGAACATTTCCTAAGGGATAACTACTCATCAATGATGCTTTAGTATAGAGAGGGTTAAACTTATTATCTGAACATTTCCTATTGGATAATTACTCATCAATGATGCTTTAGTATAGAGAGGGTTACACTTATTATCCGAACATTTCCTATGGGATAACTACTCATCAATGATGCTTTAGTATAGAGAGGGTTAAACTTATTATCTGAACATTTCCTATGGGATTACTACTCATCAATGATGCTTTAGTATAGAGAGGGTTAAACTTATTATCTGAACATTTCCTATGGGATAACTACTCATCAATTATGCTTTAGTATAGAAAGGGTTAAACTTATTATGTGAACATTTCCTATGGGATAACTACTCATCAATAATGCTTTAGTATAGAGAGGGTTAAACTTATTATTTGAACATTTCCTATGGGATAACTACTCTGACATCAATGATGCTTTAGTACAGAGAGAGTTAAACTTATTATCTGAACATTTCCTATGGGATAACTAAGGTACTCATCAATTACTAGTATGGTTTAGTATAGAAAGGGTTAATATACAATTATTATTTTTTGTAATGACTAAATATATTGTTTTGAGTGTAAGGGAACAAGTCCTTTGAAGTTATAAACACTTCACATCATAATACATTGGTTATGAATTTATTACCCATATTGGATGAGATATTAAAATGAGCAATCGTTAGCTGGGTATAATATATATTAATGGGTACTTATAAAGCCCATAATGGTGACATAACCTCCAGCTATGTTCTTAGAGTAGGTGAATATTCAGTAGGAATGGCACACCTTGGTTGTTACCTTTAATGATTATGGCTTTAACCTTCAGGCTGTTTTTGTTGTTTGATCTTCCGCTCATGTTAATTCTGTGACAATACAGCAATATAAACAGCTTTAGAATTAAAATATTTAGCTTGTCAATTGAAATTAATTGCAAATATTTAACCCTTTGAGTGCCAGGGGCCGATATTATCAGCCCTAAACCTACACAATATTATATAAAGTCTGTTAAAGAATATAATAAAATATATTAAAATTGTAAAAAAAAAACAAAACAAAAAACAATTGTTAGGCCAATGCATTCTCTTATATATGCGAGGCGACCTATGGTCGACTCGCATATATAAGAGAATGCATTGGCACAGGGTATATGGGTTGATACAAAAATCGGACCTGGCACTCAAAGGGTTAAAGGGACATGCCCAGTTTGATATGTCTATTAGCATCATTTTAAGGCTTATTCGAAATATATTCCTTTTGTCCAAGTTAATGACCTGATTTTATGAACAGTTCAGTGTGCTAATCTGATTAAAATGTGGCCAATTTGATAACAAAAAAACAGAATTTATTCATGAACCAATGAAAACTGTAACTGTGCCTTATCTAGTACCGTACATGTAGTTGAAATGTCTTCTCTAAATTATCTATTTTATGTGAATATAGATACCGGTAATCATTTTCATTTGCAAGAGAAGTGGTTTTGTCACATAATTAGCCCCTAAATCCGGTGTCATAATTTTTAGTAAGACACACATGCATTATCGTCACATGCAGTAATGTAAGAGCTAATCACAATATTATCGATGTCAATGCCGGAACTTTATTATTATGTTAATTAGAATATAATTATGATACTCAATTTGTGTTGGGTTATTTAGTGTGGACTGTTGGATAAACATGGGTGATAAGGGTGGTTGAACAATTTTGCTAACATGAAAAGACACATTTAAACTGGAACTATATTATTTCTTAAAGGTGTACTTCCTCTTTGGTTGTGATAAGGAAATCCTATATAGTTGAGGGAAATGTTCAGATAATAAGTTCAACAAAAGGTCATTTGTTAAACTTATTATCTGAACATTTCCTTAGGGATAAATACTCATCAATGAGTATTTAGAATAGAAAGGGTTAAATTAATGTGATTCTTGCTAATGGTTGTGAATTAAACCAAAATTCTTATTTTTCTTTCAGTTGATTCATTGTTGCGTGTTAATGTGGAAACACTGGATGTTAATGATGAGCCACCATACTTCACAAACCGCCCGTATCCATACCTGGCGGTGGTGTCATCCAACGCACACGCGGGACAGCAAGTTTATTCCGTGGAAGCCGAGGATCCGGACACAGACTCCAACGTTATATACACCCTTGTATCAGGTGCGTGCTTTAAAGGACAAATGTTAAAATAACTGTGTCAAGGGAAACTGCAAATATCCAACAGCAGTGCCGCATGTCATTAATCATTAATGTAATCTCTAAACCATGGCTTCAGATATTCAGGGCTGGGGGGGGGGGGAACCTACACATGTACAGTTTACATCACTAATGTAATCTCTAAACCATGGCTTCAATCTCTAAACCATGGCTTCAATCTCTAAACCGTGGCTTCAGACCTTCATGCAGGGCCAGGAACCAATCTTTTGTCTCTAATATACATGTAAGCTCTAAACTGTAGCTTCAGACATTTAGAAGCTGCTATTTCAGGGTCAGGAGCCTACTAGTACATGTATCACATTATTATAATCAATAAATTTGAAAAATGATCAAGGAAATATCGGTTGATACAAAAATCAGACTTGGCACTGAAAGGGTTAATGTACATGAGTTCTAATTAAAATTCGACTCTCGAAGCTACAGTAATGCCCTAAATAATCGACTCCTTAACCACAGCAGAATTATGGGTAATTTTTCAGGATTTAGTCGGAATATGGCTTGTTGCAATTCGTCGGAAAGCACACAGTGAAAGCTTTCCGATGAATGGCAACAAGCCAAATTTCCGACTAAATCCTGAAAAATTACCCATAATTCTGCTGTGGTTAAGAAGTTGATTATTTAGGGCATTACTGTACACGTTACAGTGTCCAAAGGAAATAGTGGGGATTTCCATTACCTCCACAAAGCAGTGTCGGCCAATAACAACATTTAGCGATGAAGCCAATCTTACAATTGTAAGAATTCCTATACAGCAACAGGTTGATTCGCCACATACATGTAGCTAAAAATAGTTCAATAAATTTTCTGACACATTGATAATTTTACACAGTGTTCACAAAATTAGAGATTACAATGATTAATTAAACAATAAAATCGTCTATAAAAAGTCCAGAAGTGACCATTAATACCCAGCATAGAGAATTGAATTACATATTTCCTAGAATTTCAACCATTAACACCCACATAAACGAAAACTGAAAGAAGATATCTGTCAACCATAAAACTGTTTTTGCGGTGTGACGTCATACTGCAGGGATTGTATGCTGAAGCTATTTATAGCAGCGGTAATGTGAAAGACAGTGAAATCCTTTAGACTCTAACGCGTAGCCTGTTCGAGGGTTCAATTTTAATTGGAACTTAATATACATGTATCTATCTTATATCTATCAAAATACCAATGTTATATACACCCTCGTATCAGGTGAAAGATCATGGGAAAAATGCCATGCAAGTATTACATGTAATCGGTATCCCAGAGAGAGAAAACAAGTAACTGCAGTTATGCCCCTTGGATGAAATCTCTTATAATACCTCCCTCAAGGTGTTCATGGCAGAGACAGCTTAAAACTCTTATAAATTTTATGATCCAACTGAGTGTTTGTACACAGCTCTTAGCAAGAGTTATGCCCCATTGTAAAAATCATATTGCAAATTATGTTTCATTTCGATGGAGATGAATCACTTTACGTTTATGAACACCCAACAACGAAACAAGCACATAAGCGAGACGAGATTAGATTGTGAGCATTAGCAGTTATTCCCCTTGGTCAAAATCATCGCAATTTTTGAAGTGTTTAACCCTTTACCCAACAAACCGGCCAAAACCGGCCAAATAAAGCTTCAACAGCCTAAAATATCTTCGGTCTGTCTCAATAGAACCATACAAATATGGATATCATTGGAACCGGCTCCTTGACCACATTGTGATAGTTACAGTTATACCCTGTGCCAATGCATTCTCTTATATATGCGAGTCGACCATAGGTCGCCTCGCATATATAAGAGAATGCATTGGCCTAAAAAAATCTTTTTTTAACACTTTTTACTATTTTTTCTTACATTCTTTAACAATTTTATAATTTTTAATGTGTTAAGCCAATGCATTCTCTTATATATGCGAGGCGACCTATGGTCGACTCGCATATATAAGAGAATGCATTGGCACAGGGCCCTTCTGTTGGGTAAAGGTTTAAATTATTTTGAGATTTTTTTTTTTTTTTTTTAGAGACTAACCATATCCAAGGCGTCATTTGTAATGAGGTCCCCAGAGAATGAATTTAGTGATGTTACCCCGTACATTGGGCTAGCATCAATAAATTAAACCTCTGGGGAACCTCATTCTGCTTATGCCTAATCTTCTGGGAAGTATCTATATATAGTCTCAAATTAACATTGTTTTGGTTACTTTTTCCTTTCTGTGAAGTTTCTATATCCACTAATTTGCAGTTCAATCAAGGTGAGTAATGGGTGAGCATCAACAACTTCAATCTGATCCTAGGTCTCCCATAGCAGTTGAGGCCTAAGCAGAATGAGGTTCCCAGAGGGTGAAATTAGTGACGCTAGCCCAAACTCACCATTTGGGGACCTAAATCTAATCTGCCTCTCATTATCTTTCCACAGAGATGAACCATTTTACATTGATGAACACCCAGCAAGGCAACAAACACATCGGCGAGATCAGAGTTGCCCAGGGTGCATCATTCATTCCCGCACAAACGTACCGAGTGGTAGTCGAGGCTAAAGATCAGAATGCAAATACTATCCAGACGGCCAGAGCGGTTGTGCAAGTGTACGTGGGACGCAGAGCACCACAATTCCTCGTGGAGAACTACACCGGCGAGATGCGTGAAGGTGGCCAACCAGGTCAAACGTAAGTATTACCAATATAGTAACCATAGTAACAATCAATTATACTGGCGATATACATGAAAGTGGCCAGCCAGGTCGAACTGAAGTATTACTAATACAGTAACCATGGTAACAATCAATTATACTGGTTAGATACGGCCAGCCCAGTCAGACTTAAGTATTACCAATACAGTAACTATCAATTATACCGGCTAGATACATGAAGGTGGCCAGCCAGGTCAAATTTAAGTGTTACCCGAGTAACAATGAAAATTCCCAAACATGTGGGAGAATTATAATACCAGAGTCATACATGAAAGTGGCCAGTTGGGTCAGGTGTATGTGTTACTGTAGTAGCAATCAAAATTCCCAAAAAAGTTAAAACAAATTGATGGTAAACAAATTTTGAATCTAAATATTTAAATTATAATTTTGATTATTGCCATCAAATAAGCAGTTATAATAGAGAACATACTATTACAAGCAGCCGATGGTTTGGGAATCCTGTGTAACTACATGTATTCCCACAGAAAGCTGTGTACCATGTCTGATTATTATATAAGTCAAGATATATTGTGTCTGATATTTTATTCTTTTTGACAAGTTCACCAGCACTGGGTAGTAAGTAGACTGAATGTAAGTAACTCCAAATCTGAGCCATATTTGATAGAAATCTGAGCCAAAGTCGCTCAAAATCCAGGCCATAGTTGCTCAAAATCCGGACCGCAACATTAAAGTTTTTATTATTTTTAACAAAAAATAAACTATCATATTCTCAATCTCCGAGACCAACCTTCTATAAATTATTTTGGCAAAAGAAAGTGCAAATAGAGGTCTGCATTTGGTGCACAGTAAATATTAACAACACAGGTAGTGACAAATTATTCTTAAAATATTGTTTATTTGGTGAATTAACCGTTTCATGCTCTTTCCATCAATGTATCACATTATTATAATCAATAAATTTGGAAAATTATCAAGGAAATATGGGTTGATACAAAAATCGGACTTGGCACTGAAACGGTTAAGCTTCCTAGAATTTCCCTCTATTTTGCCCTACTCAAAACTGTGCAGGTCATTTTGTCCTAAGACATTATTAAATTATATAAATTAGGCTTTCCATGTTCCCTCCATATAGGGTTTTTGCAAAATTTCAGGAAGCTCCAGTCATGAAAGGTTAAATCCAGCGAACCACTTTTCTTTAAATGTTATTAACTACCAACAACACATTAATAAGTAATTTATATATGGTGGCCTATTAATCAACATTTTTCTCGCACAGACTTCTGCTAAAGGGAAGTAACCAGGAACTTGTTATCAGGGCGCTAAGCTTCCAGAACCAGACACTACAGTATGAACTCACGGACAACAACAACCTGCCGACTGATGTCTTTATCTACCAATCACAGGCTGGAACTGTTGAAGTTCAGCAGACCTTAGATTACGAAACGGGACCAACAGGATACTCACTCAAAATCCGGGCCACAGAGTTGACAACCAATCTTCATACGACTGTAGATGTAAGTAGCTCAAAATCCAGGACATAGTCACGAATCAATCTGCATATCACTGTAGAGATGTAAGTAGCTCAAAATCCAGGACATAGTCACTAACCAATCTGCATATCACTGCAGAGATCTAAGTATCTCAATATCTGAGCCATAGTCGCTCAAAATCCAGGCCATAGTCACTATTAAACCAATCTACATATCACTGTAGAGATGTAAGTAGCTCAAAATCCAGGACATAGTCACTAACCAATCTGCATATCACTGCAGAGATCTAAGTATCTCAATATCTGAGCCATAGTCGCTCAAATCCAGGCCATAGTCACTAACCAATCTGCATGACACTGTAGAGATGTAAGCTCAAAATCTGGGACATAGTTGTTCAAAATCAGGCCCATAGTCACTAACCAATGTCCATACTACTGTGTATGTAAGTATCTCTAACTCCAAGCCAAAGTCACTCAAAATCCAGGCCATAGTCACTAATCTATCTGCATATCACTGTAGAGATAGATGTAGCTCAATTTCTTGGCCATAGTTGTTCAAAATCAGGCCCGTAGTCACTAACCAATGTCCATACCACTGTAGATGTAAGTAGCTCAAACTCCAAGCCATAGTCACTCAAAATCCAGGCCATAGTCACGAATCAATCTGCATATCACTGTAGAGATGTATGTAGCTCAATATTCGGGCCATAATTGTTCAAAATCAGGACCATAGCTGCTCCAAATTGAGCCATAGTCACTCTGAATCCGGGCCATGGTTGCTCCGAATCCAGGCAGCAGAGTTGCTATCCAATCTTCATACGGCTGGATGTAAGAAGCTCAAAATATGGGCCATAGTCACTCAAAATCTGGGCATATTTGTTTAGTTAAAATCTGGGACATAGTCACTCAAAGTCCGGGTCAAAGTTGCTCACAATCCGGACGATAATCACTTACAAAATCCTGCCACCAGATCTGGGCATAAAGTCCTCTATATATCCAGTATTGTCCCTATGACTAGGTTACCAGTATTATCCCTGTGACCTGTTTCACTAGCTGATTGACATTGAAGTAAACTTGGACAACAATTGTAAATGCAAAAGTGCTCAGGTAACATGAAGAATGTAACATGAAGAATGTTATCTTTTAAAACTGAATTATCTCTAGGCCAAACAAAAATAAATGTCTGGTTCAGGCAGGTTCAGGTAACATATCAGAAGTTTTTTTTTTTCCGTTTAGACATATTCTTATGGGTTTCGAGAAATCTGAACGATTTTGAAAACTTTAATTATTTATATGATTTTCTTTGTACGATGCTTTGACTTGACAGATAACAACCCATTCTGAGTTATTGAAAATTATGATGTGTTTTTTTCTAAAAAAAAATTTAGAAACAATTCTTGAAAACCATGAAAAAAACTGTAGGGTAGAGTGTTTAATATAGAGTAGGTACAGGCCTCAAACTATGGTTCTGGATATTTACATAGGGGGAATTTGGTAATGCTACCCTGCACAATGGGCTAGCATCACTAAATTCACCCTCTGTAAAGTATATTTATCATCAAATGTTAAATTTGTCAGTTTCTACAGAAACATCTTTAGAAAGATGCTTTATCTTTTTTAGTTTAGTTTTTCTATATCCCCAAATTGGTCGACAACACATTGCATAATCGAGGTGCCCAATGGGTGCAAGTCACCATCTTCACCATCAGGTCCCCAGAGGATGAATTTGCTGACACAAGCCCACTTTACCAGTGTTTGGGGCATGGTCAATAAATTCACCCTCTGGGGACCTCATTCTGCAAATGACCGGCACCATATTTTGAGACCTTGGTAGGTAGGGAAAACCGGAGCACAAATATTTTTCACTTTGGCCCTATGAATAGAGTATGGTCGGCTCTTATGTTTACATTTTAAACTTAGCTTAAGATTTATGCAGGTTGTTGAGTCCTTCACCAACAGCCATATACTGTTTAATCAAATATAATTTCACATCTCTGTTGACATTGTGACATGACATATCAAATATAGTGGGCTCAAATTTATTTTTCTAAAATTAATGCTAGCATTGTTAGCTTTCTTTTACGTCATTGAAATATATGTAACAAGCTGCGCAAACTTACTGAAGGAGGCTGTGGTCTTCGATAGCGGAGTACTTTACTTTCTTACTTCGACGTACCCGGATTCCAGATGGAATGGATAGTTTTCATTGCAATTATTCAATGTTCATTTCTATATAGTGTGAGTATGGATACATAACAATTACGGTACACAGGGTCCACGCTGGACCAACATTTACTTTTGCCAAATAAATTGCCAAATGAAAATATTTTTTGCCAAATTCTTTTCTAATTTGTCAAATGCTATTCCTGATAGTATAATTTTCCGCAACATTGAGTCTTATTTTGTGGTCTATCATACAACAATAAACCAATCACATTGTAGAAGGGTTGCTTCATCAGAAGGGCACATTACAGAGGATTATGTAAACACCACCACCACACTAAATGCGGATAGTCCCTCACCATCAATATATACTAAATTACCAATGCTATCAGATTAACTGCATCTTAATAAAGGTGGTAACTTTTCCTATACCTTATAAAACACCACTATAAATATAATTATATTGTGAGAGTTTCCTGAAATGAATGACCAATATTTTTCAACTTTCATGAGGAATTAAAAAGTGACTTGCCAAAACTTTTGCCAAATGATAATATTTTTTTGCCAAATGTGAATTATTTTTGCCATTGGCAAATTTGGCAAGTGGCAGCGCGAACCCTGATGGTACATCTTTGTTGGATCAGTGAACATTGAGAGATATGAGTTAAACACTTGTTGACTTCTCAGGGAAATGTATGGGGATGACTTCTCAGGGTAATGTATGGTAATATTCCGACGAAAGCAGTTGTTGTCTATGGAACAGAACAGAACATAATGGTTAAACACACATAGCATAACACGAGAAGTAGAAATTAAAGATGGGATATATAGGCCTAACATGACAATATATAGGTTCAGAAACGGCTGCCAAAGTGGTCGTACTCTAATAAAAGTGTACAATGAAAAAACATGACAATTTTACCGATGCATGTTGTCAAATGACAAAATATTCCAATGACATATATGTACTCTTTATATGTTGACCTCTCAGAGAGTTGGAACTCTGCAAGACTTAGTCACGCCCACAGAGCACATCAATTTTCACCACTTATATTCAGACGGCTGTATCTCCTAAACGCCTCAACATGCAGAGCTGCCTGATGTGTCATTTTAACGGCGACATACTCAGCTATATCATGATGTACACATTGAATCTGCGCATGCGCGTATATAGTATTCAGTGATATAATGAACCAATATATGTCTATATTTACATGTTCCTATATCCTTGTTAGAAAATTCTTCAAATGTTCTAGTCATGTTAAATGTTTTACAAACAACATGGTAATTATAATGAAAATTAATTCATTTTCATTATAATTACAATGATGTTTGCATTGTTGCTCATGAATGTATTTTGCACTAATCCATGGCTCAAATTCATTAATTTGTTGCATAAATTCTGTTGAGTATAAAGGAGATGGTTCCATAAATGGCTCGATATAGTGTACAGTACCCCTTTAATGTGTCTTTAGCCACCACGAATAATACATTTTATAGTCTGCAAATTAGGGGATATAGAAACTTCCCAGAAGGGAAAAAGTAACTAAAAACAATGTTAATTTGAGTCTATATATACTTCCCAGAATATGAGGCCTGAACAGAATGAGGTCCACAGAGGGTGAATTTGGTAATGCTAGCGCACTATGCGTGATAGCATCACTAAATTCACCCTCTGGGGACCTCATTCTGCAAATGACAGACTCACTATTTGCAGGCTTGGAGGGAGACATCTTTTCCCTAAATTATGCCACTTCTCATACTGCATGGCCTCATCTGCTATGGATGACCTAGACTTAGATTTATGTTCCCAGATGGTGAATATTGTGATGTGCACCCATTGGGCACCTTGATTATGCATTGTGTCGTCTGCTAATTTGGGGATATAGAGAATCTAAACTAAAACAAAAATTATTTGTGAATAAGTTTCTAAAGAAATAAACAAACGTTAATTTGATAATAAAGATACTTTGCAAAGAAGATGAGGCCTAAGACGAATGAGGTCTCCACAGGGTGAATTTAGTGATGCTAGACTGCTGTGCTGTTGGTTTTGTTCACGGAAAATTTGTTTGTCACGTTTCAGCTTGCAGTGGAAGTGATTGATGTTAACGACAACGCACCACAATTTTCCCTGACAACATATGCCCAGGAAAATGTTCCAGAGAATATCGCTATCGATGACACAGTTGTCACAGGTTTGTAACCAGTGAAAAGCATAATTGTCTATGCTATTGTGTGTGAACACCTATTTTGGAAATTTCATATTTACACCCTACTGTGGGTATAAATTTCTACTGTGGGTGTAAATTTTCAATCGTCATTTCATGGGTTAAACGTTTAAACCAATAGTAGAACTACATCATAAAACAAAATAGTACTTATGTTACATTGATTTAAAATTGGAAGTTGTTATAATAACACTTAGTGTTTGTGTTTTTGATGAGGATACGTTTTAAGAGTAAACAGCGGAGTTGTTGAATTCATGGTTCAAATAAAAACTAATAAGGCCATACACACTTAATAGTTCGTTTCTCAGGGATCGCCGCGTCCCCCAAAAACCTGCGCCTCCCCCTTATTTATTGGCACCTATAAAATAATAAATATATAAATACCGCATGTCCCGAACCGCCCCAGACCGATAACTTCGTCTTGAAACTTTACGCAAACTGCAAATCTATCCGGACTGCAAATCTATCCGGACTTTACATTCACAAACAAGGGCGGATAATTCTGACGAACTTCCTGTTTAAAATAATAACAGTACAATAACGGTCGTAACGGAAACACGGAATCTTTATATGCTCCTGGAAAATTCAACAATAATTGACTATAACTATGCAAATTGATCATCTAACCATCAAAAAAGTTTGGCAACACGCTGGAAACACATTCTAGAATCGTTTGATTCGTTGTTTTCTTATTTCGAGGAACTTTGGACCAAGAACCGAGAAAAAACATTTTCCGTTAATTCGAAAATCCTACTCCGTCTTGCTCGTCCGGAATCCGAAATTTCGTTGTGGAAATTCTCCCGGAAGGAAGAAGACTCGTGACAACGAAGACCATTCTTGAAGGAGTACCGTGTTCCCGTTGCAATTTGATTTAAAATCTGGCTCTTGCTGCTAAATTTGAACCTTAATTTGTTCACAAATTGGTAGTATATCTTGACATTGAATGATTGATCACATCCAGACTAGCCTAGTAGAAGTTGAACCGAACAATTTCAATTTAACTTCATATACCACACAAATTCTAAAATTTTATTCTGATATTTGTGTTTATTAACTAGTGCTAACAATGAACTTCTTATAGCCAGTACTATTGAGTCTAGATTCCGATACTAGTCGATACTAACAGTCTAACACCTACTAACACTAGTACTCGTTGATGAACATTTGAGCTGACTCAGTAGATATCCAAGACAATAGATATTCCGATTATAGCTGTAACTTTACACCCAACGGTTTGTTAGTACTATATGTATATGCCAATACCAGGGTCCCCCAGGCTCAAATCAATATCCATGGCGTACGCACTGAGGAACAGGGTCAGGGTACCTACCACCAGCACAACTATCACTCGAGATGGACCAGCAAGAACAGTTGCCACCATCCAGACGCGACGCTCCGCGGCGGCATCAAGCAGCACAGGAGTACCTACTACATCTCATGAGGTGAGGGACTACGAACTGAACCAACATAAGGCCCTATCCAAGGTACGACAGGCATGTGAGAGGCCTTTTATAAACATAATTCCGAGGGACCATGGGAAACAACTGAAAATCGAATGCAGTGCTGGCTGTTATAACCTCCTCAAAAATGAATTACAGTCAAGTTTTTCCAGCGCCGAATTTACACAGAAGCACAACTTCATCGCGGAACAACGCACCATCCTGGATAGAAGAGGATCCACCCCTGAAACCATCATCACAGCAAAAAACATCCTGGCTAGCGGCAGTGCAGAAAAAAAGGAGAAATTTACTATCAACATGTACAACACCACATGCTCGATATTAATAAATGGACGAAATACCTCCTTATTCCATGACGACATCCTCCCAGAAATAATGGACAGAGTCAAAACCCATCCGGACATGAAAAAATTAGATCGACATATTGCTACTCTGATCGACCAATGCATTGAGAAGAGTGTCGCCCAACCGAACACCAGCACCACCATGGTATGTGCACAAAATGGTGCCATACTAGACACCACTCCCATGTCTGAGCCGAACGAAGAAGACGAATACACTACATGCCCGCACTGCGAGGAAGAAGTGGACGACGGTATCCAGTGTGGGACCTGCACACACTGGTACCACTACACATGCGAAAACATCGACAGGACCATGGAGCAGTTCTATCAAGATGACGACACCCCGTACAGCTGCCTCTCGTGCAGACATCTTACACTCACAGATGTCACAGATGAAGACCTTACAGAGCTGAAAAGTACAACGCAGCCCTCGAATACCGAATCAGACACCGCACTGCAGAATATAAATCGTAAAGAAACCATTGAGCCACCACAACAAACAGAACATCCTACACTCGCAGATGAAGATAATACAGAACAGAAATGTACAACAACACGACCCCCACATACCGAGGCAAACACCGCACTACATAATATAAACTGTGATGAGATCACTGAGCCACCACAACAAACAGATCCCAGTTCACAAGACAAATCTAATGACGATAACTCAGCACCACCTGACATTCTAACCAAACAGAAGAAAGAGAAACCAATCAAAACAAAACCTAAACGAAATGAAAAAGAAGACGACAACCAGACACACCTACAACTACGATTAGCACAGACAGTAATCATTGGCCTGGAAACGAAGGTGAAAGACCTAGAAGATTCTAACCGAATCCTAAGGATGCAAGCCACATACACAACAGCACCCGATAGCGGTCACAACATTCATAACGTGCAGCGGACATCATCTGACATCCAAGACATGCAACAACACATGCAACGGCTCGAGATGGACCAGCTAAGAACTCGACTAAGCATGCTGGAAATGCAAATGAGCCAAAATATCATGCCAACTGCGCCACAACAGACAATGACGCCTAAATACCAAACAACTCAACAACCATATACTGCACCGGCAACTTCGTACACCCAACATCCTCCACCACCAATATGGAACAACCTACAAGATCCCCCACAACCAGATACAAGATGGACGCCCGGCACATTCATCACCGATCAAATGAACTTCCATCAGCCACAACACCCGGCACAACAAAACACATATCCTCCGAATATACATCCAATTCATCAAACCTTCTACCAACCGATACCACGATCGAGACAACCACCACTAACCTCGCAACTGAAGTATAAAGCGCCACCGAAACAAAATCAACGGACGAAACACACAACAAGCAACAAACCACCAGGCCCACCACCTAGACGACGACCCAATGTACCACCCGACCACCAGAGACATCCAAATCCGGAAAAAGTTGCCTTCAACGACGAGCGACAAGACAGCCTTCCGATCTCCCAAAACATCACCAACATGACATCCGCTCAGACCACTGACCAGTCTTTTTTAGGGCAAGGCCGGGCCAAAACAACACTGGGGATAGCAAACCACTCACTATAAGAACCATGAATATCAGGAATGCACAGAGCAATAAGACCTACCTGCAGGAACTTCTGAAATCCACCGACATCCTCTGCATTCAAGAACACTGGCTCTTCCAATTTCAACTGAAACACTTATCCGAGCTCTCGGAAAAACATTCTTACCATGCAAAAGCTGTTGACACAAACGATCCGATTCATCCGTCACAAGTACCAAGAGGGTACGGAGGCGTTGCAATCTTATACAACAACAAACTAGATCTGAAATACAAGAAACATGAAGATGGAAGTAACAGAACTGTCGTGCTTGAAATCCTCTCAACTCCACCGATCTGCATAATCTGCACATATTTGCCATCTAGAGGAACATCAACGAAAAACGAATTCATCTCGACACTCGACGAAATATCTGAAATCGGTAAAAAGTTCATGCCAACACACATCACCCTCCTATGTGGAGATTTCAACGCCTCGCTACGCAACAGGTCAGGAAATGAAAGGGATCCTTTACTCACCCGCCTCCAGCAAGAAATGCAACTACAGACACTCCAAACGGGAAAACCAACATTCCACCACGAAAATGGCAAGGACACGTCAGAGATTGATTACATACTGTTCAACAACATTGCAGCGAAAAACATCACCCGAATAGAAGCAGAAGACGAACACGAAACGAACACCTCCGACCATACACCAGTATTGTCGTCACTCACAATATCCACCACAGAGAAAAAACAACGCATCGTCATCCACCCAAAACCAAAATGGAACCAATGCGACAAACAACTCTACATCGCAACCATCAAAGACAACCTACTTCCACCTCCAGCTTCACCCACAACCAAAGCGGATACATTATTTCAAATCCATCACCTAATCGCCACGTTACAGAAAGCGACCAGAGCAAGCATTCCCAGTTACAAACATGAGATTGTTGTGAAACCAAAGCAACCGAAGCCATGGAGCGCAGAAATTAAGCATGCTGTGGATAACAACAGAAAAGCACTATGGACCTGGAAAGAAGCTGGGAGACCAGCACATCCGAACCCGATGTACATCGAAATGAGGAAGAAGAAGAAAGGATTAAGCAAATTGTTCCGGCAAGAAGCAGCGAAACGACGACGCGAATGTCTCGAGGAAATCATGTCGGCGTCTGGAGACCCAAAATCATTCCATCGTCTAGTCAGCATGCAAAGGAAAACTTCAACCGATCCTATAACCGAACTAATAGTGGACAACAGCACCCTATCAACTTCCGAGGACATCCTGGATGGATGGAAGAAGCACTTTGCTGGGCTAGCAACTCCTTCGGACAATCCGAACTTTGATAAAGCGCACAAGACGCGTATCGAAATGGACTTGCCCTTCATCGAACAATTATGCTCAACCGAGCAGCGGTACGAAGTGATAACTCCCGATGAAGTCACTGCTGCAATTGCGAGTCTCAACAACAACAAGGCTGCTGATGTGATGGGACTGACAGCTGAACACCTGAAGATGGCGAAAAACATCATCACCCCGTATTTGACGGACCTGCTGAATAGTTTCCTACGTGATGGATCTATCCCACAGATACTGAAAGAAGGATTCATCACACCAGTCCATAAAAAGAACGATGTTCACAACCCCTCAAATTATAGAGGTATCACAGTCACAACAACCTTACTGAAGACCCTGGAGCATGTCCTAAGCAAGCGGCATGCCCCAGTATTTGAAAGAAAACAATCAGAACTCCAAACTGGCTTCACCAAAGGCAGGTCATCACTCAACGCAGCACTCATTGTCACTGAAACCATCAACGAAGCTAAAATAAAGAAGAAAAACCTGATTCTCACCACTCTAGATGCTCAAAAAGCATTTGATGTAGTCGACCACAACCTCCTACTAAGCAAACTCTTCCATGACGGCGTTCGAGGAAAGGAATGGACACTCATACAAAATCTTTACGATGGTGCCACGTCAAAGGTAAAATGGAACGGACAGCTGTCGGGCTGCTTCAAGATACAACAGGGTGTCCGGCAAGGAGGCGTGCTCTCCTCATTACATTATAAACACTTCAACAACCCTCTACTATTGGACCTAGAAGACAAATACACCGGAGCAACAATCGGGACCATACAAATCCCACACATTACATGTGCAGACGACATCGCTCTCCTGGCTCACAACTCCGCAGACATGCAACGAATGCTAACTAAGGTAGAAACCTACTCCAGTTCAGAACGGTATGGGATTAACCCGGAAAAGAGTGCGGTCATCAAATACCTTCAGAAGAAAGCAGAACCACAACATCCACTCTCCCTATTCAACAACACTATCAACTCACCTCCAGTCGTAAAACATCTCGGCATCGACAGGAACCGTGACAACTCCGTAGACGTCGACACGAAGATAAACTCCTGCAGAAGATGTGCCTACTCACTCATGGGAGCAGGCCTACACGGGAAAACCGGCGTCACACAACATCTGAAAGCCCAATTCTGGTCGCTCTACGTCATCCCAAGAGTTACATACGGACTGGAAGTGCTTCATATCAATACCACACAAATGGAAAAACTTGAATCACAACAAATCAGAATGCTTCGTCAGATGCAGCACTTCCCAACCAGAACAGCATCGGTGGCAGTGCTGTCCCTCATGGGAATCATTCCAATCACAACAGTCATCCATCGAAATACCCTCAATCTATTCCATCGCATCATAAGCCACCAAGACAGTACCGAGAGAGATATAGCGATACGACAACTGGCGGTCCGAAACATCAACGACGATAGCTGGTACTCCAATGTACGCCACATCTTGAACATATATGGGCTACCTTCGGCATACCATCTGCTGAACAACCCCCCACCAAAAGAACAGTGGAAGAAAGACCTCAACTCAAAGATAGCCTATACGGTAGAGGAGAGATGGAGGCAAGAGATACAAACAAAATCCAGTCTCAAATATCTGAACCCCCACTCGGTAAACATCAAGAAGACACACCACGTATACAACACGGTGAGACCAAATCTACAGGACGCCAGCCGAGCTGAAATAAAAGCCAGACTGCTGACAGGGACATACACACTACAGACGAACAAGGCCATCTTCAACCAGCACAACATTAACCCAACATGCAAACTCTGCAATACTGCACCTGAAACGAGACAACACTTCATCGCTGAATGCCCCACCTACGAGCACATAAGATACCATACCAAAGAGATTATCTACTCTACAATCAACACAATGAAAGACTCCATATCACTCGAAGATCCACATACATTCACACAACTCATCCTAGACGTAACGCATGCAGACATCAAACAGATCTACACACCAAGCATCCAAGAACTGGAGAAGATCGAGCTCATCAGCAGACAATTCCTGGAGAAGATCCACCTCAAGAGAACGAACGTACTAAAGACATCCTCATGCTAGAGCCTGGGTCCTCCCACACACATTAAAATATATACATGTACTTTCAATAAGTAAACAGCACAAATTAAATATCTATGACTAATACGAACAAACAATGTCTTGAAATGAACTAATGCCAAATGCATAAACTAATCATACTAACATTGACGCGTGTGAATGTGTTCCACTGATGATTCCATTGATGATTTCTTATTGATTGATGATTATTGACATTGTTTAGGACTTCACGGACTTGCATCTAAGTCTCGGTGCCTCGACAAATCAGCGAGGGAAATTACAAGAAAGAAGAAGAAGAAGAATGGCGACTTTGGTGAAAATTTGTATCGTGCAGAATGCGTCGGAAGGCAAATGGACAATTATATCAGACAACAGATCAAAAACTGTTCCTCAAATGGCTGATGATTTCATGTCCACGAAAGACATTGACGATGATTTTGACCTGGTTGTTTCAAAAACGAAAACGGGGGACTTTGACACAGTTGCAGGAGACATCATGATCATGATCATCATCATGTTTTCTGAAGTCACGCAATTTTTCGGACGATATTTTCAAATTCGAGTGACCAAATAAGATGTACCAGAGAATAAATCGGGAGAAGTAGTTGATGTATTCTCGGTGCTGATGACAAGTTGCAAGGAGTTGGTGTTGCCCAGTAAGACAAATGTGAAAAACAAACGTAACAAATTGTGCTATTCATTGACTGGTTGAAAACAAAGTGGGCTTCCGAAAGGTTAGCGTTGACAGTGTGGGTCGGCAATGTGTGGCTATTGTATGTAATGCACTCTGGTTTGTGGATCAGCACTATTCCAAACTTCAAGATTTTTATGAAAGTCTGTGATTAATTAGAAAATAAACCTTTTATTTCATAAATTATTGTTGTGATTTAATATTATCAATTCATGTGTAGTCCAGTGGAACTCCTTCCAATAAAGCTTGATCTGGCTGGTGGTCACCCTGAGTTACATCAAATTTCACCGATGTAGTTTCCACATCTTCTTCCATGAGTGAATAACTCAAACTGTTTCCTCTATACAACTTTATTACAAATCTAGATTATTAAGGGGATATATGATGGTCAGCTTCCCTGCTTCAGTATATTGCCCATATCCAGTATTATTCCTCATATCCAGTATTATTCCTTAATATGGGACTCCGATAAATATTATATATATAAATACCTGCCTCACCACAAAATTAATTTGAAAAAAATAATAAATATAAATAACTGCCTCCCTCATCACTTTGAAAAAAAAAATCCCTGAGAAACAAACTATTAAGTTTATATGGCCTAATTATGGTATAAATATAATACACTCACCGTAGCCATAAAAATGTTGTTCTTTCGGCTATTATGGGTGTAATCTATATATAATTTTACAGTTTTTCAACCTGTTTCTATTTTGCACTTACATATTTGAAATTATGCGACTAATTGTGTCCATTAATAATTTTGATTTAGAAAAAAAAACATTTTAAATTTAATTTTTGGAATTTTTATTTTAGATAAACTCCTTAGTCATAAATTCATTTTCATTATAATTACCATGTAGTTTGCATCATTCATAGAGCACACAAGTGTATTTTACTTTAATCCATGGCTCAAATTAATTCATTTGTTGCATATATTCTTCTGAGTACAAATGGAGATGGTCCCATAAATGGCTGGATTCAGTATACAGTCCCCCTTTAACCAAAAAATATATCATTTATAAAAAAAATTATTAATTATATTTGTTTTTAGATAAATATTTGGAATAACTAACGCTGGTATAACATCTGCCTCTGAAATCTGTCAATGGGGTCTGTGAAAAAATTGTGAACAGACAGATGGGTGGATGGACTGTCGGACAGACTTACATTCAAGCATATAAATAAAAAATTTTAATTCCAGTATCGGCCTCGGATTTGGACTCTGGCACAAACTCGCAGATCGTTTTCAGTGTCACCAATGATAATTTCTACATAGAAACAGAAAACACACAATTGTCCGGCCACTACCAAGGTCGCATCAAGGTCAAAAAGTAAGTGTTCGACACCTTCTTAGGAGATAAACATACTCCGTTTCATTCGACCTAGAGCTTCCAAATAGAGAGAACATGCCCGTGTATGGCCCAAATTCTCTGTATGTCAATAGGTTTTTTGAGCAAGCCTTGAAATAGGGTGTCTGTCATTTGCAGAATGAGGTCCCCAGAGGGTGAATTTAGTGATGCTACCCCGCATAGCGGGCTAGCATCACCAAATTCACCCTCTGGGGACCTCATTCTGCTTACACCTCAGCTTGTTTTTGAGGAAATTCTTCTCAAAGCACATTGGAAATTATATTTTAGGGGGATTCCATTTATTTTTGGTGGGGAAAACCCACACTAAATGTAAAAAACTACAGACTAGTGCGCACCAGTTACTGAGTCAGAAAGGAATTATGACTGGTACTCTCCCATAGAGATTTCTAGGTTACCTCGTTGACACCTTCTTAGGAGATAAACATACTCCGTTTCATTCGATATCCAGGATTTGAGCATTAACCCTTTCAGTGCCAAGTCCGATTTTTGTATCAACCCATATACCCTGTGCCAATGCATTCTCTTATATATGCGAGTCGACCATAGGTCGCCTCGCATATATAAGAGAATGCATTGGCCTAACAATTTTTTACAATTTTAATAATTTTAATAATTTTAATAATTTTTTACAATTTTAATAATTTTTTCTTATATTCTTTAATTAACTCTTTCAGTGCCAGACTTATTTTGTAGGTTTAGTGCCAGGGAATCTTACGTTTTTCATGGGCATCAAAATTATTACTATGAATACTTGGTGATAGTTTTGAGTTATAACATGCCCCTAAGGTTTTATCCAGTTTGTTTTTAAATTCGCTATAACATGCTTAAGCATACCCAAAAAAAAATTCAAGCCCCTGGCACTGAAAGGGTTAAAACAGTTTGTGAATGAGCAAAAGATCACTTTTGTATCGGCATTACACGCTATGAAGTGAGATATCCTTTATTCCAGTGATAAAATCACTGGGTACGTTCCATGGCATTACTCAGAACAGTGCCAAAGAACTTCCTGTTAATTTTTTCACATATATAGTAAACATCTTTAAACTCAGAATACGTGTGATTACTCAGTGAAGTATTTGGCGCATGTCGTCAACACAATCACAACATGCTCCATTCAAATTCGTTCACATGTCAGCAGGCGATGATGGTGAATCGAAAACTTAGCAGCTCTCGAACCAATCAGAATGCATGTTTTGGGTTCAAATATTCAACTTGAATTACAATACTCGAAATTACTTGCTCGCGATGAAGCCTCTGTTAATCACCTGGATGTCAAAGTTGAGAAGTAGCATCTATAAATAATTATGTCATCTAGTCTGGGAATTCCCAAAAATAATAACAACAATGCGATGCTGAATTGCAGGGTGTGACAACTTCACTGAACTAATTAAAAAGCCATCCTGAATATATACATCAGGGATGAGACTCTTCAGCTAATTAACTGAACTCAGCTATTTTCATATGAAGAACTAAGTGAATTTATTGCAAAGTCATGCAGAATTTCAAGAAAACCAGGTGATTTCAGCTAATTTGATTAAGGGCTGGTCACATGCCTGTATACATGTACAAAGTAGGTGACATGTATATATGGAAAATTCGTACTTAATCTCAAAATAACTGAAATACTGATACAATTTTGACCAAAACCTGCTTGAAATGTCAACTTTTACAAATGGGTGCTACTCCAGACCTTTGACTTTTGCTGATGGGTTGGGTATAATTTAGGGAATCGGACGGGGATTCTCCAGATTTTGCTTATTATCGATAATAATTACTTATAAAAACAACTAATTGATAAATTTCAGTTCGTTGGATTATGAGACAGCCTTGGACCATGCATACAGTTTTACAGTCATCGCTACAGATAAGGGCACTGACCCACGTTCTGCTGAAGCAACTGTCAACATCAGACTGTCAAATATTAATGATGAGGATCCAGTTATACGGACCAACAATGCATCGTACAGCGTGCGAGAAGATGCTGAGAGTAACACTCTTGTCACCAGAATTCAGGCCATTGATCCCGACGGTTCTCAAGTGCGATACACATTCCTAGGTTAGTCTCAGCTGATTTCTCTTTGAAGGGGCATATGTGACCCGCCATATCAAATCCAGTCGTAAGTCGGGATTTTTTTACCCTGTGCCAATGCATTCTCTTATATATGCGAGTCGACCTGTTGCAACTTAAATGTTGACTATGAAAATAAACAATTCAATATCAGATGTTGTTGGACATATTTTAGTTCAGTTATCACCATTTTTATGTTTACCCATACCATAGTATGGTAAACATAGTGTCGTTGTCCGGATTGACCACTCGTCGTTAGTTCGTCCGTCTGTCTGTCTGTAGACACTTTACGCATGGTGCGATAACTGAAATATTTTCTATCTGATCAGAACCAAATTTTGTATATGAATTTCTCAGCACCAAATACAGATCGAGTTCGAATGGGTTTGATCCGAGTTTTGTTTACGGAGTTATGGCCCTTTTTCGACTTAGAATTCATGCATGCTGCCATAACTCAAAAAAGATTTATCTAACCGGCACCAAATCTGGTATGCGAGTTTCTGAGCCCAAAATACATATCGAGTTCGAATATGGGTTTGATCTGATATTTTTTAATGGAGTTATGGCCCTTTGACATAGAATTCATGCATGCTTCTATAAATAAACCATTTCTCAACTGATAGGAACCAAATTTTGTATGTGAGTTTCTCAACTCAAAATACAGATCGAGTTCGAATATGGGTTTGATCCGATATTTTTTAATGGAGTTATGGCTCTTTTTCGACTAAGAATTGAACAGACAACCCTAGCAGTCTACAATTAATTACCAGTGATATGAAGTTTAACTCCTTAGAGAAGGAGACAAGCAGTAATCTGTATTATGGGAAATAGAGTTATTTTTAGCCATCAGTGTGAGGGTAACCAGAGATACTTTGTACCTGTAGAGAGATAAGAGCTCTATGTAATTAATTTGCACTGTTAGCCTGGGTTTCTGAGGAGGTCTCTATGTCAGGAAAGATGGCTGGCAATAGAAAACTCATAGGGAATAAATTGTGTTTTATCACATAATCTGTCATGTTTGTCCAAAGTTTCACAAAAATCACATACATGCCCATGCTAGTGGAGATGGGAAAATTTATACTTACCCACAAATGACTAATTTTTATGTTTACCCATACCATGTATGGTAAACATAGTGTCGTTGTCCGGATTGACCACTCGTCGTTTGTCCGTCCGTCTGTCCGTCCGTAGACACTTCACGTATAATGCAATAACTCAAACATTTTCTATCCAATGAGAACCAAATTTTGTATATGGGTATATCAGCCCAAAATACCGATAGATTCGAATTTGGGTTTGATCCGAGTTTTTGTTACAGAGTTATGGCCCTTTTTCGACTTAGAATTCACACATTCTGCCATAACTCAAACATTTTTATCTAGTTCGAATATGGGTTTGATCAGATTTATTTTAAAGGAGTTATGACCCTTTTTCGAAAAATAAATTGATTTTAAAAAAAAATATTTTTAACTTTTATAATAATAATAAAAAAAATGTCATTGACATTGTCATTTGTTTTCATTTAGATATTGATGATTATGATACAAGTTGATAAAAAGATTTCCAATTTGTCCCTTTAATTTTTTTAAATAATTAAAAACAAATATTATTTTTTTTAAGTTAACAAAATTTGAAAAACTAACACCATTATAACTCTGCCAAGGGTACCCCGAATCACCACACCAAATTTCATTAAATCGGTCCAAAATCTTGTGTTATGTACTGGTAAATCTGTTTGGAGCAACATTAAATCCAATTCACCAATTGCATTTGGACTACTTAGCTATTGATAAAGCTATATTATTTTCTGATGTCTCTTATGCCAATGTGCAAATAATCTGATAAAGAAGGCTATGGTATCTAATTTAAAATAAAGAATCAACAATAAACATCACATGATATTAACAGTAGACTTGGACATCTGTGCTGCAGAGTTATGTCTTCAGATGGTCTGATATCATTATAATTGTTATTGGTTTAATAGAGAGGTCAGTGTTCAACATAAACAATTCCTGTGATTTTTTGACAGCTCTGCTGTATAATTGATATTAATGGGTCAGTGGTGAGGTTGCTTATCTGTATACTAGGACACATTATTATTGTAAACTTAAATTGGACTCTCTTAACCCAAGTATTCCATGTCCAGGTCACACCTACACATTTAACCCACGGGCTTGCTGACTGGCGGTTTAGCATTACAGATCCTGTACCAGTGCATTCTCTTATATAAATGCCTGTGACCCATAAATTCCAATAACTTGTGTTATGTATATTTGTCTATAATAGTACATAACAGTATACTCTATAATTCAACACCAAAACTCTCATTTATCCGATCATATTAAATTTTTATCGCCAAGGGATGGGTTAACATCTGCCGATCGTGATCGGCCTCTCGTTATGTTTACTCATACCATAGTATGGTATTAAAACATAGTATCAATGTCCTGATTGACCACTCGTCATTAGTCCGTCTGTCTGTCTGCCTGTAGACACTTTACGCATGGTGCGATAACTCAATTTTTTTCAATCTGATCGGAACTAAATTTTGTATATGAATTTTTCAGCACAAAAGACAGATCGAGTTCGAATATGGGTTGATCGGACTATTTTTAAGTGAGTTATGGCCCTTTTTCGAAAAAAATATTCACTCTTTAAAAAAAAAATAAAAAAATTTAGTTTTAATTTCTTGCTCAATTTAACATAAAATAAATAAATGAATAAATAAATAACAACAAAAAATAATAAAATAGTTTTTTTTATAACAATTAAGTTTTTTAAAGTTACTACTAACAAAATTTGAAAAACTAACACCATTATAACTCCGCCAAGTGTACCCTGTGTCAGCACACCAAATTTGGTTAAATATGGTTATATTATTTTCTGACGTATCTTATGCCAATTAGCAGATAAAGAAAGCTATGGTATCTAATTTTTATGTTTACCCATACCATAGTATGGTAAACATAGTGTCGTTGCCCGGATTGACCACTCGTCGTTAGTCCGTCCGTCCGTCTGTCTGTCTGTCTGTCTGTCTGTCTGTCTGTCTGTCTGTCTGTAGACACTTTACGCATGGTGCGATAACTGAAATATTATCTATCTGATCGGAACCAAATTTAGTATGTAAGTTTCTTGGCCCAAAATACAGATCGAGTTCGAATATGGATTTGATCGGAATTTTATTTACGGAGTTATGGCCCTTTTTCGACTTAGAATTCACGAATTCTATGATGACTAAAAAAAAATGATCTGATCAGAACTGATCAGAACCAAATTTGGTATGTCAGTTTCTCCACCTAACATACAGTTCGAGTTCGAATATGGGTTTGATCAGATTATTTTTAATGGAGTTATGGCCCTTTGACATAGAATTAATGCATGCTTCAATAAATCTACTAGTTTTCATCTGATAGGAACCATATTTGGTATGTGAGTTTGTCAACTCAAAATACAGATCGAGTTTGAATATGGGTCAGATCCTGTTTTTTATACCAGAGTTATGGCCCCGTTTTAACTTAGAATTGAACAGATTTGATATTTGCTTGCAACATATAACCAGAAGCAGCTTATAATTAACTGTGGTATCTGTGAGAAAGAGACTAGAGTTAAACTCTATTATTGATAATGAAATCTGATACTCACTGCTGCTAGACATCTGTTTATTGCATTTCCATAGTGTGTGGACCCTGTTGGCTCAGGACTCCCAGGCAGCTCTTTGTCAGATTTAGGCTGCCTATCAATGCATTGTTCAAGTGACATACAGTCCCCTAATTTTATAGAGTTAAAATTGTTAACCCTAGTCATCAATTTTATGCTTTTGTATATTTTTCATGTAGTCATTCTCCTATTATATCCCATTCGATTGTACAGTATGGACTTTTGTAGTTAAAATGAACCCTTCTCAACATTCCTGATACTTAATAGAATTGAGATGTATGTAAATTTGGTATGTGAGTACATAATGCGATAACTCAAACATTTTCTATCCGATCGGAACCAAATTTTGTATATGGGTTTCTCAGCCCAAAATACATATCGAGTTTGAATTTGGATTTGATCCGAGATTTTGTTACAGAGTTATGGCCCTTTTTCCACTCAGAATTAACACATTGCCATAACTCAAACATTTTTTATCTGATTGGAACCAAATTTGGTATGTGAGTTTCACACCCCAAAATACTGAGTGAGTTGAATATGGGTTTGATCCGATTTATTTTAAAGGAGTTATGACCCTTTTTTGAAAGAATTATTATTTTTTTTTACTTTTATAATAATAATAAAAAAAATGTCATTGACTCTTTCATTTGTTTTCATTTAGATATTGATGATTATGATACAAGTTGATAAAATGGTTCCCAATGTGTCCAAAAAAATTTGAAAAACTAACATCATTATAACTCTGCCAATGGTACCCCGAATCACCACACCAAATTTGTTTAAATCGGTTCAAAATCATCGCCAAGGGATGGGTTAACATCTGCCGATCGTGATCGGCCTCTCGTTAAAAAAGGGTTTCAACAATACACATCACATGCTGTTAACAGTAGACTAGAACATCACTCTACAGAAGGTCTGAGGTCATATAAATGTTATTGGTTTCATAGAGATACCAGCCTTTAACATAATCAATGCCTGTGATTTGTTGACAGCTCTGCTGTATAATTGATACTGATGGGTCAGTAGTGAGGTATTTATCTTGATGGATGTTGTGGGTAGAATTTGATACATTATCATTGTAAACTTAAATTGGAATCTCTTGACCAAGTATTGCATATCTAGGTCACCTTTTCACATTTAACCCAAGGCTGTTGTGCAGCATATCAGATCCTGTTCCAGTGCATTCTCTTATATAAATGTGAGTGACCCATAAATTCCAATAATTTGTGTTAGGTACATTGTCTATAATAGTACATAACAGTATACTCTATAATTCAACATCAAAACTCTCGTTTATGATTCCGATCAGAGTAACTTACTATTGCCAAGGGATGGGTTAACATCTGCCGATCATGATCGGCCTCTCGTTTGTGTACCCATACCATGTATGGTACACATAATGCCGACATCCGGATCAACCATCCGTCATTCGTCCGTCTGTCGTGCCGTCCGTCCGTCTGTAGACACTTGCTATCCGATTCGATTACTCGAATATTTTTTATCGGATCTTGTTCAAATTTTATGTGCATGTTTATGATGACACACCCCTCACCTGTATAGTTTTTGGTATCAATCGGTTGATCAGTTAAGAAATTATTAACACTTTCCATCCATACATGTTCTATCCGATGCTGTAACCAAAGTATTTTTTGTCCGATTGTGTTCATATTTGATATGTAGGTTTATAATGACACACCCCTCACCTGTATAGTTTTTAGTATCAATTGGTTGATCGGTTTAGAAAATAATTAACCCTGTACACAAATGCTATCTGATGCATCGAAGTCAAACAATTTTGTTCTGATATGCCTCATATTTCTTACCTAAGTTTTTCTTAGCACGTTCTTTGTCTGTATGGTTTTTGGTATCGTTTAGTTAACCCTTTCTGCTCTTGTTTTTAAATAGAATTCATCCAAGCTGTGTTGACTTAAATATTTTTCATCTGATCACCACCAAATTTGGTCCATATGGTCCTCACCCCGAAATACAGATCAGGTTCGAATTTGAGTTTGATCGGGTATATTTTAACAGAGTTATGGCCATTTAAAATTAAAGTTACTGATAAAGTAATTTAATTATGCCTGCACTGTGAGAAGAGAAGATCTCACATAACACAGAGTGTATTATTGGCAATGTTTAACTGGACACTACATACCATAGAGATAAATAACATTGCTCTGGCAGAGTCTGTTGATAAAACCTGTCAAAACTAATTGATTACACTCTGGCTAGTTCTGCTTTTCTGTGCAATATTGAGTTAACCCCTTTGTTGTAATAGATAGGTTCATGACATTAGGGACTGGCTTATTGTATGGGTTTTGCTAAATCCAATGACATGCTTTTTATAGACATTTTTTGTGTTTATCAGTTCATTAGTTTGGGTAAGATTAACCCCATTCTATCCAATTTCATAACTCAAATATTTCCATTGATTATGTTTATAGTTCTTGGCATAGTTTATGATAACACACCCATAACCTGCATAGTGAGGGTCATTTGATTTATTTGCTTAAAAATATTAACATCCTCCACCAATCCTGTTGACACAATGTGATAACTAAATATTTTTCACATGATCACTATATATATAATTGCATCCATGTTAATGATGATACATTCTTCACCTGTATAGATTTTGGTATCGATTGGTTTGAAGATATTAACCATAACTTTAATTATATTTCCGCTGTTTACATACATTATATCTTTCCAATGTTTAGCTTAGAAGAAAATTAACCCTACCCATCCCATGGTCATACAGTATGCTATCCAATGTAATGAATCTATTTTCAATCTGACCAATCTCATACTAGTACCTCTAGCTATCTAAAAATTCAGCATTAAAATATTTTATATCCATTCATTATCAATCATTTTATATCCAGGTCTATACATCCCTCACTTGGTTAGTTGTTCTTGTATTGATTGTTTTTTTAATGGGAAATATTAACCTTTTCTCCCATCTAAATGATCTCATGAATTTTTAATATGTAGCTAACACAAAAAATAACAATAATAAACAAACATAATATGTTATATGTCTCACATTCCAATGTGATAAGCAAATAAATGGAATTGCTATGATGTTTATCTACTTAATATCTTAACTATTTTGTCTTTAACTGCTATGGTGCATCTTTCTGACTATGGATTTAGCTTAATTAGCTTTATCACTCTATAAGACATATCTGGTTGAAATCGAATGCCACATCCATGTTCCTATTGTGCTTATGTGAGCAAGGTGCCCAATAAGTCTGATTCCACTTGTGACCTCAATAGTAAGGTGTGAATTGTTGAAACTTTTGCACTCATGAAAATGTTGGTGTAAGGATTTATTAAAATAGCTAATCGGTATCGCCAAGGTATGGGTTAAACATCTGCCGATCGTGATCGGCCTCTCGTTACTTTTTGTTTTGGCAATTGTTTTGTAATAATTGTTGCATATACTTAACTTGAGGATCGAAAGATCCCCTTTTAATATGGATAGCTTTTTAGCTCAACTTACTTTGTAAGTTTGAGCTATTGCCATAGGTTGGCGTCTGTCATCTGTGTGTGTGTGTGTTCGTGTGTCCATCAACAATTTCCTTTGGCGTGGGCTACAGGTCGTACCTTTGGTTTGATCTTTATGAAATTTGTCATGAATGTTGACATTGACATTTATATGGGAACGACTCATTTTGGGGTCATTTGGCAAAAAAACATGGCCACCAGTGGCCATCTTGGATTTCAAAATTCAATCCATTGGCGCGGTCTACAGGTCATACTGCTTGTCTGACCATCATGAAATTTGTCATGGATGTTAATATTTTCATGTAGATGGGAACGAGTCATCTTGGGGTCGTTCGTCCAAAAAACATGGGACAGTTCCACCTAGTTTATATCATGTGCACTGTGGGGGGGGGGGGGGGGGGGGGGGGGGGGGGACAGTTCCACCTAGTTTATATCCTGTGCACAGTGGGGGGGGGGGCAGTCCCACCTAGTTTATATCATGTGCACTGGGGGTATACTCATTGGGGACAGTCACACCTCTAGTTGATATCATGTGCACAGTGGGGGGGGGGACAGTCGCACCACTAGTTTATATCATGTGCACAGTGGGGGGGGGGGGGGGTGGTGGTTACAGTCCTACCTAGTTTATATCATGTGCACTGTGAGGGGTACAATTAGTCCCTTTGGACAGTCCCACCTATAGTTTATATCATGTACACTGCTGGGGGGGGGGGGGGTATACAATCCCACCTCTAGTTTTTGAAAGAAATAAAAAATCTGACATTTGTTTAGTTTCAGGTTCGCAGACGTTGCTGTCTCCACATTTTGTCATTGATCAGGCTTCGGGTTTTATTCGCACGAGGGAACTTCTGCCTAATGACCTAGTCAGTGAAGATGTAACGATTCTGGCGATTGATGACGGGAACTGCTGTGCTGGAAATACCATCAACACCGGCTCTGCCCAGATCACCATTCTCATCGAAGACATCAACAATAACATTCCGCGATTCGAGAGCTGTACTTATCTTCCTGCTATAGAAGAAGGGCTACCTGTAGGATCTCCCGTCGTCACAGTGAGTTTAATTTAATTTTTAGTAAAATTTAGTGACGCTATCCTGTATGGAGGTGGGAGGGCTAGCATCCCCAAATTCTCTCTCTGGGAACCTCATGTATTTGTATATTATTATTATTCACAAATCATAAAATTAAGTTGAGGTATTTTTTCCCATAAAACTGTATAAATAATGGAACAGAAAATGAAAGCAAAAAAGAGGCTGCCATCAGACATTTTCTTTACCACTGTCACCACATGCTTCACATTTTAATCATAAACCATGTATATATATCTTCTTTTTTTGTTTTTTTTTTCAAAATATTGAGGAAAAGTCTGTAGGAATGTCTCGAAACCAGGTTATTAAATTGCCTTACCTTCTTACAGGTTTCGGCAGTTGACGATGATAGAGGTCTTAATGGTGAGATTGAGTATTCAATATTCAGTGCATCGTCTTCCCCTTTCCGTATCGATCCGACATCTGGCGCTATCACGACGGACCGAGTGTTCAACAGAGATCCGCCTGATAATGATCGAGATTACGACATCGCTGTACAAGCTCGAGATAAAGGCCAGACACCTCTCGTCGGAACATGCACCTTTTCTGTTCGTATCGAAGATATAAACGACAACCGGCCAGTATTTGCTGGTCAAACGTATGATGTCAGAATACCTCAGGCCACTGAACTTAATTATCGTATTACGAGGGTGTTTGCGACTGATGATGATATTGGGTTGAACTCTGAGTTGACATATGATCTTCAGGACCAGGCTGGCATAAAATATCTGAGCATGGCGTCTCTCTCTGGAATTATCACTCTCATTAACATATTTCCTAGGGTAAGTGTTTATGGGTAACAAGACCTGCACAGCATAACTTAGCATTGAACCTCTCTCAGGAATTGTTACTCTCGATTTCGCCAGGTAAGCATTTATAGGTGACGATACCTGAGCCTTGAATCTCTCTCCGGAATTGTCACTCTCGATTTCACCAGGTAAGTTTTTATAGGTAACGAGATCAGTACAGGATACCTGAGCATCGTACCTCTCTCAGGAATTGTTACTGTCAATGAATCGATGCGACCATTCTCTTTTGTTGCTAACTATCGACTGCCAACATCGTATTCTTCACCTGGAATCGATGAAATCGTGGGATCAGTAACCATCTCAAATCTGCGCTCGGCAAGGGTGACTGATAATTCCCCGTTGACCCTTTACCCAACAGAACGGCCCTGTGCCAATGCATTCTCTTATATATGCGAGTCGACCATAGGTCGCCTCGCATATATAAGAGAATGCATTGGCTTAACACATTAAAAATGATAAAATTGTCAAAGAATGTAGAAAAATATGATAATTTTTTTTCTAAAATGTAAGAACAAATTATAAAATTGTTAAAGAATGTAAGAAAAAATGGTAAAAAGTGTTAAAAAAAGATTTTTTTTTAGGCCAATGCATTCTCTTATATATGCGAGGCGACCTATGGTCGACTCGCAAATATAAGAGAATGCATTGGCACAGGGCATAACTGTAACCATCACAATGTGGTCAATGAACCGGTTCCAATGATATCCATATTTGTATGGTGTTATTGAGACAGACCGAAGATATTTTAGGCTGTTGAAGCTTTATTTGGGCGCTTTTGGTCGTTTTGTTGGGTAAAGGGTTAATGATTCAAGGCTGGACACATATTTAACCTATTTCTACAACAACTGAAACTGACACTGAATGTTTATACATGTACCAAAATAATCTAAAATTTTAAATTGTCTATCTCTTTGGTAAACATGTGCTCAGTTTGAATCTTTTATTCGCTCAACTGAGACGAAGTCTCCGGTGGAGCTATAGTCATCACTCCTCGTCCGTCGTCCGTCCGTCTGTCCGTCCGTCAAGAATCATCTTCTCGTCCCGAACCGTGTTCATATTTGGTGTGGATGTTCCCTAGGTGAATCACATTCAGATTTGTTCAAATGAGGTCACTGGGTGAAATAGTTGTGAAAGCAGGCCATAACTCTATTCCTCCATAGTAATTCTTAGAACGACTTCTTTTACTGAACTATATGGCTGTATGGATTCATATTTGGTGTGGATGTTCCCTAGTTGACTCACATTCAGATTTGTTAAAATGAGGTCACCAGGTTGATTAGTTGAGAAACCAGGGCCATAAGTGTATTCCTCCATAGTAATTCTTAGAATGACTTCTTCTTTTGAACCATTTGACCGATTTAGCTTACATTTGGTATGGAGAGTCCTTGTGTGACTGGGGTTCAGATTTGTTCAAATGGGGTCACTGGGTCAAATAGGGGCAGAGCCAGGGCCCAGGGACATAACTCTTAAATTTTTTTTAATTTAAATCCTTGTTTTAAATCCTTGTCGACTCGCATATATAAGAGAATGCATTGGCACAGGGTAAAACAATCCCGACTTACGACTGGATTTGATATGGCGGGTCACATATTTACAATCAATTTTGGGACATTTTACTGCTCGCGTTCTTGTTCGAAGTGCAGCATGCACGATATCTCTGTCTAAAAATAGCCCACTTGATCATCGCATTATATAAGGAAATATTGATATAAAATCAACATAAATTGATAGAGGCTTTCCAGACGGGTCTTCGATTCACAATTTTTAAATGTGTTGTTGTGATTTCAGCCAATGATCTATGTTACGACAGTAGTGGCTACCGACAAAGGAACCCCCGCTCTGAATGGAACAGCAACGCTTCGTGTCGAAGTCACTGACTCAGATACACGACCGCCAGCATGGAATGGAATAACTAATAACGAATTTTCAACCTCAATCAGTGAAATGGCAGCGACTTACAGCGAGGTGGCGACGTTATCAGCCATTTCAAATGTGAATGGAAGCAGCTATGTTAATTATGGATTCGTCAAATCTGATGGTAATATTTCAGCCACAGACAAAGATTTTCAATTGACGAAGTTTAATAATACAGTTACGATCAGAGTAGGAGGACCATTAGACTTTAACAGAGTTTCTAGTTATACACTTCGACTCAGAGCAGTAGTAAGTATATTCTCAATCTTAGGCCGATATAAATAAATTGCTATATTTACATTCAACTTTTTCAGAAAAATGGGGCGGGAGGGCGAATTTTATTTTTTTATATTTTATTCTTCCTAATATAAATGATTATGGACAGTTCTAGATATTGAAGCAATATCCAATCTTATATAATTGAAGGTGAATTAGGTTGTCCAAATTGATCAAAATAGACTAACTAATGGGTCATTGAAATATAATGTTATGGTTAAGGCATGAGAAATATAAGTTTATCCAAATAAAAACAAAACTGAGAAGGAGAATATAAATAGAGTCAGAATGGGATGTAAATAGGGTCGGGAGATGATGTAAATAGGGTCGGGAGATGATATAAATAGAGTTGGGAGGTGATATAAATCTGGCATTTTTTTTATATTCGCCTTTAATAGGTCAAATAAATAAAAATACTGTGTTTTCATGTACAGTTAAACTTCGTTAAGTCGAATCGCAAGGGAGACTACTGGATTACTTCGAGTTATCCATGTGTTCGACTTAACCATTTCGACTATTTGTTGACCCCAAATTCCAACTAGTCGAATTATTTTCGACCCGAAAATAATTGTTTTCAACCTTGTGCACGCTATATACTCTCGCTATATCAATAGTCAGCGACTATGCTGATCACATAAAACAGACGGGATGATATTTGTTCTGATTATTTATTGAATAATGTAATAAAAAACAGAATATGACAGCAACACAATCAACAAATTCGCGGTAGAGATAACAAAAGTACATTTCATTTGACCCGGAAGTGGTTACAATGAATAGATTAAAAATAATTAAGATTCAGGACTGGAAATGACTGGTGATCAAGGACTGGTTTCTGCATATATTTAGCATTTTCATTAGGTCGTCGGCCGTGTTTGCTTGCATCATCATATATCGCATTACAAGGTCACAGCCATGCATTGCATCATCTTGCGTTCCTTTGCCACCAATTGCTGCAAAAAGCCGTTCTTCGATGTTTTTAACATCCATTTTTAGCTCAACTTTACTTTGTAAAGTTTGAGCTATTGCCATGGCTTTGTCGTCCGTTGTACGTGTGTGTACGTGATGCGTCAACAATACAGGCTACAGGTTGTACCTTTGGTCAGTCATTATGAAATTTGTCATAGCTGTTGACATCAACATTTAGACTGGAACGATTCATTTTGGGGTCATTCGGAAAAAAACATGGCCGCCAGCGGCCATCTTGGATTTCAAAATTCAATCCATTAGCACGGGCTACATGTCGTACTGTTCGTCTGATCATCATGAAATTTGTCTTGGATGTTAATATTGGCATTTAGATGGGAACGAGTAATTTTGGGGTCATTCGGCCAAAAAACATGGCCGCTGGCAGCCATCTTAGATTTTACTCTTTGCATGACTAAATCCTTTAGCACGGGCTACAGGTCGTACCTTTGGTCAGATCATCATTAAATTTGTCATGGATGTTAACAATGACATGTAGATGGGAACGAGTCATTTTGGGGCCATTCGGCCAAAAAACATGGCCGCCAGCAGCCATCTTGGATTTTACTCTTTGTATGACTAAATCCTTTAGCACGGGCTACAGGTCGTACCTTTAGTCTGATCATCATAATATTTGTCATGGCTGTTGAAATTGGAATGTAGATGGGAACGAGTCTTTTTGGGGTCATTTGGACAAAAAACATGGGCGCCAGCGGCCATCTTGGATTTCAAAATTCAATCCATTAGCACGGGCTACAGGTCGTACTGTTCATCTGATCATCATGAAATTTGTCATGGATGTTAATATTGATATGTAGATGGGAACGAGTAATTTTGGGGTCATTTGGCCAAAAAACATGGCCGCCGGCAGCCATCTTAGATTTTACTCTTTGCATGATTAAATCCTTTAGCACAGGCTACAGGTCGTACCTTTGGTCAGATCATCATGAAATTTGTCATGGATGTTAACAATGACATGTAGATGGGAAAGAGTCATTTTGGGGTCATTCGGCCAAATAACATGGCCGCCAGCAGCCATGTTGGAGTTTACTCTTTGTATGACTAAATCCTTTAGCATGGGCTACAGGTCGTACCCTTAGTTTGATCATCATGAAAATTGTCATGGCTGTTAAAATTGGAATGTAGATGAGAACGAGTCATTTTGGGGTCATTTGGACAAAAAACATGGCTGCCAGTGGCCATCTTGGATTTCAAAATTCAATCCATTAGCACGGGCTACAGGTCGTACTGTTCGTCTGATCATCATGAAATTTGTCATGGATGTTAATATTGACATGTAAATGGGAAAAAGTAATTTTGGGGTTATTTGGAAGACATGACTGAATGAAATTATTCTCTATATCAAGCGGTTTAAATATGATTTACAATGTATCATTTCGTCAGTCAACACTACTAATCCTCACACGGTGGAAATTGACCCACGCACCATCGTTAATATGTTAAATAAACAATGCATTAGGACCAACAAAGACTCTAGGAAACTTCACAGCTTTTTATGCAATTGACTGGAAGCACACTGACTTATAATCACATGGCGATGCGTCGCTGACGGCACTTCGACTTAACCATAGTAAAAAAAAAATTGTCTTAAGCGGGAATTTCGACTTATCCACCTTCGACTTAACCGTGATTATTCTATTGGCTTTGCACACAGGCTCAGCCAGGACCAGGCAATGGCTTCGACTTAAGTGGGGTAATCGAGTTACCGACGTTCGACTTAACGAAGTTTGACTGTACCTCCTTCATCACCCAAAAGAGAGCCTCATCAAATAAATACAAATACTGTGTTCTCAGGTACCTCCTTCATCACCCAAAGAGAGGGCCTCATCAAATAAATACAAATACTGTGTTCTCAGGTACCTCCTTCATCACCCAAAGAGAGGGCCTCATCAAATAAATACAAATACTGTGTTCTCAGGCACCTCCTTCATCACCCAAAGAGAGGGCCTCATCAGATAAATAAAAATACTGTGTTCTCAGGTACCTCCTTCATCACCCAAAGAGAGGGCCTCATCAGATAAATAAAAATACTGTGTTCTCAGGCACCTCCTTCATCACCCAAAGAGAGGGCCTCTTCAAATAAATACAAATACTGTGTTCTCAGGCACCTCCCTCGTCGCCCAAAGAGAGGGCCTCATCAAATAAATACAAATACTGTGTTCTCCGGTACCTCCTTCATCACCCAAAGAGAGGGCCTCATCAGATAAATACAAATACTGTGTTTTCAGGCACCTCCCTCGTCGCCCAAAGAGAGGGCCTCATCAAATAAATACAAATACTGTGTTCTCAGGCACCTCCTTCATCACCCAAAGAGAGGGCCTCTTCAAATAAATACAAATACTGTGTTCTCAGGCACCTCCCTCGTCACCCAAAGAGAGGGCCTCATCAAATAAATACAAATACTGTGTTCTCAGGCACCTCCTTCATCACCCAAAGAGAGGGCCTCATCAGATAAATTAAAATACTGTGTTCTCAGACACCTCCTTCATCACCCAAAGAGATGGCCTCATCAGATAAATAAAAATACTGTGTTCTCAGTCACCTCATTCACCCAAAATAGATTTGTTTTCAGTTATATCCATTGATATCATATCTGAAGATCACTAGAGGAGACTTAATTATACCCCCTTTTTAAAAAAAAAGGGGGGTATACTGTTTTGCACCTGTCCGTGCGTCCGTCCGTCCGTACGTCCGGCCGATGTCTGTTCATGTCATAACTTGAACAATAGTGCTCGGATCTCAATGAAATTGGGTATGGATGTTCACTACTATGAGGACATTAAATAGAGGGTTCCATCGTTTTGTTCGGATTTTCCATTCTAGAGTTATTCATCTTTGTTTATCTGGAAATGTTGGATTTTTGGTCCGTCTGGTGTCTGTTCATGTCATAACATGAACAGTAGTGCTCGGATCTCAATTAAATTTGGTATGGATATTCACTACTATGAGGGCATTCAATAGAGGGTTCCATCGTTTTGTTCGGATTTTCCATTCTAGAGTTATTCATCTTTGTTTATCTGGAAATGTTGGCTTTTTTGTCTGTATGGTGTCTGTTCATATCATAACTTCAACAGTTGTGCTGGGATCTCAATGAAATTTGGTATGTATGTTCACTACTATGAGGACATTAAAAAGAGGGTTCCATCGTTTTGTTCGGATTTTCCATTCTAGAGTTATACATTTTTGTTTATCTGGAAATGTTGGCTTTTTGGTCCGTCTGGTGTCTGTTCATGTCGTAACTTCAACAGTTGTGCTGGGATCTCAATGAAATTTGGTATGGATGTTCACCACTGTGAGGACATTCAATAGAGGGTTCCATTGTTCTGTTTGGCTTTTCCATTCTAGAGTTATTCAAGTTTGTTTATCTGGACATGTTGGCTGTTTGGTCCATCCGATGTCTGTTCAGGTCATAACTTGAACAGTAATGCTTGGATCTCAATGAAATTTTGTATGGATGTTCACAATGGCACATTCAACTGTTTTGTTTTGTTTTTTTTGTGCTATAGTTATTCATCTTCGTTTATATGAAAATGCTGATTTTTGGTCCATCTGTCTGAGTATTGCAGTCATAAGTTATAGATATGCCCACACTAGGCGGTATGCCACTAGGGGGTATGTACCGGACGACAGTCCATCTCTTGTTATTCTTGATTTGTGAAATTTTAATTATTATTTTCATTTAGAAAGGCAACTACACACCAATAATTTTCATATCATGCCTGTTGATCAATGAAAAATTGGTCTGAGATGAGTTCTGAGTCATGGGTTCATAACCAAGTTAAAGACGACCACCATGCATACCTCTTAACAATAATTTCATCCTCTTCAATGTGTTAAAATCCATTGATTTTGTTGTCTCTTAATAATTGCTCAGATTCTATATACAATCAAGATGATTATTTGTGAAATTCAAGATTTTTCGCCAGATTGATCCAGAGAAATTCTTTGTTGAAAATCTCTTGCCATTTTTGAAATGATTTATGCAAAATGTGCATCTCCCCCTTAACTCGCATCCATATGCCATGGGAATCGCCATGGGATGCAGCAGGCAGGGACCAGCCTAGACCTGATTTTCAGGGCGAAGTGACTTCTCCCTGTCACGAAAATAAGGCGAAGTGGGCGTTCAATAGGGCGAAGTGGCCTTTACAAAATTTAAATCGACCATTACAGTAGTCAACTATATAACGAAAATAGGAGATATGTAATATCTAAATTAAAATGATGAAACAATGGTTCAAATAACGAAACGAAATCTAGAATATTCTCACTCATTAAAAGTGCATAAGCTGGGTAGAGATATTAATATGTTACACAAATGAATTTGTTTTCAAAGTTGTTCTGGCCTTTACACCATCAAAATGCCGCAGGGACGCCAACAGTGGAAATGTGTGTGAAAAGAAGCATGATAGAAAATATAGAAAAGAACTTGTATAAATTGCCGTTCAGATATCTTTGCTAACAACTTGTTTTAAGTTATCCCATAAAATACGCATTTCAAACTAAATTTTACTTACAACGCACCATGATTTGACTTTTGACCACTTCTCAGCAATATTTTTGGCGCTTTTCATATGCATTAAAATGGAATTCAGTGTGACCCTTATGCAAATAAATGATATCTGAATTTTATGCATTTAAGCGATATGTAATTAACTGGCATCAACTTTAATAATATAATATAATATTCTCATTACACAAGCCTGCAAATAGCGTGTCTGTCATTTGTAGAATGAGGTCCCCAGAGGGTGAATTCAGTGATGCTACCCCACATAGTGGGCTAGCATCACCAAATTCACCCTCTGGAGACCTCATTCTGCTTATGCTTCATCTTCTGGGAAGTATCTATAGTCTCAAATTAACATTGTTTCTATATGCCCTAATTTGCAGCAGATAAAATGCATATTCAAGGTGCCCAATGGGTGAACATCACCAACTTCAACTGGGGAACTTCAATCTGATCCTAGGTCTACCATAGCAGTTGAGGGCATAAGCAGAATGAGGTTCCCAGAGGGTGAATTTAGTTATGCTAGCCTGCTGTGCGGGATAGCGTCACTAAATTCACCCTCTGGGGACCTCATTCTGCAAATGACAGACAAGCTATTTGCAGGCTCGTCATTGCAATTGATGTTTTCTTCAGAATGAAAGATCGCTATTCACTGAAATCACTGTGACTATCAGAGTAGTGGACAAGAACAACAAAAGACCACAGTTTATTGGTGTCGGTGCGAATACCTTCTACGATGCATCGGTCGCTGAAAACCAGAATATTGGGACTTCAATCATGACTGTCGTAGCTAAAGATGATGACATCACCGCTGCTTACAGTGCCGTAAGTATATAGAGTGTAATCAATTGGTTTCGATGATTTTGTGAATGTATGTAAATGCGAGTAATGGTACATTTATAAAATAAGGTGGAACAGTCGCTTGGACAATACAAACCAATTACGTCATTGATAACGTCAACTGTAACATAAAATGTCTTCAAAAATTGTGAGGTATAGTCAAAATAAATCATAACTTTGTTCAATTAAATAAACTATATTGATCTACATTTCAATATACTACAAACAAATATTCACGTTATTGCACTCATTCTATATTTTATTGAACATCCCAAACATTAGCATAATATACCAATAATACACAAACTGTAAAACATAAAAAGATGATGGGAGTACAATGGGAATCGGAGCACAAGTTATTTCAACTTGGGAAACGCTCCTCTCCCTGAAATGTGTTGTTCCTCGAGGTAAAACTTGAACATATGAAGCTTCTTGTTTTACCATCCTTCATGACAAACTTGTGTATTTCAGTCTCAGTCAATTTTTTTCTGAATCAGGGATGAGGACTTATTTTTATTATTATTAATTTTTATTTCCGATGACCACAGGGGGGGGGGGGGGGGGGGGTGGAAAAAAGTTTTTCCCGGGCACATATGCCGGGGTGGGTGGGTGGTCGATAGGACCAACAATTTTTTTTTTTCCGCAACTCAAAAATATTTTTGCAATGAGTTTGGCTTAAAACACATCAAAATGTCAATATTAACATAAATTACAAATTTCATGATTATCAGACAAACAGTATAGCCTGAAGCCCATGCTAATGGATTGAATTTTGAAATCCAAGATGGCTGAGCCATGTTTTTTTGACCGAATGACCCCAAAATGACTTGTTCCTATTTACTAGAGCTGAAACAGTTAGACGGTTAACCGGTTAGCATCCGGTTAGCGACGTAACCGGTTAGAAAAAAATGAACCGGACATAACCGCATCCCGTTGTCAGTTGAATGTGAACGTGAATAATCCTCAAAATATTAGGTTAAATGATGCAAAACTAATACTAAATCCCGTGTCACCGATAGTAGAGTGCAATGCAAGCATTAATTGGTACACGCGGTAGTATCAGATACTTAGTAGCAATTCTCGAACTGTCTGGAAGTGTCGGCGACCTTCAATCAATTCCGACCCTTTGAAGTTTTCTTCCGACAAAAGCATGTGTGCAGTCACTGTGTATCAAGTCTGAATGCACACAAGGAAGCTACAATGTAAAAGTGGCGTTGTGTGGCAATGCGTGCTTTCGTAACTTAATAGTTAATACTGCACGAAGCAACATGGATTCAAATTGGAACCACACCACGACATACTATATATAAAACTGTTTTACAGTGGTGTTTATAAAAACTATGTAAGTCGACAAAGTTTGAAGATTGAGATCAGCTGCACAATGTCTTCACTCTTCCCGTTCTTCCTCCCTGTTGTGATTTAATATGATCAATTCAATTGAGTGACCAAACAGACATCGTAGTTGAAGCAACCCAAAACTTCTTCAATAATCTTCCCTTTTATCAAGGAAATTGATGCTCCATGCTACTCTGTAACTGGTTGTGCCTGTGGGATTAACACTCAATTTGGCAGTAATTGCTATATGTTAAGTGATTGCATACTAAAACCGAAACGTAAATTATATAACCTCCCAACAGTAGTGTCCCCTATCATGATATCGACGAATAGCTCGAATACTGAATAGGACTGCTAGTCTGACCTAACTGACCTTCCTTTTTGTTCTCTAGTTATTACTTTCTTGTCTTTATATATAATGCATTGGAGGATATACCAATGATGATAATGATATATTACAGATCTTTAATATATAGTTTTGTTACTCGTTTTACCAATACCCATACTATTTTACTCGTTTTACAAATGCCCAAACATATGCTGATCACGGCAAATAAGCGATCTCTCCTGCCATTCACAAATTTCACTTGCTCATTCCCCATCACGAGAGCCAGCAAAAGAACAGTGAATGCGTGTTTTTGAATATCGTTAAATGCCGTGAATAAGGTCTTTATTTCAGCTACTACTTCTCACCTAGGTTTGTCCCTGGAGCATGGCATAATGTCGACATAATTAGTGTGAGAGAAGTCCACTAGAAATTTAGCGGTTAACCGGTTGAAATCCGGTTAACCCCGATGGTTAACCGGTTAGAAGAATGGGTCAACCGTTTCAGCTCTACTATTTACATGTCAATGTTAACATCCATGACTAATAGTAGGCACAGAAATTCATATACAGCTGTTTACAAAACGGAAAAAAAATTTGGACGCAGGGGTGGGTGGGTCCCAACAAGGGTCGAAAGTAAAAAATCAGCGTACGTGCCTGCAAATTTTTTCTGACTCGGTTATAACAATATTATGGAATTCATATAAAAAAATGAGGATCAATCCAGTTTCCTACTCAAAGGAACTGTGTGATTAAAGAAAACTACATATCACCTAATTCTGTTAAATATACATCACCCATCATCAGAAGTTATGATGCCATACTATGCGTATACTTTAATCCCCATTGGATTGTATGGTATCGATATATAAGCACATTCCATTTCCTCATTTTGAAATACATGTAAGTCTGGAATTTTACAGTCCAACCGTATTGGATCCAAATTTTATTCAAATGTTTTTAAATTCCCGATGCTTTTAGGAGATGCATTCTCTTATATATGAAAATCTCCCATTGGGAGCCTCGCATATATAGAGAAATCATTGGCCTAACAATATGTACCATGACCTTGTAAGCCAGTGAATTCTCTTATATATGCGAGGCTCCTTATGGGCATTGTGGGCTAGCATCACAGAAGGGTAAAAGTAACTAAAAACAAACTTAATTTGAGATTATGGATACTTTCCAGAAGATTAGACCTAAGCAGAATGAAATCCCCAGAAGGTGAATTTGGTGATGCTATCCCTCCAAGCGGGATAGCGTCACTAAATTCCTCTGGTGATCTCATTCTGCAAATGTTCGACACATTAAATTCAGGCTTGAAATCTACTCTTATGTTAATTTCAGATAACATATTCCTTGATGGGCGATAATAGCCAATGGTTCCAAATCAATCCACAATCAGGACTTCTCTCAACAAACAAGATGTTCGACCGGGAGCAGACCCAATCTATTATCGTAGAGGTCAAAGCTGTGGACGGAGCGCCCTCTGACTTTCCTGGTAGTAACGGTCAACATAACGAAGGTATGTTCTGCCTCCAGTAAGAAACAACGTATTTGATTTGCCAGAGAGTCACGCAATATGTCTTATGTTTATGTCTCAAGTCGTCGGCATGGATTTTTCGTCAATTTTAATTGATTTTATCCCACAAATCAATACATGATGTTATATATATTGGAAAGTGTGGCATCTTATGGTCATATTGATGTATTATGTTAAATTGTGCATCAAATACAGTAATCGACTCCTTAACCACAACAGAATTATGGGTAACTTTTCAGGATTTAGTCGGGA
Organism: Siphonodentalium dalli; assembly: GCA_032622095.1. Taxonomy (NCBI): domain Eukaryota; kingdom Metazoa; phylum Mollusca; class Scaphopoda; order Gadilida; family Siphonodentaliidae; genus Siphonodentalium; species Siphonodentalium dalli. Next base: position 160,121,868 of record CP136062.1, read on the forward strand.
AATATGGCTTGTTGCCATTCATTGGAAAGCTCTCGGGATTTGTATTCAGTAAACATTGTGATAAAATTTATTTTTGAATGTAGATTACTGATTCTTGTGGAGTTAAAGGCCCACTTAATTTTCGAGTCGCCGATTATTTTTTTATAGTGACTTGATATACGGTTTTAATAACAATCTATGCCATAAAATATGATTAAAATGCTATAATTCACCACTATTTGAAACATCTGTGTCTCAGAAAATGCCCACAGATAAATAGAGGACTTCCCCCCCCCCCTCTCTGTCACCCAGAATGCAACAGAATTCAAACTTTTTCAATGGAAGGGGAAGAACTCTATCTTTGATATATAGAGTTATTCCCCCTGCATTGAAAATAATACTGATTTTTACTTCATTCTTGATGACAAAACATTTTGCCAACTCAACAAAAACAACATGTCCACAGTTTATTACACCGGATAAGTTGATAATACAATGTTTTACAGCTTCCTCTTTCAAATGGTATATAATATGGCATATATTTTATATAATGTAATCTGGGGGTTCGAAAATTAAGTGAGCCTTTAAGTACAATATGACATATTCTAAACCAGTTTACTGTCACATGACTGACATGTTATTACAGTTATTGTGAATTTTAGGTTAGCGGGTCTACAACGCTAAACCCTGATATAGAAAGATATATACACATGACTTTGTTGTAAAACAGCATTTATATCCCAACTGATTTCATTAGCTGGTTTTGTCTAGGGTAATTGGATTAAGCTGTTAATTGATAACTATTTTATGTTTCCGTTCAGCTTTGGTTATTATTAATGATGACAACGACAATCCACCATACTTCAACAATCATTGTGTGAGGTCAGCTTTCGTGAAGATGTCGATTTGTAGCTGTTATCTGATAATTATTTGTTTAATTTTCTTTCAGCCTTAGCATCGGTACTGGTCATCATTAACGATGAGAATGACAATTCACCATACTTCCAACAGTTACTGTATGAGGTCAGCGTTCCTGAAGATGTTGATTTGCAGACGGTCATCACAACCATTACGGCAGAAGATGCTGATTACAGTAAGTGTGCCAAGTTGAATCAAATTAGTTGAAAATCTGAAATAATTTTAGGCAACAGCATTTAACACTTTCAGTGCCAAGTCGGATTTTTGTATCAACCCATATTTCCTTGATAATTTTTCAAATTTATTGATTATAATAATGTGATACATTGATGGAAAGAGCTCTTAGAGCTCTTTCCATCAATGTATCACATTATTATAATCAATAAATTTGATAATTTGATAAATAAAGTTTATGGATTGGCTCTTAGAGCTCTTTCCATCCATCAATGTATCACATTATTATAATCAATAAATTTGAAAAATGATCAAGGAAATATGAGTTGATACAAAAATCGGACTTGGCACTGAAAGGGTTAACAGTTTGCTTTACGAAACCCATCCTACAACTTTCTTACACATACTAGTAAATCCTTAGACCATATCCCTCATCCGATCATCACCAAACTTCATATGGATCTTCTGGGTGACCTCTAGATGGGAGACATCAAATGTTTCAAATGGGCGCCAGCATCCATTTTGAATATCACATTTCAATCTATCACCCTGCAGCCCCTGTTTATTGGAGAAAGGTTTGAAATGAAAGCAATTTAATCTACTCAATACATTCCCTTCACTAAAACTTGTTGACTTTCTTTGTTTTTATTCTATTGACTGTTCAGCATAAAATTAGCCCCTCCCCAAGTTGAGCTACAATGTCACTGACACTACTTTCATTTGTTGTTTTTTTCCAGATGCTCAGCTTGAGTATTCATTCACTGACAGTAGTCCAGTGCTTGGTGTTTATGGATTGGGTCAAATCTTTGTGCTCACGGAACTCGATTATGAGACCCCACCAAACGTAAGTAAATATACAGAACCACACAGAGTGTGAATGTTATCTTACGTTGGTGTTCAGATCGAACCACACAGCATGTGAATGTTATCGCACGTTGTGGTGCAACGTTATAAAAGCCTTGCAATTTTCATCACATGTGCAATAAAGTTCACTTCCTTCACTCAGTTGTGGGGTTCCGTATTTATTACACACCATTATTTGTTGGTATCAAATAATCTTGTCCAGTTCCCATGTCAGTTAGTAATCTACTCAACATGATAAGTGATAGAGTAACTTGGAATCCAAGTGTGGCTCTTTGATCATCATTCGATTGAGTTAATGATATAGTACCACCTCACACTCGAGATTCGAGACCAGCTGTTAATACATAATATGACTTTAATCCACATGTTTATCACAATCATGGCACTCGAGGATCATGAGAATCTGTTATTACATAATTATACCCCCACTTTCAAAGAAAATGGGGGGTATACTGGATTGACTGCGTCCGTCCGTCCGTCACGCTTTCTCCCTCCGTGTGTCGCGCCGTCCGTCCAACCTCATAACTCCAACAACTATGAACCGATTTCAATAATTTATTTTGAAGTTACGCCTCATTTTCGACTTAATTCTGTCTGACTTAATAACTTTAACAAATATGAACCGTTTTCAAATTTTGTTGGTATACATGCTTCTCACAATACCCTCTCTACATGATGCGGCTAGGGATTGGCTCAAACTGTTTTTCGTAATATTACACTTCATTTTCGACTTATTTTGACTTAGAAAATTCTGTCCGACTTAATAACTTTAACAAATATGAACCAATTTGAATAATTTTTTCTGTACAAGCTTCTTGTGACACCAAATCGATATTATTAATCCGAATTTTTCTTTAAAGTTAAAAATCTTTTTTGTTGGGTTTACGGATAATGCGGGTTGAATTTGCCACGGTGGCGGTATACTAGCACTCGAGTGCACACCTCTTGTATGTCTTTAATCCACATATTTATCACATGGCACTCGAGGATCATGAGAATCTGTTATTACATAATATGACTTTAATCCACAGGTTCATCACATGACTATCAAGGTTCAGACCAACAATTAATACATAATATGACTTTAATCCACAGGTTCATCACATGACTATCAAGGTTCAGACCAACAATTAATACATAATATGACTTTAATCCACAGGTTCATCACATGACTATCAAGGTTCAGACCAACAATTAATACATAATATGACTTTAATCCACAGGTTTATCACATGACACTCGAGGTTCAGACAAACAATTAATACATAATATGACTTTATTCCACAGGTTCATCACATGACTATCAGGTTCAGACCAACAATTAATACATATTATGACTTTAATCCACAGGTTTATCACATGACACTCGAGGTTCGAGACAAACAATTAATACATAATATGACTATAATCCACAGGTTTATCACATGACACTCGAGGTTCGAGACCAACAATTAATACATATTATGACTTTAATCCACAGGTTTATCACATGACACTCGAGGTTCGAGACAAGCAATTAATACATAATATGACTTTAATTGACAGGTTTATCGCATGACACTCGAGGTTCGAGACAAGCTGTTCTCCAACACAACCCAGGTTCAACTGACTGTGGAAGATGTGAATGATAACCGACCTCAGTTCACGATGCCGGTGTATACAGTAACGGATGTGGAGGAGAACGATCAGCCAGCCACCAGAAGACTTATCGTACAAGTGAGTTGAAATAATTATATATTATCACTACAGTGAATTTATCTGCTTGTCGCTTTACATCTCGTTCTTGAGAAAATAAGTCAGTTTTACAAATATTCTTTAACCCTTTACCCAACAGAAGGGCCCTGTGCAAATGCATTCTCTTATATATGCGAGTCGACCATAGGTCGCCTCGCATATATAAGAGAATGCATTAGCTTAACACATTAAAAATTATAAAATTGTTAAAGAATGTAAGAAAAAATGGTAAAAAGTGTTAAAAAAAGATTATTTTTTAGGCCAATGCATTCTCTTATATATGCGAGGCGACCTATGGTCGACTCGCATATATAAGAGAATGCATTGGCACAGGGCTAACTGTAACTATCACAATGTGGTCAAGGAGCCGGTTCCAATGATATCCAAATGTGTATGGTTTTATTGAGACAGACCGAAGATATTTTAGGCTGTTGAAGCTTTATTTGGCCGGTTTGTTGGGTAAAGGGTTAACCCTTTCAGTGCCAAGTCCGATTTTTGTATCAACCCATATTTCCTTGATCATTTTTCAAATTTATTGATTATAATAATGTGATACATTGCTGGAAAGAGCTCTTAGAGCTCTTTCCATCAATGTATCACATTATTATAATCAATAAATTTTAAAAATGATCAATTTTATAGTTAATGCTTTCTCTCCCTAGGTGTCAGCTACAGATGCTGATGTTAATCGGCCAACGAACATGAAGTACAGTCTTTCGACAGAGGGACTCGACGACTATTTTGAGATAGATGCACAGTCTGGTGAAATATATCTCTTGCGCGCTCTTGACCGAGACCCAGCAACTTACGGACGACCAGTTTATCGATTCAATGTGGTTGCAGAAGATGAGCCAGGAACTCCTCGTCCACTGAAGCAATTTGCACAGGTCGAAGTTCATCCCATAGACGTAAACGACAATGCACCAATATTTTCCCCCACTACATTGGTTGGTCACGTTGATGAAAATTCTGCAGCAGGTAAAAACATTTAGCTTGTAAGCAAGCCTTGAAATAGTTGGCTTCTGTCATTTGCCGAATGAGGTCCCTAGAGGATAAAGTTAGTGATGCTACACCGCGCAGCAGGCTAGCATCACTACATTCACCCTCTGCAGACTTCATTATGCTTCAGCCTCATCTTCGGGAATATCTATAGTCTCGAATTAACATTGTTTTAGTTACTTTTTCCCTTTTGTTCAGTTTCTATATCCCCTAATTTGCAGAAGATAAAATGCATAATAGAGGTGACTAATGGGTGAACATCACCAACTTTAACTGGGGAACTTCAATCTGATCCTTTGTCTGCCATAGAAGTGGAGGCCTAAGCAGAATGAGGTACCCAGAGGGTGAATTTGGCAATGCTAGCCGCTATGTGGGATAGCGTCACTAAATTCACCCTCTGGGGACCTCATTCTGCAAATGTCAGACACACTCTATCCAGGCTTGTTGGTGAGGCCACAGCAATTTTATTAGTTGGTTTACAAAACATCAGGAAAAAAATCTCTAAATGGCAGAGTGAATAAAAAAAACTTAGGCAGGTCTCGACATACCAATTGAAGATTATTACACACAATCCTGGTGCTTGCAAATCTCATAATATTCATCTGAAATCACTTTTTGCTAATAAAAATAAATAAAACCAACATTAAAATCTAAATTATACCCATTTTTATACGCCCGTTTGAAAAAACAGTCGTATTATGTAAATGGGTTGTCCGTCCATGATAACTTTAGATTGAATCGAGTGAACTGAACCAAATTTGGTATGTTAGTTTACCACACCAAAATACAGATCAAGTTTCGTCTGCATGATTTTGACTGAGTTACGTCCCTTTTTCAATTAGATTTTACCTGATTTGCGGTTTCCGGATGATAACTTTAGATTGCATCAAGTGAACTGAACCAAATTTGTTACATTAGTTTACCACCCCAAAATACAGATCAAGTTTTGTCGGCATGATTTTGACTGAGTTATGTCTCTTTTTCGACTTAGATTTTACCTGATTTGCGGTTTCCGGATGATAACTTTAGATTGAATCAAGTGAACTGAACCAAATTTGGTATACAGATCAAGTTCAAATATTATTTCGTCTTAAGTCAAAGGTTTCAAACAATTGAATTAAACCTTGCCCCACACTACTCCAGAAATGGGCGTATTATGCCACGTCCCGATGGCGTGCTCTTGTCCCATGGTATTATGACTGATAGAACTTTCTTTTATGTTGCAATTTTGGTATAATAGTTCTCAGCAGGTTTGTAAACCAACTAAATAAGTAAATTTGTGTCGCATAACTTTTTTTTTTAAATCTGATCCTGCCCCTAAATAAAGAAGAGCAACTTTACAAACAGTACTGTATTTTTTATTTTGCATGACTAAATCTTTTGGCATGCAACATCCAACATTTTCTATCCAATTGATTCCAAACTTTATATGGATCTCAAAATGGGAGCAATTGAATTGTTCTTAGTTTCTTTGGAAAATATGGCAGACAGCAGTCATCATGGATTTCACATTAGAATCCATTGACACATCCTGCAGTTCACATCTATTGGAGAACTATTTGAAATGAAAACAGTTTCATCTACAAAATACAACCCCTTCACTAAAACTTTTAGACTTTCCTTATTATTTATCATTCCATTGAATGTAATTGCCCCAGTTCTGATTAAAACCATACTCAGACTATAAAAGTACTGAGTCTGATGAAACCCGCTATCTGTCGATTTACTGTCGCTATAAATAACTTCCACAGACAACCCCCTGCAGTATGACGTCACTGCCCACATTTGTCTTTAAACATAGCTTTGATTGACATAATGTAGTTTCGGTTTCGTTTTCGCTTAAGAGTTTCGTTTCCACAGACTCTTTATGGCAGTTCCTGGGAGAATTGATGCTACGCATTCTCTCAGAATATTTTCTGCGCCTTGTGACATAATTTTAACTGAGATTAATCATGTTTAACAAACTTTAAATGCGTTTATGACTCGAAACAAAATAATATTTTCTTTGTTAAATTTCGAAGTTAACATCATATGCCGGAAATTAAATAAATTTACGACATCGCGACTTCTAAATTATTCGGTACTAAATGTTGAATTTCTTAATAACATTCAATTATATTACATATTAAGTAAAATTAGTCAATTCTGCACTCTTTAAATACGCTTTTCAATGTTAAATTTGCTGTCGTAAAACTCTGAATTTGTAAACATTAGCCATGCGGCGGAAAGTTATTGTGCTATTTATAACTATTGGGCGGGGTTTACTGGAATCGGCACCGGCTGAAGGAATTCCCCTAGTCTTGGGGATTCCCTGCGACTATCGCCTGATTGGTTACCTCGTGTTCTTGAGGATATTGTGATTGGCTGGCAATTACGTAATTCGTGCTGGGAGTAATGGAACCTCTACCCATTGTCATTAGACTCAGCACTTTTAGAGTCTGAGTATGGTTTTAATCAGAACTGTAATTGCCCCATCCCTACTAATCCAATTTGTATGTACTTTTCAGATGTGTTTGTCATGCATGTGTTAGCTACAGACGCAGATGCCTCAGAAAATGCTAGAGTAACATATACGTTTCGTAGTTCCTTCGTTGGATCAAATGATAAAGACCTATTCACGATCACTGAAGGTGGTGCTGTGTATACCCACTCCGACGGTTCCGATCTTGACGCCGAAATGAGAAGAGAGTACACTTTACTTGTCGTAGCAACAGACCATGGCAATCCGGCTCAGTCCTCAAAAGCTAATATTACTATTTGGCTCAATGACTTAAACGACAACACGCCAAGATTCATGAGATCTGAATACGAGATCAGCATCTCAGAAAATCAAGCATTGGGAACGGAGATTCTTGAGTTACGGGCAACCGATGCGGATGAGCTTGATAATAATCTTCAATTTAGCCTCGATCCAAATCAGTTCTTCACTGTCCAGACTATTGATTTAGATCAGCTATACAAGGGATCTCTGCAACTAAACCAGGTGTGTATCCCCGACCCTCTATCATGTGTGTATCCCCCAATCATTTACCAGGTATGTATCCCCTGACCCTCTACCAGATGTATATCCCCTTATCATTTACCAGGTGTGTATCCCCCAATCATCTCCCAGGTGTGTATCCCCCGACCCTCTACCAGGTGTGTATCCCCCGATCATTTACCAGGTGTGTATCCCCCCGACCCTCTACCAGGTGTGTATCCCCCGACCCTCTACCAGGTGTGTATCACCCGACCCTTTACCAGGTGTGTATCCCCCCGATCCTCTACCAGGTGTGTATCCCCCGATCATCTACCAGTTGTGTATCCCATGTTCATCAGGCCTGGAAATCTCAAGGCGGGCTGCCCGCCTAGAATTTTCCAAGGCAGGCTTTTTATAGCCCGCCTCGTCTACGATAGGACATTTATTATTTAGTTATTTTATTGTGTTTAATGAGTAAAATACTGCATCGAAGTTGTAATTATATTGTACAGTGTGGGGACTAATCGCATGCGTGACCTGACGGTAATGTCAAATAGGAATTATATCGGAATCAGTAAATTCCGGAACGAACTGTTTCGTAAATCTGATCTTTTGATCGATTCTCACACATTTTATGACCAAAATAAATTATTTCGCTTCATAAGATTGAGCTTACAATATATTTCACTGGATAAAATGAACACATGTTTGTTGATAGTGAGAACGAAATGTCATCGTCCCAATTAAGGTCAACCTTTCGGTCCGATTTCGGTTCCTATCAGTGAAAATTGTATTTAGCTTGCAGCCGTCTTTTATCGCTTCGATTGACAATATTTTAATATAATTAGCTAAATGTATCCACGTATTCTAGTTTACACTGTTATTCAATTATTAAAGTTCAGAAACTATTTTCTATGTCCCCAATTGCAAACACCCAGTAAATCTCTAGATAGCGACTGCGATCGGCAATGGAATATGGATTACTTTGAGAGAAAAAGCAGTCAATATTCAAGTGCAAATATACTGGTGTTAATATTGTTCTTGATTGTGTATTTTATGTAAAATTACACTTTCATGGAGAATGCTTTTAACGTGGACAAACTCACCCAATTCCGTTGCATGGGTTGGACACCGACTGACAAATTGTTGAGTACAAACACTCTTACATTTTGTTTCTGGTTCATATAAATTATCATAACATATAAAACATAGTTAAATATTCACCATACCATAATTACTGTGTGGGATTTTGACATTCACAACTCTGTGGACACTTTGTTTCCACATGAAAAAAATTAATTTAGATGGAGTTATACAACATCAAAAATAGACAAACTAACCTAAATCATAACTTTAAAAGTTGAGGAGGGCTATAGCCCTCCTAGGCATATCTAGGAGGGCTATTAATAGCCCTCCTGGATTTTCTAGATCGCCAGCCCTGGTTCATCCACCAGGTGTGTATCCCCCAACCCTCTACCAGATGTGTATCCCCTGATCATCTACCAGGTGTGTATCCCCCGATCAACTGCCAGGTGTGTATCCCCCGATCATCCACCAGGTGTGTATCCCCCAACCCTCTACCAGATGTGTATCCCCCGATCATCTACCAGGTGTGTATCCCCCGATCATCTGCCAGGTGTGTATCCCCCGATCATCTACCAGGTGTGTATCCCCCTATCATCCATCAGGTGTGTATCCCATGTTCATTCACCAGGTGTGTATCCCCCGATCATCTACCAGTTGTTTATCCCCTGACCCTCTACCAGGTGTGTATTCCCCGATCATCTACCAGGTGTGTATCCCCCGATCATCTACCAGGTGTGTATCCCCCGATCATCTACCAGGTGTGTATCCCCCGATCATCTACCAGGTGTGTATCCCCCGACCCTCTACCAGGTGTGTATCCCCCGATCATCTACCAGGTGTGTATCCCCCCATCATCTACCATGTGTGTAACCCCCGATCATCTACCAGGTGTGTATCCCATGTTCATCTACCAGGTGTGTATCCCCCGCCTCTACCAGGTGTGTATCCCATGTTCATCTACCAGGTGTGTATCCCCCAATCATCTACCAGGTGTGTATCCCCCAACCCTCCACCAGGTGTGTATCCCTCGACCCTCTACCAGGTGTGTATTCCCCAACCCTCTACAAGGTGTTTATCCACTGACCCTCTACCAGGTGTGTATCCCCCGACCCTCTACCAGATGTGTATCCCCCGATCATCTGCCAGTTGTGTATCCCCCGATCATCTGCCATGTGTGTAACCCCCGCCTCTACCAGGTGTGTATCCCATGTTCATCTACCAGGTGTGTATCCCCCAATCATCTACCAGGTGTGTATCCCCCAACCCTCCACCAGGTGTGTATCCCTCGACCCTCTACCAGGTGTGTATTCCCCAACCCTCTACAAGGTGTTTATCCACTGACCCTCTACCAGGTGTGTATCCCCCGACCCTCTACCAGATGTGTATCCCCCGATCATCTGCCAGTTGTGTATCCCCCGATCATCTGCCAGGTGTGTATCCCCTGATCATTCATCAGATGTGTATCCCCCGATCATCTGCCAGGTGTGTATCCCCCGACCCTCTACCAGGTGTGTATCCCCTATCATCCATCAGATGTGTATCCCACAATCATCTGCCAGGTGTGTATCCCCTGATCATCTGCCAGGTGTGTATCCCCTGATCATCTGCCAGGTGTGTATCCCCTGATCATCTGCCAGGTGTGTATCCCCCAATGATCTACCAGATGTGTATCCCTCGACACTCTGCCAGGTGTGTATCCCCCGACCCTCTACCAGGTGTGTATCCCCTGACCCTCTACCAGGTGTGTATCCCCTGATCATCCATCAGGTGTGTATCCCCCGATCATCTGCCAGGTGTGTATCCCCCAACCCTCTACCAGGTGTGTATCCCCTTATCATCTTCAAGGTGTGTATCCCTCGATCATCTGTCAGGTGTGTATCCCCCGACCCTCTACCAGGTGTGTATCCCCTGATTATCTGCCAGGTGTGTATCCCCAATCATCTACCACGTGTGTATCCCCAGACCCTCTACCAGGTGTGTATCCCCCGACCCTCTACCAGGTGTGTATCCCCCGACCCTCTACCAGGTGTGTATCCCCCGACAGATTTTACAGGAAAGAAGCCCTCACACTGAACTGTATGGATCATATCTCCACCCTGTGCTGACAGAAGGAAAGGGTTAAACTTATTGTCGCTAACTCATGATATACCTGCCTGGATTAGTCACGCCCCCAGTGTATAGCTGCGTATACTGATGTGCCAGTTTTATTTTCCTCCTCGCCACTGATCTAATGTAGTATCTTTCTGAATTTTGATTTTTTCAACTCAAAATTTATTTGTCGCTACCCAACATGCAATTTATTTGTTGCTAACACAATCAATTTTATATTTATATTGGCTTTATACAGGAAAGTTCTGCTTCATACGCACTTTCCTTATTTTCATAAAGCCGATCAAAAAATGTCATCTGTTCACGTCTATTTGTAAATTTCTGACATAATTTTGACTAACAATTTAAAAATAGATTGCCATCTTGACCATGATTATATTGTATTCTCTTTGCCCATTTTCAGGCTGTGGACTATGAGAACGAACATCATCGATATTTCAATCTTACTGCTTACGTCAAAGATAACAGGGATCCGATTCACACGAATCAGACAAGAATCATCGTTCATGTTACTGACTTCAATGATAATGCTCCAGTAATCGCACCACAGCTCAAGAGCCTCGAGAGACACGAAAACATTGCCCCCGGCACGGAATTACAAACCTTCACTGCAACTGATGGAGATAGCGGACAGAATGCGGAATTCACGTAAGTTCATTTAAATTAAATCCACTACATTATTAGCTCAACTTGACAGATATCAAGTTATGAATAGATCTATAACACTCGCATTATATTTATGTGTACCCATACAATTCGTCCATCCATCCATCTGTCTGTGTGTGTCTGTCTGTCCGTCCGTCTGTCTGTCTAGCCATCTGTAGACACTTTACACATAATGCGATAACTCAAACTTTTTCTATCCGAATTAAATTTTGTATATGAGTTTCTCAGCCCAAAATACAGATCGAGTTCGAATATGGGTTTGATCCAAGTTTTTGTTATAAATAAAAAATGTTTTTATTTTTTAAATAATTAACAAAATGTAATGTAACTTAGATTGAACTCCTTGCTCAATTAAAATTTTTTTATTTTTTTTTAAGTTAAAAAACACCATTTATAACTACATCAGGGTACCCCGAGTCACCACACCAAATTTGGTTTAAATCGATCCAAACTCATGTTTTATGTACTTGTAAATATGTTTGGAGTGATATCAAACCCAATTCACCAATTTCATCCCATGCCTTTGGACTACTTAGCTATTAATATGGCTATATCATTTTCTGATGTCTCTTATGCCAATGTGCAGATAAAGAAAGCTATTGTATCTAAACTTAAACAAATGTTTCAACATACGCATGACTACAAAATCTGAGTATATCACTCTACAGATGGTCTGAGGTCATTATAAATTTGATAGGTTTAATACAGATGCCAAGATTCAGCATAAACAAAACCAGTGATTAGTTGACAGCTCTGCTATATAATTAATATTAATGGGTCAGCAGTGAGGTGACTTATCTTGATGTCTGTGTTATTGGTAGAATTTGATCCATTATCATTGTAAACTTAAATTGGACTCTATTAACCCAAGTATTCCATGTCCGGGTCACCTTTTCACATTTAATCCAAGGCTGCGCTGGTGCAGCATTACAAATCCTGTGCCAATGCATTCTCTTATACATGCGAGTCTCCCTATTTGACCAATAAATTCAATAAGTTGTGATATTATATACATTTGTCTATAATAGTACATAACAGTATACTCCATAATTCAACATCAAAACTCTAATTTATGATTCTGATCATAGTAATTTACTATCGCCAAGGGATGGGTTAAACATCTGCCGATTGTGATCGGCCCCTCGTCACTTACTGTTGGGGTATCTTTAGTTCAAGTGATAACTATGAATACATATTTAACACTCATATTATTTTTACTTATATTTGGGGCATCTTAAGCTCCAGTTATAATCATGATTAGATCTATAACACTCACTTTATTTTTACTTACTGTCGGTATATCTTAAGCTCCAGTGATAACCATGAATAGATCTATAACATTCATATTATTTTTACTTACTGTCGGGTCATCTTAAGCTCCAGTGATAACCATGAATACATCTATAACATTCATATTATTTTTACTTACTGTCGGGTCATCTTAGGCTCCAGTGATAACCATGAATACATCTATAACACTCACTTTATTTTTACTTACTGTCGGGTCATCTTAAGCTCCAGTGATAACCATGAATAGATCTATAACATTCATATTATTTTTACTTACTGTCGGGTCATCTTAGGCTCCAGTGATAACCATGAATACATCTATAACACTCACATTATTTTTACTTACTGTCGGGTCATCTTAAGCTCCAGTGATAACCATGAATACATCTATAACATTCATTTTATTTTTACTTACTGTTGGGATATCTTAAGCTCCAGTGATAACCATGAATACATCTATAACATTCATATTATTTTTACTTACTGTCAGGTCATCTTTGGCTCCAGTAATAACCATGAATACATCTATAACATTCATATTATTTTTACTTACAGTTGGGGCATCTTAAGCTCCAGTGATAACCATGAATAGATCTATAACATTCATATTATTTTTACTTACAGTTGGGGCATCTTAAGCTCCAGTGATAACCATGAATACATCTATAACACTCATATTATTTTTACTTACAGTTGGGGCATCTTAAGTTCCAGCGATAAAGCTCGACAGTTCAGCATTAGTACTGGAGGTGTGCTGACTGTTTCAAAGTCACTAGATAGAGAAACTATAGCGATACATAACATCACAGTCACAGCTACTGACAAAGGTATGTATTAAAGGCCCACATAATTTTCGAACCCCAGATCACTATATATAAAATATATGCCATGTTATACACTATTCGAAAGAGGAAGCTCCAAACCTTTGTATTATTAACTTATTTGCTCAATAAACTGTGAACATGTTGTTTTTGTTGAGGTACCAATGTCTTTTCTGTGTGGGATAGCATCACTAAATTCACCCTCTGGGCACCTCATTCTGCAAACGACAGGCACTCTAAACTCAGGCTTGGCTCCAACATTCATTTCCTTGCTTCTATAAACACTTATTTTTCAGGTTCTCCGCGAAAAATTGGTACGGCTAAAGTGACCTTGACATTGCTGGATATCAATGATAACTTCCCAATATTTGCTGAGGATTATCGGCCAATCATTATGGAGGGCCTGCCTCCACAACAGGAATTCTTAACATTCAGCGCAGTAGATAAAGATAAGCCAGAGAATGGACCTCCATTTACTTTCCAGCTTCCATGTAGCGGACAATGTTGCCAGGGATTTGATACATGTGATGATTTCAGCATGCGGTTTAACAGAGGTAAAATTTATATCTATATATACAGTAAAACCTCTCCAAACCGAACCCTCTATAAACCTAATCACTCTCAATAACGAACAAAGTCATCATCTTTACGATGTGCATTAACCCTTCCATGACTGGAAGGGTTCTTCAAATTTTGCGAAAACTCTGCGACAATGCATTTTCTTATTTGTGCGAGTCTCCCATAGGGAGACTCGCATATATAAGAAAATACATTGGCTAACAACATTTACCTTGACCGTGCGACCCAGTGCATTCACTTATATATGTGAGGCTCCCTATGGGAGACTTACACATATAAGAGAATGCACTGGCACAGGATCTTTAATGCTGCACCAGTGCAGCTCCCATAATGAAAGGGTTAATATCGTGATGGTCTTTAAATTTATCTTCAGGAATGATTACTGTATACAGTGCAAACTCTCCAGTCCGGACCCTCTATAAACCTAATCCCTACCCATAATGAAAAAATTGTCCGGTCCCGAATTCACGTGCATTCTCAATAAAAAATTACCTCTGTGAACAGGAACCCCTCTATTCCGAACATCGGATGGCTTTCTAGTCCATAAGTGAGCAAATACATTAATTTTTACTTCCGTAATCCGAACATGATTTGACTTAGTTGACTTATTGGCTTTGGTGTAGACTGGGGAAGTTGAAAGCGTTCGTCGAACATAAGACCGCTAATTAAATCTGTACCCATATACAAGAGTACGAAATATTTTATTTGGTACCTTATTGAATAAAGTTAAATTAATCAAAATAATGAGTTGATTGTGCTTCAACAACTCTTAGTAACGACATCAGTACATTCCAATCATAGTACAATTTTCTATAAAACGAACTCCTCTCTAAACCGAAAAGACAGGCTGGTCGGAAGGGTGCTTGGTTTGGAGAGTTTTACTGTATGTAAAAGCGTATGATCTGTCTGTCGTCCGTTTGCAATTTTTCTCCCAAACCTTTGGACCGATTTCAACGAAATTTTATGTGGTGACTCGAAGGTTCCCTGTGATAACGGCTTCAAGTTTTAAGAAAAACTTTTTTTAAATTAAAAAAAAAATCTAAATGTTAAAGGTCTGTCTGACTTTTTTGCGGAGTCATCCCCCTTTTTTATTTAAATTTTTTTGCAACACGCAGAATTTTGTCTTGAGTTTTGCGATGCTACATTTTCTGGTAAATGTTTTGAAATCTTGGCACAGAGGCCAATTGGGAAATTTTTTTTGCAGTGTTTCTCAATACTACAATGTATAAAACATTTCCATCACTAGCTGCCATTGGGGAACAGCCCACCTCTAATTACCTTTATTTTGACAGATGGAGACAATGGTAACGGAGTGGGTATTGTCACCAGCCAACAGACATTCGACAGAGAGGAGCAGAAGTATCTCTACTACCCGATTGTGATGTCCGACTCAGGATCGCCCATTATGAGTGGAACAAACACACTCACGATAGAGATTGGTGATATTAATGATAAGGAACATTTCCCGGGCCACAGAAATATCTTCGTTTATCAATACAAAGGTCAGTTTTGACAACAGATGTGAATTGACAATATATATGATTCATTTCCTGATACACACAGATACACAGGCTGATTTATACAAAACATGTGGGTTACACATCTGCCAACCATGATCGACCTCTCATTATGAAATCTATCTGCTTATTATTACCCCCTCCCCCCCCCCCCCCCCTCTCTTGAAGAGAATGGGGGAGTATACTGGATTGACCTCGTCGTTCCATCCGTCCACACATCTATCCCTCCATTTTTCAGACCTGTATTGGAATGTTGAAATTGGTTCTCTATTTATTACACATATATTTGTATTTTCGGACCTGTTTGGGAATGTTGAGATTGGTTCTGTATTTATAACACATTGTTTTGTATTTTCAGGACTATATGGGAATGTCGACATAGGTTCTGTATATTGTGAGGATGAGGATGACTGGGACTTACCTGATAAATCATTCTACTACACTGGACCAGAGCATCTGCTTAGGATGTTCGAGTAAGTTCTTTAATTTATTATGCCCTGTTATTCCATCCATCCCTCATGTCCATTCGTCCATCAGAATAACCTGTTAAAGCGACAGCATTTATAATAGCTACTTATTTTATTTATCCATCGTGCAAAACTTGATTTTTGTGGGGGAATTCTATCATTTTCTATAGTTTTTCATTTGTTTCTTAAATGATGCACTTTCATTTATGAGGTCAAGCAAACTAATTATAATTCATGATGTGGGCAAACCAAAGTGCAGCTTAGAGAGAAATAGGGTATTTGATTTTTATAGTTATTCTAAGCTGACCTTGTTCTGATGATTTATAGATGTTTTAGAGCAAAAACGTATAACCTTTTACAAATATTTTATCAATAAAAGTGAATTATGGATGATTAAAACATTCTAGTCACAATGATGTCATTTAGGTCGGTAGACATCCCAAGTTACCTGCAAAATTCACATATATAATTACATCATGAAATAACATTTATTTGATACATATGCCTGAAAAATATATATCTCTATGAAGAGCGTTTCATGTTTTGCATTCCAGCTATTCTGCCATGTGTAACATTACTTTGTACTTAGCAGACAGTTAAAAAATGTAAATCCGATTACCTTATACTACGAAGCAGAGAATATAGAAACCAAAAACATTTGAGTACAGTACCCCATTAAAATGTGCAATTATATTAGAAAACCAAGACTATTACTTAGGCCCAATAAATAAAAATACTGTATTATCAGGCACCTCCATCACGTAGGAACTCCCTCATCACCCAGGCACCTCCCTCATCACCCAGGCACCTCCCTCATCACACTTTTATTTATCCGTTATCTGCTTTTATCATCTTAAGATCCGTCCAAATTAATAATAGACCATTCCGATGTACACTTTTTAACTGACTGTAAGAATCCAATACAGTATTAATGGCCTTATAAACACATCTCTGTGAAAAATATCAACCTGAAAATATGTTTTGAGTTGTAAATTTGCCATTTGAAAATGAGATTTATGCCTATTAGCACTAACAATTTCTCGATTTTGATTTTGTAGGTTAGATGGGGACACTGGAATGATTACTATGAAGAAAGGCGTTCCTCCTGGACAGTATGAATTCACTGCTAATGTTTACGATCGAATTTTCGATAAGAAGAATGTCTCTTGTTCCGTCAAAATCGACATAGAGGAGATAACAGATGAAGCTGTCTTTAATTCTGGCTCTATAAGAATCACAGGTGAGGTCAAAGGGCATCGTAACTAGTAAGGTCAAAGATTGGAAAGTATTATGATGTTGCTCTGTCTGTCTGTGCATCAGTCCATCCGACCATTTGCTTTTGGTTTCCGGATGATAACTTTAGATAGGCTCAACTGAATGAAATGATCTTTGATATGTGGGTTTACTAGCACTAAATTAATGTCAAGTTCGAATTTGGGTTCCACCGCCAATTTTCACCAGAGCTATGGCACTTTGATGGAATTACCATGGGCATATTTTGCCACACCCTAGCAATGCTCTTGTTTTCAATATTATCTGTTAGAAATAATGGATTTGACAACAAATATGATTTTTTGTTTGTTTCTGATATATATTTTCCAGATCTAGTTGCCTGAGAGCGCAGCTATTTTATTTTAACACTTCCATGACTGTAGCTTTCTGAATTTTGCGAAAAACCCTGTGCCTTTCTCTTATAAATGCAAGTCTCTCATATATTATAGAATGCATTAGCCTAACAATATTTTCCTTAACCTTGAAGTGTATTCTCTTATGCATGCGAGGCTCCCTGTAGGATCTTCAATTCTGCACCAAAGCAGCTCCTGTCATGAACCTCATGAAAGGTTTAATGGCCTAAGTGTAATACCGTATGTACAAATCTTAACAGGAAATGGGATGGGAGGATTTCTCTGCATTCTCTTGATCTAAATTGTTGATTATATGTATTAGCTGGATATAGTTTCAGAGATCTGCATATTGGCCAGACCTGTTTACTTTCCCGATTTCGGCGGGAGTCTCCCGATTTTGTGTCATTTCTCATGTGCTCCTGATCGGGAAACCAAATCTCCCGATTTCAAAAGATGAACCCCAAATTAGCCGACGGCTGTACCAAGCGTTAAGCCATGCACGCTATAGTGTTACAAATCAATTAGGAATATATCGCCTGTGAGTCAAACAGTGACAAAATGTTGACACAACGTTGACTCTTTTGTTTAACAGCGTTGAGTAAGTAAATGCGGTCTTCAATGTCCAGACAAGGATTATACCTAATATATCAAACAAGAGGCTTCCTTTTTTAGCCACACTTAATAAAGTGTTGGTTTCTGCTAGTCCCGACCGACTGCTTTAAAACCGCCGACTCAAATTATTATATTGCCGATTTAAACTTTTTGTTTGTTTTAGTTCCGTTTCCGTCTTTGTGGTATTCCGTGTTTTATATACGCAATAACAGAACGCGAATCGAACAGACCTCAAAACAATTATGTCAATACCCTCTCTCTTTAAATTCACCGATGTTACTGAATATATTTGGCGACAAAATTATCCGAGAGTACCATTTTATAGTGCGCAAATATAGTTTTAATCGTTGAATTGCCTTATTCGAAATAAAACGTGATCCATAATCGGAAAATCGTAATTTTATTCCCAATGATTTTAGAAATTAGAGGTAATCGGTGTCAAGGCCGTTAATTGTGGCAGATGCAAACCAAATGCAACGAACAGTCTATATGACATTTAAATGAAAAATATGAAGAAAAAAATTCGTGATACTTTTATCGAAAAAAATCTCCAGATTTTTCACTAAATCTCCCTCTTTCTGAGGACAAATCTCCAGATTTCCAATTTTAAAAGTAAACAGGTCTGATATTGGCCCAATTTCATCGTTTATGTAGGTTGCGTTCAAACTAGGAATTATTCTGCTTATTTTCTTATTCTGAAGTTCCATCACAAATATATCATCAGTAAAGGCTGTGTGTTAATGGTCTGTATTCTTTCAAGATGATAACTCACTTAATGACTTAAACGTTGAAGCTCCACACTTTTCATCCATTTAAACAGAATTAGCATGATTCGTATGGAGCTATTTATCTTTCTTCTTAGGAATGTCCGCCGAGGAGTTTGTTCTAAGGGAAAAATCGCATCCGAATGCAGGACCAACAGACTTTGGAGATAGTGCTTATGATAAATTCCGTGAGCTTCTGTCAACGAAACTTGACGTGCCACTGGCATACGTACAGGTGTTCAGTGTGATGCAGAATGGAGATTTGACAGAAGTGAGATATGCGGCCCATGGTTCACCTTATTACCCAGCTGGGAGGTTAGACGGAATCGTTCTTCGAGACAAGGCGGAGGTTAGTGTCTTCCCTATTATCACTTCCATGATTGGAGTTACCTCCCTTATTAACCCTTACATGACTGGAGCTTCTTGAAATTTTGCGATAACACTATGCCAATGCATTCTTTTATATATGCGAGTCTCCCTATATATAAGAAAATACATTGTCCTAACAATATTTACCTTGACCTTGTAGGACAGTATATTCTCTTATATAGTTGAGGCTTCCTATGGGAGACTCGCATATATTAGAGAATGCAATGGCACAGGATCTTTAATGTTACACCAGCTCAGCTCCAATCATGAAAGGGTTAAAGGTGCTTTAGTTAACTCTTTAACCCTTTTCAACTAAATTGGATAACAGTATCTTGCAAAATGACACCCAGGATGTCCCAAATGTTCAAAAAGTCACTCAGCATCTCAATTTCTTAAAGTCGTGTTGGTCTGTGACGGTCAAACTCAACGCGGGTAGAATAGTCTTTCAAATTCATTCGCAAATCACAAACAAATAATTATTGTAATATAATTAACATGCGCAGTCCCTCCCACGAGGAAAACACAGCGAGAGCATTTATTTGCTCCCGTAACGCAGAAGACGGGTGTAATATGGCACCCATACTATAATTGTAAGTTGGGTTTTTGCACAACCAAAAAGTCATTGTGGAAGAGACCTATGTCTAGTTACACTTTAAAATGCCAAAGTTGAACTGAGATGGTAAAGGATCTACATAAACCTTAAAATAGATCAATATTGAACCCACAATTACACTCCATTAGTATTTTGCGAAGAGGGATGGGTGCGAATTTCAGCACCAGTGAATTGAAAATTACGAGTGCGTACGGGTGCGAGAGCAATCGCTCCTGTCTCCTGGGAAGGACTGCATGCGAATAATTTAAAATTGATTTTATTTTATGAGACTTTGATATGCTTGGTGTCTTTTTGCACATTTAGGAGATACTGAGTGTTTTTTTGCACTTTTAGGAGTTCCTGGGTGTCTTTTTGCAAAAAAACCATGCGCCAATGTTTCTGAAAAACACTATCAGCCTGTATTATCTTTTTCAAGTCATCCTACATTAATTGTACAAATCATCCAGTACCCCATGGAAAGTGACAATTTTGTTCTTTGAAAAAAGTTCTCGCTTGAAATTGCTAAAATATCTGACATCACACATAAATTTGTTGGTGATGCACAACTAGATGTAGCCAGCCAGGGTCAGGATCAAGTTGCTTAAAGACATATTATGGACTTGTTCGGTGCGAGAAACTGATAAGTTAGTACTCGGGTGCTATGCCAAGTGTGGGAATGTAGCATTCTACAACATTACTGAACTTTCATCAAAGAAATAAACCATAATGCTCCGTAGATATCATTGTCTGAACTACGCTTAATTGTAAATATTTACATCTCGATTCGCAACACTGCGATCGGCGATAAACTAGCGCAAATTATTTCGCCAATGAGAGTCATTGCATTTAATTAATATATAAGAATGATGTGTGGGTACTGTAAATTTGGATTAATATGCGTAAAAACAATATTTTTCTCCGGTTCTGTTTGATCACCCTACCAGATTGTTACATATCACTTTAAACATCTGCCTCCATTTTCATTTTCAGTTTGAGCGAACTGTAGGAATCACGATCGTCATGGTGAACATTAACGAGTGTTTACAGGAGATATGTGAGAGTGGATGTACTAATGATTTGATTGTCGGTGACCAACCAACTCTAGTTAATGCCAATGGGACATCATTTGTTGGTGTGACAACGCGGATACAGGCTCGCTGTGTGTGTGGCGCTCGTGTGCCTCAAGATGTTGTACAATGCATTCCCGCCTTCTGTTATAATGGTGGAACATGTGACAAGAATGAATTTGGAGTAGTCAG
The DNA here is from genome assembly GCA_032622095.1 of Siphonodentalium dalli. Taxonomy (NCBI): domain Eukaryota; kingdom Metazoa; phylum Mollusca; class Scaphopoda; order Gadilida; family Siphonodentaliidae; genus Siphonodentalium; species Siphonodentalium dalli. The sequence goes on from CP136062.1 coordinate 160,143,251, forward strand.
GTAATACGTTATTATAATATAGCCTTGCGAATTATATAGGAAATGCCTAGGTAAAAGCAGAGGCAAAATCAGTTTGTCTGGCAAGCCTGAGTTTAGTGTGCCTGTCATTTGCAGAATGAGGTCCCCAGAGGGTGAATTTAGTGACGCTATCCTGCATCTATCCCGCATAGCGTGCTAGCTTCACTAAATTCACCCTCTGGGGACCTCATTCTGCTTAGGCCTCAGCTGCTATGGGAGACATAGACTCAGATTGAAGTTCCCAAATGGTGAATATTGTGATGTACACCCATTGGGAACCTTGATTATGCAATGTGTCATCTGCCAATTTGGGGATATAGAGAAACTAAACTAAAAATGAAATAGAATATATGTGAAGAAATTTCTTTGGAAATTTGATAATAAACTTTCCAGAGAAGATGAGGCCTAAGCAGAATGAGGTCCCCAGAGGGTGAATTTAGTGATGCTAGCCCGCTATGTGGGATAGCGTCACTAAATTCCCCTCTGGGAACCTCATTCTTCAAATGACAGGCACACTAAACTCAGGCTTGTTGTCTAGGCAATCCAAATTTCCTAGGTAACATCAGTTCATTGACAGGGACCAGCATAGGGGTTTCAATTTGGGAGAAGTCACTTCTCCCGGTTTCATTATTAGGGAGAAGTGGACTGTTATCAGGGAGAAGTCATAACGGCTAAAGTTCATTTTGCACCCCAATATCACCCTTCTATGATCCAACAAGTATTATGCAGCTCAAGAGATCATTTATAAAAACCATTATATTGAGTAAGAATACCATTATAATCAGTAAATATACTTTAAATATGCTGTTGAGATATATGCATACTTGTATAAATAGGGAGAAATTACACATTTTAGGGAGAAGATTTCTAATCATTGGGTTGCTAAAATTTAATTGTGTCATTCAGAAATACAACCTGTTTAGCCAAAATTAGCCTTTCACTCTTCTCTATTCCGTAGGGGAATGTGGTCATGTTGTTGCTAAAATAAATCCCTGTTTTATCATGTATACTTTTCTTGTTTCAGTTGTATCTGCATAGCTGGTTTTACTGGTCCTCGATGTCAACAAACAAAAATTAGTTTCAGTGGTAATGGCTATGCATTGTTGGCACCACTCCAGCAGTGTGAAGAAAGTAGAACAAGTATCGAGTTCATTACAAAGCATGCTAACGGATTAATATTCTACAATGGTCCGACTGACGAGCTACAGGACGACATTGATACTGTCTACGATTTCATTTCTCTTGAGTTGAAAGATGGCTATCCACTTCTGAAGGTCAATCATGGGTCAGCAAGAGATAGCACCCTGTCTTTAGTCGTTGATGGAAAAGATGAGAATGGCGGTACAATTATCAATGCCCTAAATGATGAAAGCTGGCACCGAATCGACATCATCAGAAATGGCAAGGTTAGATTTAGCTCAGTATTAATGCTGGCAAGTCATAAATAGGCTGGTCCTGTTTAATTTTATAATTTATTAACCCTTTCATGACCGAACTCTGCTGGTAGAGCATTAAAGATCCTGTGCCAGTGCATTCTCTTATATATGCGAGTCTCCCATAGGGAGCCTCACATATATAAGAGATTATATGGCTTACAAGGTCAAGGTAAACATTGTTAGCACAATGCATTCTCCTATATATGCAAAGACTCGCATATATAAGAGAAAGCATTGACACAGGGTTTTCGCAATATGTCAGGAAGCTCCAGTCATGAAAGGGTTAACCATTTCTTTACTAATGGATTCTCCCTTCAGTTATAAAAGTATATACTGGAAAGGTTTATTATTCATTTGGAGGGGTGTTCAGGAAAAATGAGCAGATGACAAACATGCAATATTCCCATATTCGTTAAAAAACGCCTCCAGTGGCCATCTTGGATTTCACATTTGAATTATTGTATTGTTCATTATTTCATTAGTAAAGATGCCTTAACCCTTTACCCAACAAACCGGCCAAAACCGGCCAAATAAAGCTTCAACAGCCTAAAATATCTTCGGTCTGTCTCAATAGAACCATACAAATATGGATATCATTGGAACCGGCTCCTTGACCACATTGTGATAGTTACAGTTATGCCCTGTGCCAATGCATTCTCTTATATATGCGAGTCGACCATAGGTCGCCTCGCATATATAAGAGAATGCATTGGCCTAAAAAAACACTTTTTACCATTTTTTCTTACATTCTTTAACAATTTTATAATTTTTAATGTGTTAAGCCAATGCATTCTCTTATATATGCGAGGCGACCTATGGTCGACTCGCATATATAAGAGAATGCATTGGCACAGGGCCCTTCTGTTGGGTAAAGGGTTAAATGCCCACATAATTTTAAACCCCATTATCACATATATAAAATATATGCAATTATTATATACCACTTTAAAGAGGAAGCTTTAAAACATTGTATTATCAATTTATTCGGTGTAATAAACTGTGAACATGTTGTTTCTGTTGAGATACTGATGTGTGTTCTGTGCTCAAGTTTCATCTGGGGAGCTATTATTTTCAATGGAAGGGGAATAACTCTATATCTTAAAGATATAAAGTGATTCCCCTTCCATTGAAAATAAACTATAGTTTGAGATTCTGTTGCATTCTGAGAGCTGCAACGGGGGAAATGTTTCTATGATTTCAGCTATCTTTTATTAATCTATGGGCATCTTATGAGACACAGATGTTCCAATTGGTGATGAATTATAGTATTTTCGTCATATTTTATGTCATAGATTGTTGAAATCTTGGAATATTCTGAGATGTGATGGCTGGTTATTGGCTTGAATTTTATGAACAAATGAAATTTTCTTTAGCCATTTTCCAAAAAATATGATCATTTTGGCCAGTTAGATCACCCAAATCACAAGTTCTTCGGTATATATGTTTTTCTGTATATATGTTTTTCTGTATATATGTTGTTCTGTATATATGTTCTGTATATATGTTTTTCTGTATATATGTTTTTCTGTTTTAGGAGGTGAGAATGATCATCGACCATTGCAAACATAGTCAATACGACAGGCACCCATGTGATCGATACGGAGAAACAGCTGGTGAAAACAAGTTTATCAACGTCAATACACCGCTCCAGCTTGGAGGCCGATTCATGACTCCGTTACCATCATACCCATCTGGAATCACAGTCCAATCATTCAATGGATGCCTGAAGAATCTCATACACAATTCCGAGGTAAACATACTCAGAGTCATGCTCAGGGCCCAAGCTAGGGGTTGAAAACAGGGATAAGTGACTTCTCCCTCTGGAGATTTTAGGAAGACTTCAGCCCAAAATAGGGAGAAGTGGAGAGACAAAAGAAAAACATACTATTTTACAAATAACGGTTTATTCACATTAATAAAAAGATAAAAACATGGTTAGCCCAAATAAAATATAGCACAAGTATAGGACCTGTATAGATAGATAACATGAAATTGTATTTCTTAAATTTATAATTTTTATTTAAAAATAAAAAATGTTGACTTTTAATATCTGAAGAAATTAATTGTTACTATAAATTTTAAATTTTTGGAAATGCCTTTTGGTCACTGCTGTAATGTGGGTGTCCATTAAGATAAACAATAAGGACTAATCAAGCAGTTATAAAAGCTTTTATTTTTGTTTCTAAAGCTTTCATTAATGAATACCAAGGTGGATGGTATATGATCATTGATGATAATCCGAATAAAGAAATAATCTTGACAAGTTGGATAGCAGTGTTACAATAGTTATTAATGTGTTCTTAACCCTTTCAGTGCCAGGGGCTGATCTCATCGGCCCTAATTTACGGTCTGTAAAATCGGCCCTAAAAAGATTTGTTTTTGTTTTTTTGTTTTAAATTTTAAAAAATTTATTAAAATTGTAAAAAATAATAACAAATGATGAAAAATTGTTAGGCCAATGCATTCTCTTATATATGCGAGGCGACCTATGGTCGACTCGCATATATAAGAGAATGCATTGGCACAGGGTATATGGGTTGATACAAAAATCGGACTTGGCACTCAAAGGGTTAACAAAGATGAGTGGAGCTTATAATATACACGAACAGGTTGTTGATATATCTGCATTGCCTCCAAGTATATGCAATTAATTTACAATGGTTGTTGATAGATGCGGAAAGCAGGCCCCAGGCCAGATCATGCCATGAATCTCGATCTATATATATATCTCGTGTTATTTGCATGACCCATGTACGTGCAAGTGGGAATCTAATAATGAGTTAATGAGGCCTTTCTCGCAACACACTGAACCGATTTTGACCAATTTAGTACCCTTTTTTATAGGTTATATGGAGTTATCATTAAACCTCCAGGCCATAATAGGCTTATTGTATACCTCCTTTGTTATTGGGGAGGGGATATAAGGAGTTATTATTATACTTTATTAAGTTACATGGAGTTATTAAAACTCCATGGTGGGTGAGGTCATAATATATGCCAACCATGGACCTTGTTTTTTGTTATTTGGACCGAGTTCCTCTTATGTTTATGAGTACACCTCATGTCCTTTCAGTATTATATATTGGGGATTTTGGAAGGGTTGTGGACCTTGATTTCGAACCTTTGTTCGTTCTTGAACTTTTTTTTAAATCAGCGCAGACATCGACTAATGATATATGACCGAGCGGAATGAGTTATTAGGTTCAAAATATGATTTAATTGAATTTACTAGCCGCTTGAGCGATAGCCAACTTCTGGGTTGAATATATTGTTATTTTCACTTCTATGTCTTGGTGAATTAATTTCCCATCCAAGGGAATGACACTTCCCATGTCTTGAAAATTGTACAGATCTGGGTGAATCACAAATAAGCGATATCACTGAGTAGCGGCCGTATTGGATTCATCCAGCTCCGGTTCCGTGGTTTTAGTGCTACAGGTCAAAGTTCTGGAGTAGCAATTCCATATATGGAAGTCATAAATAGTTCATGACTTCCATATATGCTATGCTATTTTAGAACTGACGTGTATAACTAAAACCACAGAACCGGGCCTGGTGGATCCAACATGGCTGCGAGCTAGTGACAGGGCATATTGATCAATAACAGCCCGATCGGGCAATAATAGACTGATCGATCTTCAACAGGCATAGCGGTTGCATAACAGATGTTTCTCTCTCTATAATATTCGTTATGTCCCAATCAGTATAAATTAACTATAATTTTTCACCGTTAACATCCTATTCTTGGTGTAAATAGGAAATCGACACGAAAAATTTCCGTTAAGCAAACGCTATAACGAAATCATGCTAATGCTAATATTAATCTGATCGAACCCATATACATGTCGGCTGTGAAAGACCAATCGGTCTATTATACTAATTTAGTCAAGTTGGGCTATTATTGATCAATCAGTGGTTGAATCAGACCTGTACTCAGCCTGTAGTCTGTACAAATTGCAATTGCTACGATATGGGAAGTGGAATACATTTGGATGGAAAATGTATTCACCAAGACATAGAACAATTGAAATCCATTTCTTAAACTAGAAGTTGGCCATTGCCATCGCTGAATGTGTTGTGGGGTTAATGGTTAATAAATATGTCGAAAATGTAATATTAATACTGGAGAACTGAACTGAAATCTGAAGTGGACAGGAGAATGTCATGTGCACAAATTCAAGCGGCTGGTAAATAAAATAAAATCATATTTCGAACCTAAGAACCATTCCGCTCGGTCATATTATATCATTAGTCGATGTCTGTGCCTATGTTATTTGAAAGCATGCTTCAGTTTTCAATGTTAGTTCAGAATATCGACTACAATAAATATCACACTGGAAGCCGCCATTTTTCTCTTCGCCTTCGGTCATGTGACTTGACACTGTCCATTAATTGGCTACAACACACAATAAAATCAAAATTGTTCGATTCCCACAACAATGTTGCGCAACGAAATTTTGATGCCTGCAACACAAAATAGACAACCGCACATGACCCAACAATGTTGCACAACATTGTTGCAGTGTGTGTGGCAGGCTTTATAAGTCTATATATTTTTGTGAAAGAGTCAAATTTCCACCGGTAAAATTACCGTAAATCCCAAGCTAGTGTTGTCAAATTTGGAAGGCGACTTTGTTTTCGCCTTGCAGACATCCCAGGGCAAAGTCGTCGGCTTGAAGGCGAAAACTTCGCCCCAGTCGCCTCCTAACTTGGGGCCTGGTCATGTTGACGTACTGAGCAGGGTTAACGCAGCCACTCGTCAAATTTGTCAATGGCAAATATAATTCACATTTTTCATTTGGCAAAAGTTTTGGCAAGTCACTTTTTATTTCCTCAAGAAAGTTGAAAATTATTGGTCAATTAATACCATTGATTTCCGGAAACTCTTACAATACAATTGTATTAGTGGCATTTTATTATGTTTAGGAAAATTTAGCACCTATTAAGATGCAGTTAATCTGATAGCATTATTATCATTGGGTGGGGGATTACTAGTATTTGGTAAATTTTATAACATAGTTGACATTGGTTTAAGTATTATTTTGTTGCAATTAATCGGTTCTGATAACTAAAGCGTATTTTGAAGAAATGTTGTTGTTGTTGTAATTTGATGATATGGGCACTGTCTGATCAGATTGAGTACTTCTTAATTAAACCATGGAAATTTTCTCTAATTTACAGCTCCTTGACTTGAATGTCCGAGATTCGACCGGGGCTGCTAATGGTTGCCCAGACGAAGATACATTGTGTGGTCTCACGGGACCGACTGCAACCAAGGTGTGCCCGGATAACAGTGACTGTGTGGCCCTAAGTCTCAGGACAGATGAAAAAATGTGCATCTGTCACCCAGGGTACAAACCACCAGACTGTTCTGTCGGTACGTTAAAATTACATTAACTTTATTTAATACATATCACTTAGGTTACAGACCACCTGACTGTTCTGTCATTACGTTTTAATTCTAATAACTTTCTTTAATTCATATCACCTGACTGTTTGGTCATTACATTTTAATTACATTAACTTTCTTTAATTCATATCACCTAGGTTACAGACCACCTGATTGTTCAGTCAGTACATTATAATTACATTAAGGCCACAATAAAATAACCTGGTTTACGAATATTTGGGTTGAAAAAAAGTAGATGCAGGAGAGAAAGAATTTCAAAGAAATAAAAATAAAATTGGACATTAGCACCACAACAATTGAAAAATATCAGAATTGTCCATGAATATTTCTCACAATTTTTGAATAGATTTAAGTTTTACTCAAATTATAAATAAGTCCCCAGAGGGTGAATTTAGAGGTGCTAGCCTGCGATGTGGTGTAGCGTCACTATATTCACCCTCTGGGGGCCTCTCTGGCACCATATCTTGATGTCTTAACCCTTTCATGAAGGGAGCTGCGCTGATGCAGCATTAAAGATCCTGTGCCAGTTCATTCTTTTATAAATGTGAGTCCCATAGGGAGACTCGCATATATAAGAGAATGCACTGGCTTAGAAGATCAAGGTAAATATTGTTGGGCCAATGCATTCTCTTATATATGTGAGGCACCCTATTGGCGACTCCCATATAAGAGAATGCATTGCCACAGGGTTTTCACAACATTTCAGGAAGCTCCAGTCTTGAAATGGTTAATCTGTGTTTATCATTGTAGAAGAAACAATGATCCATCTCATAGAACCTTTAATTATCACATAATTTGCCCATAAAAGCAGTTTCATAATTATCGATAATAGACACGTTTAATATCAGCGCGTGCGATGACGTCACATCGTTCTTCAAATGACTTGCGATCGCTGCGGTTTTTATCGTTGTTTTCGATGGATATTTCGCATTGCTTCGCGTTTATTTGATCATGTGATAAACAGTATCTCACACTCGTCCTATTTTATACGTAATTTATCAACCTCGTCCACTAAATTCTATTTGAGCCTCGGTAAACCTCGGCTCAAATCGAATTTAGTGAACTCGGTTGATAAATTCCGTATAAAATAGAAACTCATGTGAGATCCTCTATTTCTGTGTTTATCATTGTACAGGGTATCCGCGGCTCCTTGAATTCCTTGAAACTCCTTGATTTGGAAAATCAATTTTCCAGGGCCCTTGAAACCCTTGAATTGAATGCCCACTCCTTGAAAACCCTGGAATTCTATGTAGCCCTTAAACCCAGGTATATCGATTCATCGGGAGTCAATAAATATAGATAGTTTAGTTCCGAACGCGTTGTTGGTATATGGGAAGTAACCCCATTTTGAATTTCCGCTGGCGGCAATTATCTCGAGTCAATTGTAATTGTGTGACCCCCCCCCAATGAAGCATGGGATGTAACTCCATTTCCCGCAAAACACCAATACTCGCGAGTCTATTTCAATTATGTGACCCCCCTATGAAGTATCATAAAATTGAACACGATAAAAAATAGTTCCGAGCTTTTCAAACCCAGGTAGCGTAATTAGTGTATTTTTATTGTATCGGATTGAGGTAATTTGTATATTATATAGACATTCGACATTAGAAACCCGTGTTTTACATAAAAACGTACAAATTAACAAAAACGAAACCGAAACAAAAAAATCACATCCGCTTCCGATGACCTTCATTTCCTGTTTACGAGTATTTTAAATAACATGCCCGGTGGTAAATGCAAATACCAGACGCAATGGGGCGCCAAATTCAAATGGGTGGAGGCGGTTGAGAACAACACATATAACGCTAGATGTCAGTTATGCAAGAAAATATTTGACGTCGCAAACATGGGCGAAAGTGCCCTGGTGTCACATGCAAAAAGTTTGAAGCACCATTTATGGAATAGCATAGGCCGATAGGGGCAGTGATATTCAACTGGTGTCTACTGTCATCACACTACATGTATTAGTTAAATGTTCCCATTAATTTAAATTATGGTAATGCAATTACCCATAAAGGCCTAAAAAGCTAAAAATGCTAAAATTATGGTGGAAAACGTGGTATCACATGTATTAAATGTTCAACAGTTGGTTCCTGGAAACTCCTTGAAAATTGTCGGGGCAGTCCTTGAAAATCCTTGAATTGACTACTGGAACCTCCTTGAAACTCCTTGAATTCATTCACCAGAAATGGGCAGATACCCTGTTGTAGAAGAAACAGTTATTTATTTATAGTGAACATTCCGATGAAATATACTTTTAGTGAATATTTGATTGATATTTTACCAAACTTTACTGAAATAACCAAATAACACAAATATTTGTTTATTTCACAAAAATTTCACTTTCTTTTGGATATCGTTACAGAAGCGACTGTGATTGACTTTAAGAATCAGAGTATCATGCATTGGAGCCTGCACGACCCATTCTACAATGCTGTTCTAGATTTATTCAGCAATAAGATACAGATACAGTTTAGAACCAGAGACCACGATGGATTGCTGTTCTACCTCGAAAATTCAAATCGAGACAAGAAAATCAGACTCGAAGTGAGTGCGGACATTACACCTGACCAAGCCTGTCTGTAATTTGTAGAATGAGGTCCCTAGAGGGTGTATTTAGTGATGCTATCCCACACAGTAGGTGATGTTCACCCATTAGTCGCCTCGATTATGCATTTTATCTTCTGCAAATTAGGGGATATAGAAACTGAACAGAAAAGTCATTAAAAATAAAGTTATTTAGAGACTATATATACTTCCCAGAAGATAAGGCCCAAGTAGAATGAGGTCCCCAGAGGGTGAATTTAGTGATGCTATCCCATGGGCTAGCATCACTAAATTCACCCTCTGAGGGACCTCATTTTGCTTAGGCCTCATCTTTCTCTGGAAAGTTTCTTTATTATCAAATTTCTATAGAAACTTCTTCACATAGATTCTATTCCTTTTTTAGTTTAGATTATCTGTATCCCCAAATTGGCAGATGACACATTGCATAATCAAGGTTCCCAATGGGTGTACATCACAATATTCACTATTTGAGAACTTCAATGTGAGTCTATGTTTCCCATAGCAGATGAGTCCATACAAACTGAGGTCCCAAGAGGGTGAATTTGGTGATGCTAGCCTCTTATGCAGGATAGCGTCACTAAATTCACCATCTGGGGACCTCATTCTGCAAATGACAGGCTCACTAACCTCAGGCTTGAATATGCCATATGCTATTAAAAATTATCTATCTCTTCCCAAACATGTTTTTTGTAGTTTCCCCCTATTTCGACTTACAAATTTTTCGCATAATGCTTTCTAAAATAAAGATAAAGATTTTAATATGACTAATATTCATGTAGCTCAATTGCCCTGCAGGTGTATCCTTAGTCCCACTGGTACAGTTCACCTCTAGTTTATATCATGTGCACTGCGGAGGTATCCTTAGTCCCACTGGGACAGCTCACCTCTAGTTTATATCTAGTCCAAGTCTTCTCGTACTAAAGCTAGCTAAGATTTTGGGATGGAGAGATGCTAGTGTTTAGTCCGCGACCGCGCGCATAGCCTTCTTATGACACGAGTTAAGCGTTAATGACCCGCTCAAATAAAACCACAATTATATGAAATAAAATATCACAATTGTAACAATAAAAGATATTTTCCGCAGAAGACATGCTATTTGATCTGAACCCCACATCAGTTGTGAATTCAAAGCGGTAATTTAATGCGAAAAGAGACATTTACCGCAATGTTTACAAATTTTTAAAAGTATGCGAACTCAATTGAGCTCGCGAACTGTGTTCGGCATTTTCCGTTGAAAATATTCCGTAGATTTTCGACTGACAACGCAAACTACGATGAATTTTCCATTGTAATCGTAATTATGTGTGTCAATAAATAAAAAATAAATAGATTAATTAAACATTGAAGATATAAATGTAATACATTAAATAAATTACGGGGAATTACAACCCTCTCAAAGTTTAAAACAGTGTAAACACAACGAACGTTAAATAAATAATATGGTGCTACATTTCCCACATTTGGTGGACTTCAGCGAAATTAAGATATATACTAAGCGAACAGAGCAATATACTGCTCTTGTTAAGCACACAAAAAATCAAACAAAATTTGTATAAATTTTTAACCTTAAGTTTGAAAAGTCCCACTAAAACGGAAGAACTATATTTCAAAACTGTGTGATTCGGTTCTCCGATTATTTTATCAACACAAAAGTCAAAATGCACATGGATGAAAATCACACGCATGGCAAGTCAGACACAAGAGTTCTAATTTGCTCCAATTTTGACAAGTTGCTTGCGAAAATTGTCAACAAAACTACCTTTCTGATCCTCCATTATGTCATTAAGTTTTTAGTGCGGGAATTGTTCTCAAAGCACATTGGAAACTGGACTTTGCGGCGATCGGTTTTCACCATTTTGTTCGGAAAACCCCGCGCTATATATAGAAACGGAAACTAGAATACTCAGAACAAACACCGGACAATGCCGAAGTTCTTCGGAACCTGAGTTCGGCTTTCAGTTAAGTAAACAAACAGAAAAAACAACGATGTTTGTGGCTATCAACCGGAATATTCTATGTGTAATTTAACATTAAAGTTAGATTATTATACACCATTCTGACCATAAGATGTCACTCTTTCCGACGTATATAGCATCATGTATTGCTTTGTTAGGTAAATCGAGTAAAATACACCACAGATTCCCGCCACAGATCCTGGGCGTAACTCGTGTCATAAGAAGGCTATGCGCGCGGTCTCGGACTAAACACTAGCATCTCTCCATCCCAAAATCTTAGCTAGTTTTAGTACGAGAAGACTTGGACTAGTTTATATCATGTGCACTGCGGAGGTATCCTTAGTCCCACTGGGACAGTTCACCTCTAATTTGGTATATATAGGTCTATTTCTGTCATATTTAGTTATCGCCATTTTAGCTCAAATTGACAAAGTCAAGTTAGAGCTGTTGCCATGAGTATATATCCATTGTCTGTGCATTCGTGTGTCCATCCGTCAACAACTTTCTTTGGCACACCCTGCAGGCCACATTCCTCATCCGATTGTCACCCAAATTTCATACAGAAGTTCGGGTGAGCTCTAGATGGGAGCCATGGGGTTGCCACCAGCCATCTTGGATTTCAAATTCGAATCCACTGGCAAATCCTGCAGTCCACATTTATCGAAGAAATGTTTTGAAAAAATAACTGCCATGTTTAGGATGACCTCCAGATGGGAGCTATTGAATATGAATGATTTTCGATGGAAAACATGGCGGATGGCAATCATCTTGTATTTTAGTCTTTGCATAACTTTTAAATTTTTTACACGTTTACCCACTACAAGTGCCTTGGGTTCCTTCAATCTTTTCTTTATTGAATCCAGATACAAAGTGCAGTGCTCAAAGTCTTCTATAAGATAGGAGACACCCCAGAGGAGTTGAGTTTGCCGCATGCGTCCGTCTCAGATGGTTACTGGCACACGATTAGTCTACAGCGGTATGGACATGAATTTATCCTTAAGATGGATGTCGGTGAGGGCCAGTTTTATAACGACACATTCGCCTCGACGGCTACAGAAGTGGACTTCCATGTGGCCAAATATCCAGTAATGGCCGGTGGATATGGGGACCTGCTCGTCACTGATGATCTAACAAATGGTAAGTATTTCCACTTTACAGGGTGTTCCTCGGCATGAACATATAGCTCCAGTTCTCAAGCAATTACACTGGCTGCCAGTGGAGTATCGAATCATGTTCAAAATTATTTTGCTTGTATTCAAATCTCGCAATAACATGTCACCATTGTATATACAGGATATGATCAAAGACATAATGTGTGTACATATGGATTACAATATGATAGTAGTATGCTTTTGTACATTCCTTTCAACAAACACAAAACGTTTGGCGATAGGGCATTTTCATTTGCAGGTCCACATCTATGGAATAGCATTCTACCTCACTTGAAAATATTCACTGATTTAAATAGTTTAAGACCGGCCTCAAAACATATCTCTTTGATGTAGCATTTAATTCCTAGATATATGTGCATGTATATGTATTATGTTGATTAGGCAATGAGCTCGATGTAATGTAAAGCGCCGTTGAATATGTACTCATAATATTGAGCGCTATACAAATTAATTATTGTATTGTATTGACAGAGTTACTGTTTTACTGTTACCGTGGAATCAGCTTTTCAAATACAAAATTCCGCCATTTAACCCTTCCATGGCTGTAGCTTCCTGAAATTTTGCGAAAACCCTGTACCAGTGCATTCTCTTATATATGCAAGTCTCCCATAAGTAGCCTCAAATATATAAGAGAATGCTTTGGCCTAACAATATTTACCTTGACCTTGTAAGTCAGTGCATTCTCTTGTATATGTGAGACTCCCTATATGAGACTCGCATATATAAGATAATACACTGGCACAGGATCTTTAGTGATGTACCAGCGCAACTCCTGTCATGAAAGGGTTAACATGTGACTGCTTCCCACACTTTAGGTTAGAGAGTAATACCCATGAGCAAAGAAAACGCTCGTGTTTTATCAGAAACATTAACAATTGACGAGGAGGGGGATTTTTCTGGGCATGTATGCTGGGGTGGGTGGGTGTTCGATGGGACAAAAAAAATATATTTCCGCAACACAAAATTTTTTTGGACTTTTTTTGCAATGAGTTTGGCTTAAAACACCTTAGAATAAGAGAAATAATGTAATTCTAACTGCTAAACTGACTGCAGGCAGTTATCGTGTCGTATTTTGTTGCAAATTTTGAAATCCAAGTTGACCGCTGGCAGCCATGTTTTTTTGGCCGAATGACCCCAAAATGACTCGTTCCTATTTACATGTTGATGTTAACATCCATGACAAATAGTATGCACAGAAATTCATATTCAGCTCTTTACAGTGAATTTCCCCCCTCAAATCTCTGTTTTAGTGTTAAAAGGGGGTGGGTGTCCAAAAATGGTCGGAAAAAACTGCCGAAAACAGAAAAAAATTTGGACATGGGGGTGGGTGGGTCCCAACAAGGGTCGAAAGGAAAAAATGAGCATACGTGCCTGAAAATATTTTTCCGCCAAGGAGAAGCCCTTCAACTGAACTATATGGATTATTATCCTCGGCCTTGTGTTATCAGGAGGGTTAAAATTTATTGTCCGTTAATTAGCCTACTCCGGTCAATCAGCGACTCCGGTCAATCAGTGCTCGGATTAGCTCACGCATGATTGCGTCCCGTGCAAATCTCGCGCTCTTAACAATTCATCTAGCCAGTTTTATTTCTCTCCTTGGACCTATCAGACGTGGTTTTAACTAAAGGAAGTATTTCTCTATTGCGAGTTTATCGACTCAATATTTATTGTTGATAACAAACTTGCAATTTATCCGTAGCTTACCCGGTCGTTTAATATTTTTAAGTTCGCGCAGAAACTCTTCGTTTCATAGTATGCGCAACGCTATTTATAAAAATTCCGTGTTTTTATCGACCCATTTTATCTCGAAAAATTTGGGATTGGAATCGACAAAATTACGTTGGCCATTTTGACAATGACTACAGGCGCACATCGTTTACTTGTAGCGAACCGATATTGCATTATTGTGCAACATATACGGTGGCATGAATCGTCCGATTTCTGAGTACACGTGGTACGGTATGCGAAGTCTCCTAATTTCGTGCTAACTATATTTCATGACGCAGACTTCTGGCTACGTTCATTTCATGTACACTACCTAATCGTATATGCAACAGCTCTGTTAGTGCGCAGAAAGTTGGCCACGACAGAAATGTCTCCTTTGGCGATAATTTACATGTCTTAATAAACAAGATAGAACTTGTATTCCAATGACATTTCTTTTGCCTCAAGTTTCAACTATTTTTAAGTTGAGCGACTGGAACTTAACCGACATTTGGTAAATGATTATCACAGTACATCATTGTACATATACAACATGTCGTTATAATTAATTGTGCGTACCGATTAATATTTGCAAATCTTAGCTAGCCCGCATGTATTACTATTGACATGAGGGCTCGTATTTGGATACTTGGAACGTCGCAAACGTTACATCGACTTCAAGATATTTATTTGAAATTCTGACTCTGTTCTTGCGATTCCATTTCCTTTCCCTCATTGTATTATCGGAACAATCGTTAGAAACAATGAGATTATGTTTGTTGTAACATATAGCATTATATGGCCTGTGTTCAAATAATGCTGTGTCTCTTGAATAGTCTCTTTCTTTCCATGTCTGTCCAGTATTACTGACAGTGTCCGCTTGCTACGATTCGTGCAACTGGTTTGATTGGGGACTAGGATTATCTGACACAAGATTGGGCACCAAGGATTTTCATTTTAAGTTCCAGGGCTCAAAATACATTTCATTTTACGAGAATCAAATGCTGAATCATGTCAGTCATAAGGCACTGAAAATTGTAAAGTTTTGTGAGAATCATTACGGGAATCGAATCGGTGATTCTCGTCGAATCTTGAAGCCTGGGTTCCCATTGTCGAATGGCGATCTCCATCAATTCATATCGGTACTCTGTCGTTATTTCGGCGACAATTGTGTCTGTTTCTTTGCAATCACTCAATGTATTTTGCAGAATGGGCTTCCCTGTTCCATGACTGCACAGATATGCAAATGCAGTAGCCTGAACCTTCAGCTATTGTTTGCTTCAATATCCAAGGATACTTCCGTCCGTGGTCAGATCTCTTTGGAGAAATTTTGGATGCGAGCCTTTGGCTGGCCTACTTGTGGCATGTCACCATATCCGTGTGACCTAGCATGGTCGCAGTGTCGAAATGATTCATTGGCTAGCCAGTGTCTCAATAAATTTTCAGTCAATCAATGTTTATACTTTTGATGATTTTGATGTTTGACATTTCCACGTGTTCACTGTCACCAATAGACAACATCTGAACTGTTATCCTCAGATATAGTGTTTGTAGATACATTCAAATTACGAATTTAAATGATACAAAATGGTGAGCTTAATAACATGTATGGCCAGCCATAATTGTTCCATACTAGTACAAGGGTATCAGTGCCTCAAAGGCTCAATGACATACGAACTGACTATATCAATATGGCGTAAATTTTCACTGATACCGACATACTTCTGCGCTTTCAATCTGTGAATAGTCGAGGTGAACTACTATGCATTTATATTGTCATGTGCCCCCGATGCACTGTCAATAGCCTTTCCAACAGAGTCCATCACTTGGCTCTCTACCTTCTATTTCCACATATAGAAAAGATCAAATGTCAAATAGCCTTCACTCACGTATTAAGCACAGTTACAGGAAATGCATTTATATTGCGCAGGGCCGCTGCCACTATAATTTCCATCAGAGACCAACACATGGCTCTTTTCCTTCTATTGCCTCATATCCAATTGATTATCGGGCAAATAACAGAAAGGACAGCATTTGTATTGTCACACATATAAAGTGCAGTTACATGAACAGCGTTTCTATTTATATTGCGCACGACCACTGCAGGCCTGCGTATGGGAGGCGAACGACGGTTCGGTTCACCTGGAGGTTGTGAAATCTAGGTCGCGTCAAAGTTGTATGTGGCTCTCGTGATACTGAATATAACAGTTTGTGTAACCTATGGGTACCTAAGCACAACCAGACAACCGACAAATACGTTACGGCTTCAGATTTATTTTGCATTCGGCAGGCCTGCCAGTGCCAATTTCAAAAGAGTCCAAAACATGGCTCTTCTCTTTCTATTACTACGTATCCATGATTATCTGGTAAATAGAAAACCTATATGAATAACACAAATGAAAGCATTTGTATCATCACACATATAAAGCGCCGTTCCCAAAGAAGCCTTTATATTGTGCATGACCACTGCCCAGTACCAGTGACTGGCGGGGTGCTACCATCGTTGATTTGGAAAACAAATCTTCAAGGGCGAATGTCACAGCTCCTGAGCCTTAGGGTGGGGAAGACTCATCATGTGCCACTAACAGCGCACCAGCCAACCAGACTTCAGTTCTTCCCAGATGTAACCGCTGCTCGAGCTCTCATTTGCTCTCGCAATTCAGAAGACGGATGTACTTGCGCCTGTATAATCAGTTGTGTTTTCTCAAATTCAATGCCATTGTGGTATATACCTCAAAACATGCATGTTCCATGGCACTTTCACATTCCCATAATTTAACTGCGATGGGAACGATTTTATATATACCTTCCAATAGTTTAATATTGAATCAATGATTACTATGACCATGCACATTCTGTCAAGAGGGAACAGTGCACAGTTTAATATTCGTGAATTAGAAAATTCCAATTGCATACGGCTGCATGAACAATTGCTCCTGTCTCCTGGGAAGGACTGAGACTTCTGACTCTTCCCCACGGTCCGTGGCCCACTCCATTACGAGAGTGGGTCTTGTCCCCCTGGAATCATACTCCCTCGGGACATTCCAGGCCTGCTCCACCATCTGCGGACTTTCTGTAAGTGTATAAAACGTTCTCCTCACCGTAAGCAAGGACTCCGCTATGTTCTTGCACAGGAGAAATCGGATCTCATCGTCCTCTTCGCCGAGAAAAGACAGTATCTTACCTGCGGTTTAATTTTTAGCAGGTAAGATCACGTGGCCATCGTAAATAACGGAATTTACCTTATTAACCTTGTTTTGCAATAACTAACAAATGTTTTGTATATTATGCTTGCTAATAACTAACAGAATGTCTTGTCTTGCTTCTTGTCGAACGAGATTCGACTTTGATGGCCGTACGGGTTGCTCATGAATATACGCGATATTGTTATAGTTGGTTGAGGGCCCATTGGTCCATGGTTTTACATTTTGAGCAAACGTACCAGTCTTAACTCGGGCAGGAACCATTCTGTCCCCCCTGGTCATGCTGCAAGCCCCGTCTTCTGCAGACCGTGGAAGGCAGGGTACCGTCCTCCGGAGATTCGGGCAACCAATCCTCCAGGACACAAGCACCCGCGCCTTTGGCGACTGTTCTGGGTGGGGAAGCCTCGTTGTCCCGTGCTGCACAAAGCGCACCAGCCAACTGGCCTTCTGACGCTTCCCCACGGCGCCGTGGCCCACTCCATTACGAGGGTCGGTCTTGTCCCCCTGGAAACGTCATCCCAAGTGATACGTCCAGGCCTGCTCCTCTGCCGTCAGGGGATCCTAGTGGTATGTCATCGACGTTTATGTCAGCGTGTCGGGACCACCTGCATTTGGGAGATTCGGTGGGGGGCTTTCCCTGGTCAAATGGATCCTTTCAATTTCCCTTTTTTCCGCCATTTTGGCCTTGGGGTGGGAAATAACACCTTAAAATCTAACTGCGAGCGCAATTGTTCCTCGTTCGAGCCATTCCCAGTGTGGGCTTCCCTCTAGTACCTTACCTCAACCTGATGCAGGCTGTTCTGTTGCTGGCGTCGATCCTGACATGCTTTCTAGTTTCTATAATTCTCCTGGCGTCTGATGGCTTTGACGACGATGAGCAAGGATCTCGGGCCGACGGTGGTTCCCACTGTCAGTCAAGGATTCTGTCGTTCCTCGGGAACTCGCTTTGCGTACGGACACGACACGGGTCGATCTCTTGTAAAAACTTCATCACAGGATATGTGTCAAATCTTGTTACAATGAATTACACAAACTTTGCACAACTGTACCAGTCCTCGGGCTGTACCAGTTCGCGCCCCCTGGTCCTGCATCAGCAGACCGTGGCAGGCAGAGTGCCGTTCTCTGAGATTCGGGCAACCAATCCTCTGGGACAATAGCACCCGAGCCTTTGGAGGCTGTTCTGTGTGAGGAAGACTCGCTGTCGCGTACCGTCTATAGCGCTTTCTATTTGGGAAGATATAAATAGTACATACCGCCATCACTCTCATCGCAGGACACGAGAGAAAAGCAGCAGCGGAAGAAGAAGTCTCTACTGCTCGGTTTCTACTAGTAGCTGCCACGTATGGTATGGCACTGCCTGGGATGTTTATTCCAAACGACAAGGGGGGGAGGTACAAGCTTGGGCAATGCTGGAATCTGAATTTATGAGCTCTTTCACAAAACATATCAAAGCTGATTCATGACTAAATCACATTTACATGAAATCTGTTTTGAAGAGTACATTCCCGTCAAACTGGAATATTAAATTTATTGCTCGTTGCCTCCTCCTGGGCTTGCATTCTATTCCATATAGTTCAGTTGAAGGGCTTCTCCTTGGCGGAAAAATATAATTTTTATATTAAAATTAGTTTTTCCTCAAGGGAAGCCCGAAACTGAACTATCATAGATCCCTCCCATGGCGGTGCCATTCCCAACCCCGCGACTCGCAAATCTTACTATTAAAAGTCGGAAATAAAACTGGCTAGATGAATTGTTAAAAGCGCGAGATTTGCACGGGACGCAATCATGCGTGAGCTAATCCGAGCACTGATTGACCAGAGTCGCTGATTGACCGGAGTAGGCTAATTAACGGACAATAAATTTTAACCCTCCTGATAACACAAGGCCGAGGATAATAATCCATATAGTTCAGTTTCGGGCTTCCCTTGAGGAAAAACTAATTTTAATATAAAAATTATATTTTCTGACCCCCCCCTCCCCCCATCCCCCCCCCCCCCCCTGAATTGACTGGAAAATATGAACAAATCTCTAAATCTATTTTTCAGCTTGTTTGAAGGATATTAGGATGAGCAACAACTGGTTTGCAATGTCAATGGAAGAAAATAGCATCAGGGAACAGCAAGCAGGTGAACTCGTAAATTACCCGAATACCGTACACGGGTGCACACGGAATGATTGTAATTCGACTACATGCAGTGATCCCTTCATCTGCATTCCTATGTGGGGAGAACATATCTGCAGGTATGAATGAATTTGTTGAGCAAACCAAAACACAATGGTGTATGCCAGTACAATAATGTTTATATACACATAATCACAGTGTGCATATGAGACATATTAGTAATATCTAAAGCCATACAATAGATAACTAAATTAGGCCATAGATGCTTTTATGAATTCGCCAAGCCTTGAAATAGTGTGTCTGTCATTTGCAGAATGAGGTCCCCAGAGGGTGAATTTAGTGATGCTACCCCGCATAGTGGCTAGCATCACCAAATTCACCCTCTGGGGACCTCATTCTGCTTACACCTCAGCAGAATGAGGTTCCCAGAGGGTGAATTTGGTGATGCTAGTCCGCTGTGCGGGGTAACATCACTAAATTCACCCACTGGGGACCTCATACTGCAAACAACAGACACTATTTCAAGGCTTGGAATTCGCATATATGTTTTGCCTCACATGTAGATAATGGATTCATGAGACATTTTAAAACATTAAGAGAATCCCTCGATCCTTCAATCAATTGTTGTTTATCTACTTTAAAGTGATGTGAAACACTCCGGTAGGATGATCAAATAGAAATTGAGAATAATCTTGTTCAAAGTAGTTATTTTTTTCCAAATTGACAACACACACGTTCATTCTGATATATTAACTAAATGCAATGACTCTCTATGCCGAAATAATTTGTATCAGTTTATCGCCGATAGATGCGTCCCAAATCGAGATGTAAATATTTACAATTGAGCGTAGTTCAGACGGTGCTTTCTTTGAAATTTTTGGCGATGTTAGTAAAATGCTACATTCCCAGGTTGACATAGCGCCTAAGTACTACCGTATCAATTTCATGCATCCGAAAAAAGTCCATAATATGTCTTTAACCCTTTGAGTGCCAGGTTGATTTTTGTATCAACCCATATACCCTGTGCCGATGCATTCTCTTATATATGCGATTCGACCATAGGTCGCATCGCATATATAAGAGAATGCATTGGCCTAACATTTTTTTTTTACAATTTTAATAATTTATTCTTATAGTCTTTAACAGACTTATTTTGTAGGTTTAGGGCCGATGAGATCGGCCCCTGGCACTCAAAGGGTTAAGTTCTAATTTTTGGAGCATGGTAACCCGTTCATTTGTATATTTCTTGCAGAGATGAGATTCTGAATAAATGAGTTTTAAACAATTTTAGATGTCCAGCCTTTATGGAAGTTCAGGGCCACACATGCGTAGCGATCAATATCTGTACGATCGGACCACAGTACTGTCTCGAGGGAGCTACGTGTCACAACGATCCAACGAACAATAAGGGTTACAGGTGTGTGTGTCCTCCCGGATGGTCCGGTGAATTCTGTGCTCAGTACCAGGATGAGATAATCGCGAGTGGTGCATTATCTACGGGCGGATTAGTGGCAATACTCGTCACACTGTTTGTTCTTATTAGTAAGTATTTAGTGTTTATCAATTTATGGGGGGTGGCAGGTTCCCAACAGCTAGAAATTTTGAGGTGATAAAATCAGCACAAGGGGTGGTCTGGGCATTTCTTATTTTATATCAATATTTTCTTATATACTGGGATAATCAATTGGGACAATTTTTCATTACTATTTTTAGATTCAGTTCTCCCGAATGCTACTCACCGTACAAACGCGAGTCGTAAAGTGTCCCAAATTGATTGTATGTATATTATACCATAATATTCTAAATAAAATCAATAGGAAGCATTTCCCCGACAGGTGAATTTAACTCATATTTATTATTTTATACCCCAGAAACTATTTCTAAAACGTGATTAGGAAGAGATAATCCATCATTAACCATTTTGATTTTAACTGATAATGGCATGATGATGTTAACTTGAGCTACAGTGTAATTGACATTTCTTTCACAGTTTTGGTGATCGTGATCCTGATGTTTGCCCGATTCTTCAGACAAGTTCCTCCCGACAAGTATGTCCTGGGTGTCGACCCCGACTATGACATCAGAGAGCAAGTCGTTAACTGGGATGAGGATGGTGCAGGTAGGTTACTGAAAATAATGTGATTCACCTTTCTTTATGTACAAGGCAACATACTTATTATATAAATTGCACATGTATGTAATTGTATGTAATGTTTTGAGGCCATGTAAAACCGGATGTAAATATTGTTTATATGCTTCACCTCTTTGTATATACTTCTGTCTCAATATCCTATCATGTAACCTGGATCAGAGAATAAAGCATTACCACATTATACCTGAACAGTGTTTATATGGAAGGTTTGTTTATATCTGAAGCTTCTAATAAATTAACATTTCATTTTGGTGACCTATTTTTAGCCGATTTGTTCACTTTTAATTAATATATGATTTCACTTTTATCACATAATTTGGCCATAAAAGCAGTTTCATAATTATCGGTAATAGACACGTTTAATATCAGCGCGTGCGATGACGTCACAGCGTTCTTCAAATAATTTGCGATCGCTGTAGTTTATGATTGTTGTTTTCGATGAATATTTCGCGTTGCTTCGGGTTTATTTGATCATGTGATAAAAGGTATCTCACACTCGTCCTATTTTATACGTAATTTATCAACCTCGTCCTCTAAATCGAATTTAGTGAACACGGTTGATAAATTCCGTATAAAATAGAAACTCATGTGAGATCCTCTATTTAATTAAAATTCAATTTCACTTTTAATTAATATATGATTTCACTTTTAATTAACGTTCGATTTCATGTTTAATTTGATTAGGGGAGGAAGACCAGGATGGATATGACATAAATCAACTCAGAAAACCAGAAGACATGGATTCAATGATGAAATCGCCATATGACCAGTCACTCAGACTTGAACACATGCGGCCCGTAGGTAAGTCACTCAGGCATGACCTCATGCAATCATTAAGAGCTACTTTTTTTTTTAATCAATCACTAGAACTCAATAAGATGATCACTTTATCACTTTGAGAAATTAAAACGATCGTATGAAGTTCTTGGTTACAACAACAAAATATATAAATCTAATTAAACATTGTTTTTTGCGTTGTTCTGTTGAAAACCAAATAAGAAATATAAACTAAACTTCTAAATACCTATAATCAGATAGGTTATTTCAATTGTTTGTGGCCCTGAAACACGCCGTCAAATGGATAGTCTCGGTCAAAATTGCAGATGAAGATGGATAACTCTAAAAACAAGTGGTAATACGGCTAAATTTCGTGAATACTCAAGTGATAATACGGCCATATTTCGTTGAACAAAATGCTGATGAATAACATGTTTTGGGAAATTTGATACCATAGTTGACAGTGTTTAGCATTATTTTGTTGCAGTTAATCGATTCTGATAACTAAAGCATATTTTGAAGAAATGTTGTTGTTGTTGTATTTTGATGATATTGGGACCCTCTGATCGGATTGAGTACCATTTTGTTATTGAAAATCAACAAAATAATTTTTAGTAAATAAAATATGAAATAAATATAGAATATTCAAAATAAAATAAAACTAGTGTCTTAATTTTTACACAGCACTTCTTGTCCCAAAAATTCTATTTCTAATATACATTAGAATCTAAATAGAAAGTAAAATAGCTTTTGTAATAAATTAACATGGAACCGTGAACACATCTTTAAATAAATCCTTGTGTTGCAGGCAACCGTCCAGGTGACACACCAGATGTCGGCAACTTCATCAACGACAGAATGTACAATGCTGATGAAGATTCTAGTGCGCCTCCTCATGACAGCGTTCGCGAGTATGAATACGAGGGCGGAGGAAGTGACGCGGGTTCACTCAGTTCACTTAACACGACGTCGAGTGATAGGAGTCAGGACTATGACTATTTAAATAATTGGGGACCAAAATTCGCCAAACTCGCCGATATGTATGGATCAAATCCAGATGGAGAAGAGGATCTCTAGTGACAACCGTCGCCATAGCGACGAATCATAAATGTGCTATTTTTTTGTATAGACATATCACTACCCCTCTCAGCATAAGGGTGCTATTATACGCTACTTTTTCTTGGGAAAACTAATTTTTGTGTTTTAATTTCCAGTCAAATGGTGACAAATTATATTGAAGTTAAATACTTTAGTTTAATACATGATAAGTACATTCTGACATTTTCAACATGTATTTTTAAGACATATGAAGTCTTTATGTAAGTATTGCATGTATTCATCAACATACTTTGACCCCCAGAATGTCACAAATGTGTACAATTATGTTGAATTCAGGCGTTAACCCTTCTATGACTTGAGCTTCCTGAAATTTTGTGAAACCCTGTGCCAATGCATTCTCTTGTATATGCAATCTCCCATAGGAAGCCTTGCATATATAAGAGAATGCATTGGCCTAACATTATTTACTTTGACCTTGTAAACCAGTGCATTCTCTTATATATGCAGGCTCCCTATGGGATACTCACATATATAGAGAATGCACTGGCACAGGATCATTAATGCTGCAACAGCGCAACTCCCATCATGAAAGGGTTAAAGATTATCTATTTCTTCAACTCGGGGCTCCAAAATAAAAAAAAATTGCTGATCAAATCGATCCTAGAATCTGAAGAAAATATTTGAAAGATTAGATACAGTAATGCTCTAAGTAATTGACTTCTTAACCACAGCAGAATTATGGGTAACTTTTCAGGATTTAGTCGGAAATATGGCTTGTTACCATTCATCGGAAAGCTCTCCCTTACTATAATTTACTTGGACTCTATAATAAACTATCTGGTTGATACATTGTATGATTTGTGAACCTTTATGCTGAGAGTGTATCATGTCATATCGATAAGAGACCAATGTCGTTGTCACTATGATGGAAGCCTGCACTGTGTTATTCTCATTACATAGACTGAGTGTTTACGTGCTTCCGACCTCTGCATTCCAACACATCCGCATCAACCATTGGTGCTCAAGAACCTCATACTAACATAGGCCGCTCACACGATGGTGCCGTGCCGCTCACACGATGGTGCCGTACCGCTCACACAATGGTGCCGCTCACACGATGTTGCCACTGCCGTGACAACTTGATGGTGCCGCTGCTGCGACAACTTGATGGTACAACTCGGATGACTGTGCCGGACTGCTCTCACGATAGCCATTCTCGGAAGAATGGAGCAGCTCGCATGACGGTGCTGATCACATGACGGTGCTGATCACATGACGGTGCTGATCACATGACAGTGCCTCACATTATTATTTAAACATCTGGGATAAACTAGTCAGTAGAGAGTATCTTATTAGTTCTTGTTGAATCTGACAGTAGAAGCTACAGGTTTAACCCTTTACCCAACAAACCGGCCAAAACCGGCCAAATAAAGCTTCAACAGCCTAAAATATCTTCGGTCTGTCTCAATAGAACCATACAAATATGGATATCATTGGAATCGGCTCCTTGACCACATTGTGATAGTTACAGTTAGCCCTGTGCCAATGCATTCTCTTATATATGCGAGTCGACCATAGGTCGCCTCGCATATATAAGAGAATGCATTGGCCTAAAAAAAATCTTTTTTTACCATTTTTTCTTACATTCTTTAACAATTTTATAATTTTTAATGTGTTAAGCCAATGCATTCTCTTATATATGCGAGGCGACCTATGGTCGACTCGCATATATAAGAGAATTCATTGGCACAGGTCCGTTCTGTTGGGTAAAGGGTTAATGCCTAGTATGGAGGATAACTCATTCTACTTCGTAGAGGGTTTGAAACCTAGTATGGAGGATAACTCTACTTCATGATGGGAGAAAAGAAGCCAAAATTTAACATTTTTCCAAATCGTAGAATAATTTTCATATGCTAATCATCAGCTTTAGATTTCATTGTGTATTTGAGGAAACAGAGATGATGAAATATACCTCATTCTTCTTTAACAATTTACAAAAATTATTAATCTTGATCTGGATGTATACGTCCAAGTAACCAATTATGGTATAATAGAATGGGCGATGTTAATGAAATACTGTGTTACATTTTCTCGATGGATATTTGCCATTAGAAGTCTAGAATAGCTATTTTCTAACAACTTCTACCTCCTTTCGTTAAAGATGGTCTATCTCTTCTGAGCCACAATTACAACGATGAAATATTTTTTATAATTCCTGATTTCAAGACAACAAATCGCTATTTCGTGAATAAAATACAGATTAAACTGAAGATTGGATATATTTGTCTACAATTTCAATCGTAATTTTGTGTTAAATCTCTTAGCTGATCTGCAATTTTTCATGATTGAGGCTGCTAAGAACATAGAGTTCTCCTTCTTGTTACTCTGAACATTTTCGCGCAGATTACTGTTCTAAAAATAGCTCCTAAATCTGTCGCGTGGATGTGGTAAGACATTCTAAATAAAATTTGTATTAATTGATAGAAACTTTTCCAGAGAGGTGTCCTCGATTCATATCTATTATTTTATACCCTGGAATCTATCAAATTTGCTAGGAAGAGATGGACCATCTTTAAGTTATCATTGAAACAGTTAAATTTCAGAACATAACGATAGTTTTTAGAGTTTATCTTAAAAATCTGAATACCTAATTATTGTTTGCGAATTATGTGTCTCATTAAAATCTTACTTATGTTGAAACAAAATTTTGACAAAATCTCATTTTTAAAATGAGGAGTTTTGTTTTAAATCAATACTGAAAAAGTTGGAATTAAATTTAACTTCATTTATAAAATTTTCAAGATCAGGAATTAAATTCTTGTGCAATAATTTATGCAAATTATATAAGATAAAATTTGTTTTATAGATGTCATAGCAGCAACTCCTCTAGGAATATGTGGGTTACTAACCTATAGCAGCGCCCTCTAGAGGATAATATAGGTTACTAGCCTATTCGGTGTCATTATCTTGCCAGATACATGTATATTGTCCAACAGTCCAGGAATTTGAGAAAACTTTAGGGTGTGCGTGTAGACCTGGCAGTACACGTCATTTGATGTCATTGGTTGTGAATTATTTTTATAAACTAAGAACTCAGTTGTTTTTAAGGACTATTAGTCTGGCTTTTGAAATTTTAGCTCATTTCTTAAACCTTTTTATACTCCGTTTTTAAAAAACGGGACGTATTATGTTATTTGTCATTCCATCTGTCAGTTCACTTTTTTCAACTCCGGATGATAACTTTAGTTAAAGTCTGAATGGAATTAAATTTGTTATATGAGTTTACTAGCCCAAAATACAGGTCAAGTTTGAATTTGGGTTCCTCCTGCCAATCTTCACAGGCGAATTTTGTCACGCCCAGTGATGCTCTTGTTTTTATTTACATTAGGCGACACCAGTTTAGTTTGTTGGTTTTCGAACCTGCCAACAACATTTTTACAGAAAATGTCCATGTTGTTCAGTTTGTATGTGTAAGGCTTCTCAGACTTCCAAAGTTCAAAATCACCAGGCACAAATTTTCAACCTGTATCAGTTCATTTATAATTAAATTATGGTTTTTTTCATTCATTTAGGAATGTTTACTCATATCAAACTCATTCATTTGTGGCTATAGATTGTAATTCCTATATAATGATGGCAATCTTACATTTTTATAGGGCTTTTTTGAGAGGGATTGAATGTTGTTCTGTGAACAATTTGTTGAGAACACATCACTAATAGAGGTATGTCCCCTTTCGGGTGGAGAAATTTATCTTCATGACAGAAGATATATATTCGTATGATATGATCATTGGGCTGAGTTTAGGCTCTCATTTCATATTTGGGCTCCGCTTTTTCGGGACTATATTTTCACTAAAATTTCACTGATATTTTTATCAGCTCATGATCTTTTGCTAAATTATAAATATGTGCTTACATTCACTTCTATCAGTCATCTTATGGCATTGACAAATTCTATTTAAAATCATTTTCTGTGCACTTCAAGTGAATATTTAACTATAATAGTTAAATATGGATATTGCCGTTTTGTGAATTCGATAAAAGAGGGATAATACAAAATCAAATTTCACCAAAATTTTTTTTAATCAGTGTCGCACTAATTCGGTGAAATGTTTGTTTTTGTGGCGAAATAAACATGATTTGACCCATGTGAATGATTAACCCTTTCAGTGCCAAGTCCGATTTTTGTATCAACCCATATTTCCTTGATCATTTTTCAAATTTATTGATTATAATAATGTGATACATTGATGAAAAGAGCTCTTAGAGCTCTTTCCATAAATGTATCACATTATTATAATCAATAAATTTGAAAAATGATCAAGGAAATATGGGTTGATACAAAAATCAGACTTGGCACTGAAAGGGTTAATGATGATGACATGATCAGGAAGTCACTGATTTTTTTTTTTTAAATACGTGTTTTGCAGCAAATAATTTCAAGTTGCCTTTTCTCATGATAAACATGTAGTTCTGGTTACGTCAATTGAGGTCCTCTGATTCTTAAGACATTCACACTGGGCCTATATCTTTAACTACTGATGTTTATAATTATTTTTGATAAGAATTTCTGTATATTTTTCTCATTGTAAATGAAACATCCTTCACTTTGCGTCTCTTCATCTTACAATTCTCATCAGCTGTGATGCGAAAATGAAATGATCACTTGGTTTTTTTTATTTTGAGAAAAAAAATTTGTTAATGTGAGAATAATATAATTTTTATAGAGAAGATTTCACTATATATATGTTGAATGTTTGTAAGATTCCCTCCAAATCTCGCTTTAAAAATTAAATCAAATATATGTAATAAATAACTTTTGTTTTGATTAATTTGAATTCAAATTTGCTACTTTATAGAATTTGTCTCCAAATTTGTTTATTATATAAATCGATCACGATTTAGTTTTAGACTTATAACCTTAATTGCTTATTAGGAGACAGTTATTCTGTGAATTGAAAGCTTATGATTAAATCATTATTTTTTAGGTTTAGAATTTACAAGTTGTTAAAAATAATAAATTAGTAACTAGCAAATTTTATTTGAGCACATATAGAAGATTCTGAATAAAATTCCTACCTTGTTGGGTGGATATTTTTAGTAATATTTAGTTGGACTAATAAAAATTTACCCAATATTAATATTAATTTTTTTTGGGAGAGATTTGTTGAGAATTTTATATAGCTGTAAACTTGTTGATTGTTGGTAAATCAGTCTTTGTCTGTCTGGTTACTGTGTGACATAATGAGTCTCGTATTATTTCTGATGACATATACACTACATAAACTAAAATTAACTACTCAGAGGGGGGGACACAATTTTCCTCCCTGAACGATGGCTTGAAAATTGTTTTATTAGGTAATCAAACCTGCAGATTCTAATTGTGCAAACAAAGTGAAGCTTTTCCACCAAATTCATCATACACAACATTTTAGAAGGCCACGACGATGTGTTGCATGCATAATACAGTAATGCCCTAAATAATCAACTCCTTAACCACAGCAGAATTATGGGTAATTTTTCAGGATTTAGTCGGAAACATGGCTTGTTGCCATTCATCGGAAAGCTCTCAATGAGAGCTTTCTGATGAATGGCAACAAGCCATATTTCCGACTAAATCCTGAAAAATTACCCCTAATTCTACTGTGGTTAAGGAGTCGATTATTTAGGGCATTACTGTATATGCTATCAATTCACATTGTTAAGTTCTTCAGCTGCTGTTACATACTCAACAATTGACAATATTAAGTTCCTTGTATATTCAGATAAGTTCAACAAACGACCTATGTTGAACTTATTATCTGAACATTTCCTATGGGATAACAACTCATCAATGATGCTTTAGTGTAGAAAGGGTTGACCTATGTGCCAGACAGACACTGACTTAACATTGTACATAAACATTACACCATCATTCCCTGCAGCATGGGACTATCTTGTGTTGTGACCTTTTGTAGATATTCCCTTGAATTTAGATTATTTATTACCATATATTGATGGTGCCCACAGGTGTGTGGGTTTATTGGTTGTGAAGATATTTTATAAGAACTGATTTGATTCGGCTTAGTGATTTGTTTCAGCTCAGTGAAAGGTTGTTTTTTGATAAATTCAATTCTTGATCAGACTTATTAGCCATGTTACATATGTGTAGCTTATAACATGTGTTACTGTGGTAATACTAAGGAGATATATAGCCACACATATACAGTAATACTCTAATTAATCGACTCCTTTACCTTTATCCACAGCAGAATTATGGGTAACTTTTCAGGATTTAGTCGGAAATATGTCTTGTTGCCATTCATCGGAAAGCTCTCGGGGAGAGCTTTCCGATGAATGGCAACAAGACATATTTCCGACTAAATCCTGAAAAGTTACCCATAATTCTGCTGTGGTTAAAGGAGTCGATTAATTAGGGCATTACTGTATGTAGCTTAAAACATGTGTTACTATGGTATTACTATGAAGATGTTTAGACACATATATGTGTAGCTTATAACATGTGTTACTATTGTATTACTATGGAGATGTTTAGCCACACATATATGTAGCTTATAACATGTGTTACTATGGTATTACTATGAAGATGTTTAGACACATATATGTGTAGCTTATAACATGTGTTACTATGGTATTACTATGGAGATGTTTAGCCACACATATATGTAGCTTATAACATGTGTTACTATTGTATTACTATGGAGATGTTTAGCCACACATATATGTAGCTTATAACATGTGTTACTATGGTATTACTATGGAGACATTTAGACACATATATGTGTAGCTTATAACATGTGTTACTGAGGTATTACTATGGAGATGTTTAAACACATATATGTGTAGCTTATAACATGTGTTACTATGGTATTACTATGGAGATGTTTAAACACATATATGTGTAGCTTATAACATGTGTTACTATGGTTATGGTATTACTATAGAGATGAGCTTGGCAGGAAAATTCACATGAATTTACGGAGCCAAACCTACAGGTTTATAGATATCAGCCCAACTTGTGGGAACACAATTAAACAATTGTGTGGTGTTGACAATCATATGCTTATCTGGCTTCAATCAAAGTAAGCTCTTCTTGCTCAGGCTATTCCATTGTAACACTGCCTGATCACACTGAGCGTTGATTTCTCATTCAGATTTTTCCTCGTATGCTACACGTTGGGTAAAAATTTCTAAACAGTTGACCATGTACATGTAGGCGAAATGGTCACGTGAGTCAGGTGACTTCATTGGCAATGGTAACACGCATTACAAATTACGGTATGTGTGGCTAAACCTGGCTATTAATAGAGATATACTGTGAATTTATAGGTCTTTATTTCCTACAACAAACATTTTTATTGATAAATGATTGATTTTGTAAACTAGATCTGACATTTAGCTTTTTCTTACCAAGTCACATTTGATCTAAGTCTCCTTGTTTTAACCCTTTCAGTGCCAAGTCTGATTTTTGTATCAACCCATATTTCCTTGGTCATTTTTCAAATTTATTGATTATAATAATGTGATAACATGTATCACATTATTATAATCAATAAATTTGAAAAATGATCAAGGAAATATGGGTTGATACAAAAATCGGACTTGGCACTGAAAGGGTTAAAAAGAAGAATAATTAATTTGTTCATTGGTTTTCTTGGTTTATTATTCTGGCATATATCACTGAAACATACCTGTAATCGGGCATATATCAAAATATCACCGATATTTACAAGTACAAGTACTGATATGTGAAATTTTCTATTGCATTTGACTCCTAAAACTGTTCTACTATATTGTCATTTGACCATGTAACATGGT
Organism: Siphonodentalium dalli; assembly: GCA_032622095.1. Taxonomy (NCBI): domain Eukaryota; kingdom Metazoa; phylum Mollusca; class Scaphopoda; order Gadilida; family Siphonodentaliidae; genus Siphonodentalium; species Siphonodentalium dalli. The sequence continues at coordinate 160,174,648 of CP136062.1, forward strand.
TATTCTATCTAATTCTTTCCTATATATATGTTTTCCCAAGAACCTTTAACCACATTTTGTGTGTTTGTGTTGTGAGAATTCTACAAATTTATTTCCATCTGATGTACATTAATTTATTTAATTATTAACCCTTTACCCAACAAAACGGCCCTGTGCCAATGCATTCTCTTATATATGCGAGTCGACCATAGGTCGCCTCGCATATATAAGAGAATGCATTGGCTTAACACATTAAAAATTATAAAATTGTTAAAGAATGTAAGAAAAAATGGTAAAAAGTGTTAAAAAAAGATTTTTTTTAGGCCAATGCATTCTCTTATATATGCGAGGTGACCTATGGTCGACTCGCATATATAAGAGAATGCATTGGCACAGGGTATAACTGTAACTATCACAATGTGGTCAAGGAGCCGGTTCCAATGATATCCATATTTGTATGGTTCTATTGAGACAGACCGAAGATATTTTAGGCTGTTGAAGCTTTATTTGGCCGGTTTGTTGGGTAAAGGGTTAAAGATCATGTCTATATCTCTTCCCAGCAAGTTTATATAGATTCCGGGATATAAAATAATATATATCAATCGAGGACACCTCAGGTGTCACACCTGTCCGCAAAAGTTTCCATTAAATAATATCAAATTTAATTAGAATTTCTTATCACATCAGTGGGACAGTTTCAGGACTATTTTTTTAACAGAAATCCATGCGAAAAAGTTCGGAGCACACCACAAGCATATCACGAAGGACAATTCTCTTGTTAGCTGCCTCAATCACGGAAAATTGTATTTCGACTAAAGATTTAACATGATCTTGCGATCAAAATAAACCACTTTATGATGTCTTTATAGACAAATAATATACCTAGTCTTCAGTTTTATCTGTATTTTATTCACAAAATAGTTATTTGTTGTCCTGAAATTGGAATTTATAAAAATAATGTTGTAATTGTGGCCTGGAAGAGATAGATGATCTTTAACCATAGCTAACATTAACCATCTTAGAAGGTTGTAGCAGTTTAACTGTATTATCGTTGTAATGTAGGTATAAACTTATAAAATGTTTTACAATGTACACTTCAAGATCTCGGCTACAAATATTTCTAGAGATCTTAGAATCCTGCATATCAATTAGGCCAAAACTGTTATTTAGGTGAACATCGCAATTGCATTAATTTCACTTCAGATTGAAAAGATTTAACAATGAACTGCGAGGTTGGCATGTTTAAACAGTAAAACGATCAAAGACATAGGAACAGAAACATGATGTAAAGTTGTAAGCCCATTTCAATGAACTTGTCGCCAGCAATCTCGCTCTTCATATAGTTGATATAAAAGAATATAACTTGACACCGTGACCATCCGTAGTTTAACCACCGCTGATGGGGTCATTGTCACAAGGCAACGATCACATTCACAGGCGATCTCAATCGTAACCAGCTTTTCAAATTGATCACCAGCTTAAATGTAGCCAGTTTTTCACAGGCAATCACATTTGCAGCTAGCTTTTCAAATTCTATAATTTTATGATGCGAAATATATAATGTCATGCTCCAAAACTGAGTTTATTCATTAACTTTTATGAATTGAAATAGAGCAATTTGACAACATTGATCAAAAACCTTAAGAATATAAATGATAAACTAATATTTAATTTATTGAGCCCTTATATAAGGTGTTTTTCATTCTTCTACTCAAGAATGTGATTAGCCAAACAAGTCAAGATTATTAGGCCCACATGAATATCGCCCTTGAAAAGCTACTGTAGCTACTGATTTAAAAAGCCTCATGAAAATGACCCCCACCAGCTGAACCCTTTTCTAATACTAAATACTCATGAATAATTCATTAGGAAATGTTCAGATTATAAGTTCAACAAATGACCAAAGGCCATTTGTTGAACTTATTATCTGAACATTTCCCACCAATGGATAGGACCCCTTCTGTACTTGTCATAATCTGTTGTATGCTTGCATCATCCAAACATCCTTCCAAATGAATAATAGACCATTCCAATGGATAATTTTATGATTGAATGGGAAAATCAATTTAGTAAACAAAGGGTTACCTACCTTTATTAACCCTTTACCCAACAAAACGGCCCTGTGCCACGGCATTCTCTTAGATATGCGAGTCGACCATAGGTCGCCTCGCATATATAAGAGAATGCATTGGATTAACACATATTAAAAATTATAAAATTGTTGAAGAATGTAAGAAAAAATGGTAAAAAGATTTTTTTTTAGGCCAATGCATTCTCTTATATATGCGAGGCGACCTATGGTCGACTCGCATATATAAGAGAATGCATTGGCACAGGGCATAACTGTAACCATCACAATGTGGTCAATGAGCCGGTTCCAATGATATCCATATTTGTATGGTGTTATTGAGACAGACTGAAGATATTTTAGGCTGTTGAAGCTTTATTTGGGCGTTTTTGGCCGTTTTGTTGGGTAAAGGGTTAATGCATTCCCATTTATAGCAACTGTAATGTGTACAATTTTAAGATCTTTTATAAGTTTGACCACTGAACTGTCCTGTCCTGAACAACAGAAGTACGCTCTATCTTGATGTTATAGTTGTCATTGTTCAACTGTCCTGTCCTGAACGACAGAAGTACGCTCTATCTTGATGTTATAGTTGTCATTGTTACCATAGTGATTTAACATAGTTCTATCTCATGCTGCAGGGACCTTCCATAAGAATTATCGTTTTTTTTTGTTTCCACGGCAACAAGGGCGGTTCACACGAGTATGATCGTTTTGGTTGTATCATTGAATTTTTTACAATTCTTATTTTTTTTTCAATTCAAGAATAAATGATTTATGATAATCCATTGTTCTTTACAGAATTCATGGGAAATTGTGCGGGTGGGTGATATGGTGGCATTGCCACTAGGCCTCAAAATATGTTGCTGGACATTGGCAGAACGAGGTCCCCAGAGGGTGAATTTAGTGACCTTACACAGTGGGCTAGCATCACTAAATTCACACACTCTGGGACCTCATTCTGCATGGCCTCATCTGCTATGGGAGACCTAGACACAGATTTAAATTCCCAGATGGTGATGTGCACCAATTGGGCACCATGATTATGCATTCTGTACTCTGCCAATTTGGGGATACAGAGAAACTAAAAGAAAAAGATACTTTATAAAGAAGTTTCTTTTCGAAACTAAAAAAAACTTGTTAATTTTATAATACAGATACTTTCCAGAGAAGAAGAGGCCTAAGCAGAATATATTTACTAAGGCGTGTCCAAATAAAAGTTTTGGGTTTTCGTGAAATTCAAAATATAACTTCGCGTTTCGGGTTATTGAACTAGAGTTGAAGAAATTCTTGCAATAATTATGTTTCTCTTTAACTGTTCATCGTTAAGGGATAATCATGTGTTCTCAGTGAAACAAGTTGTTATTGATGCAATAATTACCTTCTGGTCTCAAGGTATTCATGGATTGGAAGGAGATAAGAGCGTGCTGACGCTGTTACATGGTATGTGTTATGCACATGCGAGGGTTCTTTTCAACCCATGAATGCTGCTGAGAACAGTTAACCCTTTCAGTGCCATGGGCCGATCTCATCGGCCCTAATTTACGGTCTGTAAAATCGGCCCTAAAAAAATTAAAAATAATTTTTTTTAAAGATTTTTTTTTGTTGAATTTGTTTTGGGTATGCTTAAAGGTACTCAACCCGATAAAACTCCTCTCAATTACTATTTCAATGGCTTCGGGGGTCAAAAATATTTGATTCGAGTCGAGGAAGTCACCCATCAAAGCTCAGATTTGTTAGATATCGATTTTAGAAATCTATTATTTTTCATTATCGGGAATACTATCTGGCCCAGAACTCAGTCAAAATTGTGTTAAAATTACCACTTGATTTTAGAGTTATTCATCCTTGTCTGTTTGAATAGATTTGGAGTACACATCCAGAGCAGATTACGGCAGTTATTGGTACTCATCTCGAGAACATAACAAATTTGAAAAATCAATATCTAATAACTCTGAGCTTTGTTTGATGGGTTCCTCGACTCGAATCAAATATTTGTTACCCCCAAAGCCAAAGAAATAGTAATATAGGACCCTCTGATCGGATTGTTGTTGTTGGAATCTGTTGAGATGGGGACCCTCTTTACGGGTTGAGTACCTTTAAGCATGCTATAGCGAATTTAAAAACAAACTGGATAAAACCTTAGGGGCATGTTATAACTCAAAACTATGTTATAACTCAAAACTATCACCAAGTATTGATAGTAATAATTTTGATGCCCATGAAAAACGTAAGATTCCCTGGCACTTAACCTACAAAATAAGTCTGTTAAAGAATATAAGACAAAATTATTAAAATTGTAAAAAATAATAACAAATGATGAAAATTTGTTAGGCCAATGCATTCTCTTATATATGCGAGGCGACCTATGGTATCGCAATGTATCACATTATTATGTTTACCCATACCATAGTATGGTAAACATAGTGTCAACGTCCGGATTGACCACTCGTCGTTAGTCCGTCTGTCTGTCTGTCTGTCTGTCTAGACACTTTACGCATGGTGCGATAACTCGAACATTTTATATCTGATCGGAACCAAATTTTGTATATGAATTTATCAGCACCAAATACAGATCGAGTTCGAATATGGGTTCGATCCGAGTTTTTTTCACGGAGTTATGGCCCTTTTTCGACTTAGAATTCATGCATGCTACCATAACTCAAATTTTATCTGATCAGAATCAAATTTGGTATGCAAGTTTCTCGGACCAAAATACAGATCGAGTTCCAATATGGGTTTGATCCGATATTTTTCAATGGAGTTATGGCCCTTTTTCGACTTAGAATTCATGCATGCTGCCATAACTCAAATTTTTTTTATCTGATCGGAACCAAATTTGGTATGCGAGTTTCTCAACTCAAAATACAGATCGAGTTTGAATATGGGTTATATCCAACATTTTATACCAGAGTTATGGCCATTTTTCAACTAAGAATTGAACATATAACCATAGCAGTCTACAATTAATTACCGGTGGTATCAGTTTAGCTCTGAGAGCAGTAAATCTGTATTATGGGAATTAGAGTTATTTTTTTACTCCCATGTTTATGATGACACACTCCTCACCTGTATAGTTTTTGGTATCGATCGGTTGATCGGTTTAGAAATTATTAACACTTTGCATCCGCACATAGGCATGAGCTATCCGATGCTGTAACCAAAGTATTTTTTGTCCGATTGTTTTCATATTTGATATGTAGGTTTATAATGACACACCCCTCACCTGTATAGTTTTTGGTATCGATCGGTTGATCGGTTTAGAAAATAATTAACCCTGCACACAAATGCTATCTGATCCATCTAAGTCAAACTGTTTTCTTCTGATATGCCTCATATTTCTTACCAAGGTTTTTCTTAGCACGTTCTTTATCTGTATGGTTTTTGGTATCGTTTAATTAACCCTTTTCAAACTTATGTTTACTTAGAACTCACGTAAGCTGCTATGACTCAAAACATTTTTCATCTGATCTACACCAAATTTGGTACATGTGGTCCTCACCGCGAAATACAGATCAAGTTCAAATTTGGGTTTGATCCGATATATTTTAACAGAGTTATGGCCCTTTATAATTCAAGTAATTTACTACCTATTGTACTGTATATGCCCTGTGAGAATTTAAGACAAACAACTTTACACAGTAATCTGCTTTATTGGGATCAGAAAATGACACTGGATACTCTTTGCTAAACCACTGCTGCTCCCAGAGCTGTCAAATTTAAGTGATTGATGATACTTTACTCCAGTTTGTGTGCAATAGTAATTTAACCCAACCTGTTGAAACATGTTCATGGCATTAATACAAATAGTCCATTGTCCATGTGAAGGATGTTCTGGAGCATGGCTGTTTAGAGAATTGTTGTTTACAGAGACACTTGTCTTATCTTGAGAAAAAAATTTATCCACACATTAGTTCCATCATATGATGTCATTGAAAATGATTAACACTCTCCACACATCATATGTTCATTCTCCTATTCTATGTCCAGGTTGATCGTGATCCACTTTTCACTTGCATGTATTTCAGGATTAAAATTAACCTATTCCATAGACACATCATATCTGATACGCAGATTTTAAATTATCTCTTTCGCTAAGAATTTCTATTCATTATAAGCCACCAATTGAATATTCATCATTTGAGGATATATCTTATTTTGAAATTCCCTCTATTGCATTTGGGCTGCAGGATAATAATAATGGTTCTGGTATTCTTGAAGCTGACTTTTTGGTCAAATATTTTTCACCCAATCACTTTTATAATCTCATTCAGGTTGATTGTGACACATTCTTCATGTGTATAGATTTTGGTATTGATTGAATGGTTTTGAGAATATTAACCCAATATTTAATAATATTTCTGCTGTTACAGACATTGTATCTTTCCAATGATCAGCTTAGAATAAAATTAACCATAGATACATGTATACTGTACGCGATCAAATGTTATGACTCTAATATTTTCAATTTGACCCTTCTCATATCTCTCCTTTAGTTATCTGGTAATTCTGTATTAAAATATTTTATATCCAACCATTATCAATCATATTTAATATCAAGGTCTATACACCCCTCACTTATATAGATGTTCAGGTGTTTGTTGGTCTCTAATCTCAATCATCCCATAACTTTTACTATGCAGCTAACACAACAACATAATCTGTTATGACTCAGGTTCCATTGTAAGAATTAAATAAATAGAGTTATTATGATGTTAATATTGTAACAATTATATCTTTAACAGCTATGGTGCATCTGTCTGACTGTGTTTGGGTATAATTATCTTTATCAATCTATCACACATACATTGTGTTTAAATGAGCAAGTTGCTCAATATGTCTGATTCCACTATGAAACTAATAAATAATAGTACGCTGTGAATTGTTGAAATTCTTGCACTCATAAAAAGATCGCTATCGCCAAGGTATGGGTTAAACATCTGCCGATCGTGATCGGCCTCTCGTTATAATCAATAAATTTGAAAAATGATCAAGGAAATATGGGTTGATACAAAAATCGGACTTGGCCCTTTCCGTCAATGTATCACATTATTATAATCAATAAATTTGAAAAATGATCAAGGAAATATGAGTTGATACAAAAATCGGACTTGGCACTGAAAGGGTTAATGATAAAATGAGAGTAACTGGCCAATAGATGTTGAGGTGAAAAATTAGACGGGGGGGGGGGGGGGGGGGGGGGGGGGGAAGATAAACTCATAAACAAAATTCTGAACTAATTCCCCTGCCAAATGGGAAAAAAGCTTCCATGTCACCAATAATAGTTTTTCTGAGTCACAGTCATATTGAATGATAAAATGAGACTATCTGACCACAACATGTTCACCCCCGTGTACGTGGTATCGCCAAAACCGAGGGTATCGCCAAAACCGAGAATATGGGAAAGTCATTTTCACGTATATGATATGGGGATATGTTTGTTTCTCATCGTAATACAGACATCGAGCGTCGTATGTGTATGTCCACACGAAGCAGGAGTATTTATCCACTAGTTGTCATTTAGTTTTCCCAGATCAGACCATTAATTTGTTTTTGGCGAATTTTTTCAATGGTGTTTTTGCTTTTGCTCACTCAAATTTTCTAGAACATCCATTCACTGGTATAGTTCCTGGACTCCCACGCTTCCAAAACAAATGCCGGTATATAGTTGAATCTGTCAATGAAGCATACAATTTGACAGAATTTAAAAAATCCCTGTCGTTCTCAATATCCGCGCGATATGAAGGGACCACTGTCGGTCCAGAAAGATGCGAACGGCACAGATGAAGATGCGCCAAACGCCGAGTTTCTGTGCAGTAAATATGCGTATTACTTAAGGAGTTCTGATGAGTTTTCGAGTGTTTTTATGTGTATCTGAGACTGATAAATTGGACTGCGAATGTCATCTGAAATATGAATCCATAACATATTCGAAATATTGTGTGCATATATATTATGAATGTGTTTCAATTGAAATTAATTGAACATTCATCTCAGCATTCAGATTTGCGATCTCAAGAACGTGAATGAATGATAGCGCGATACCTTGATCTGTTGATCACACGCACGTGAATGCTGCCGTTTCGCATGCATGCAGCTAATCGGTTATTCGTTTAGTATTAACATGCTTGGAGTTTGTATATAGACCACACATGCCAGACGACACGCTACGGCGTATCAACGATTTGTCATAATCATGTTTATTTTACAGACTTTAAATTATGACTCGTTCCCACTCAAGTAGACCGTTACGCGACAATGAAACCGAATCATCTTATTGAATATACATATATATATCGTATTGCTCCAAATTATGCAATTCTGGCTTTTTTGAGAGTCATCAGATAAAATGGTAACGATTCTATGTTAACACACTAAACATCCGAACATATATGTACACACACAACAAAGTTACTGCTATTTATAATAAACACTTCATTGTGGAACATGTGTATACTGCCATGATTGTTATGTGCACATGTAAATTGCACTATAGTTTATAACTTTTCTAATTTAGCCCTAGGACCACATATTTAGTGGACATAATATTTACACAAGACTTCATTATGTTATCGTATAGGTTGCATATACTGTAATTGATATGTATGTTTAACCGAAATGAATCTTATCTCCGTCCTGAGTTTGATTTATGGTTCTAACCAAAATTGTTATGGATGTTCAGCGTCAAGTCGCATCTGACTTTCCCTAACGCTTCGTCTATGGGCACAATTTCCAATGGCGCATCTGATTCAGACATGATATTTCATAATACTAAATTCGAGATGCCACAAAATATCCGCGCAGTACACAAGGGACCGGACGAATTGACTGATTAAGGGATCCATTATAATTTTATTATGATTTTATGCGGACTGGCTGTTTTTGCTTTGTTCACAGACAGAGATAATTGTTGTGATTATAGCTCCACTCGTGCAAACTTTCACGAGGCCCGATGATGAGTATAACGTGTCATTCATCCTAAATTTATTTGTCTTCGGGGAGAGTACTTGTTTTGTTGGGGCGGAGTCTTAACCTCTGTCAAACCATTCAACAGAGAAAAATGGACACCATAGCACATGGTGGCGGTCCGACGAGCAATTTCCAATGATAATTCTTATACAAAACATCACAGGAAAAAAGATAAATATTTATACGTGCTCTATCCGCGAACATACTAGGCTACATCCTTAAGACCACATGTTCTGTCTTTTAGTCGGCTAATTCATCCACTCGGTTATAGGGATGTGTCAGTGGTATGTTGGTGTAACATAACTCTTCCCCAGAGGAAGATACGTTATTTATCAAAACCGCATGGTCTGGTTTGAGTTTGTTTAAACATGGTGTTATAAGTTGGTAAGCTGACTACATGTGCTACATAGACACAATACAGAGGCCCATCGACATCCAGATAAGAAGGCACACACGTGTGCCACACATAGCGCATTGTGATGATACATGTACGGATGTTTAAGGTTAACATAGAATCGTTACAATATTATCTGATGACTCTTAAAAAGCCAGAATTGCATAATTTGGAGCAATACGATATATGCATATTCGATAAGATGATTCGGTTTCATTGTCGCGGAACGGTCTACTCGAGTGGGAACGAGTCATAAAGTCTGTAAAATAAACATGATTATAACAAATCGTTGATACGCCGTAGCGTGTCGTCCGGCAGTTTTCAATGACCACAGACCGAATGTTGAAAATATAATGTTATGGTATACATATATTATTATATATATATCGATTTGTCACATCCATCATTTATATACATTTGAATACGTGTCATGTCCACACTGTGATCTTGTTGATTATTTGTGTTTTTCTTATATGTAATTCTTTAAACCCATGTACACATGGTGTAAGAATAAACAATTATTATGGCATGTGTGGTCTATATACAAACTCCAAGCATGTTAATACTAAACGAATATCCGATTAGGTGCATGCATGCAAACGGCAGCATTCATGTGCGTGTGATCAAGGCATCGCGCTATCATTCATTCATGTTCTTGAGATCGCAAATCTGAATGCTGAGATGGATGTTCAATTAATTTCAATTGAAACACATTCATAATATATATGCACACAATATTTCGAATATGTTATGTATTCATATTTCAGATGACATTCGCAGTCCAATTTACCAGTCTCAGATACACATAAAAACACTCGATAACTCATCACAACTCCTTGAGTAATACGCATATTTACTGCACAGAAACTCGGTGTTTGGCGCATCTTCATCTGTGCCGTTCGCATCTTTCTGGACCGACAGTGGTCCCTTCATATCGCGCGGATATTGAGAACGACAGGGATTTTTTAAATTCTGTCAAATCGTATGCTTCATTGACAGATTCAACTATATACCGGCATTTGTTTTGGAAGCGTGGGAGTCCAGGAACTATACCAGTGAATGGATGTTCTAGAAAATTTGAGTGAGCAAAAGTAAAAACACCATTGAAAAAATTCGCCAAAAAAAAATTAATGGTCTGATCTGGGAAAACTAAATGACAACTAGTGGATAAATACTCCTACTTCGCGTGGACATACACATACGATGCTCGATGCCTGTATTACGATGAGAAACTAACATATCCCCATATCATATACGTGAAAATGACTTTCCCATATTCTCGCGGTTTTGGCGATACCCTCGGTTTTGGCGATACCACGTACACGGGGGTGATGTTAAGGTAAGAAAAATTCAGGTGGTTGGGGGGGGGGGGGGTAGTGGGAGATGATCAGGCGAAGAATAAACTGTTACTCCGGGACAGACAAAGGATGAGGTGGTTATTTCTAATAACGTCTCCTGAAAAGGGAGATTATAGTTTTACTAACTGTCTTAGTAAAGCGTAGGTCGGTATGAATTCTCAAAGTTGCTTGTTAAGTATGATAACTCAGGTAATTAGGTATTTGGTGTACCAATACTTTTTGTATTAAAATATTGTGTGACTGATTTAATCCCTTGGGTTAATCTCTTAAAGGTACTCAATCCGATCAGACGCTCCTAAATTACTATTTCTTTGGCTTCGGGGGTAAAAAAATATTTGATTCGAGTCAAGGAACCCACCCATCAAAGCTCAGGGTGATTAGATATAAATTTTTGAAGTTTGCTATTTATATTGTTTGTGGACCAGAAGCACGTGGTCAAACAGACGAAGATGCGGATGAAGATGGATAACTCTAAAATCAAGTGGTTATTATTAATTATTGCTGTTTGATTAAGAGTCCTCTATTGTAAGTGTCAATATAAAATAATTCCAATAGAATAAATCAAAGATAAAATTGAGAGTAAACGTTCTTTATTACAAGGGGGTCAGTTCTGAAGTTTATTAATTATAGCAAATTTTGATTCTGTAGAGATACTGTACAACGAAAATTGAGTCAATCAATGCACCAAACTAGAGAACTTAAATGTATGATTACAGTAATGCCCTAAATTATCAACTCCTTAACCACAGCAGAATTATGGGTAATTTTTCAGGATTTAGTCGTAAATATGGCTTGTTGCCATTCATTGGAAAATTCATCGGAAATCCTGAAAAATTACCCATAATTCTGCTGTGATTAAGGAGTCGATTATGTAGGGCATTACTGTATCTGTATATATAAAAGAGTAGGATCTATCTGTTCGTGATTTTTCTCCCAGACCCTGGACCGAGTTCAATCAAATTTGGTGTGGTAACTCGGCGTTATTTTTTTTCAAAATATTTATTTAACCCTTTGAGTGCCAGGGGCCGATCTCATACAAAATACAAAATAAGTCTGTTAAAGAATATAAGAATAAATTATTAAAATTGTAAAAAAAAAAAAAAAAAAAAAAAAAATTGTTAAGCCAATGCATTCTCTTATATATGCGAATCGACCATAGGTCGACTCGCATATATAAGAGAATGCATTGGCACAGGGTATATGGGTTGATACAAAAATCGACCTGGCACTCAAAGGGTTAAAAAAAAAAAAATTCCTATCATAAAAAAAGGAGTTCAATCTAAAAAAGACGAAATTTAAATTATGTTTTTTCAACTTAATTTTTGAATGCCCACATCACATTATACACAACATACCCATTGATTTCTCAAGTTATTATAAAATATAATTTCGCTAGTGAATTATGTCACTTTAACTATAACGTGTTCGAAATGTATTCATCATGGGTATAATGGCAGTATTATTTGGCAGTTCTGGTAAATCAGATGTTTCTAGTGGAATATAATAAACAGAATAATAACTTGATTGAACTGGTGACATGGGGAGGGTCCACCTTGAAACTGCACCCCCTGATTCAGACCAATTTCCCAGGTTCACATAATTCCATTTGCACCCCTTGAGTTGTAACTTTCTAACTGGTACAGTAATGCTCTAATTAATCGACTCCTTAACAACAGCAGAATAATGGGCAACTTTTCAGGATTTTGTCGGAAATATGGCTTGTTGCCATTCATCGGAAAGCTCTCGGCGAGAGCTCTCCGATGAATGGCAATAAGCCATATTTCCGACTAAATCCTGAAAAGTTACCCATAATTCTGCTGTGGTTAAGGAGTTGATGAATTAGAGCATTACTGTACCTCTAACTTCCAACTACAGTAATGGCCTAAATAATCGACTCCTTAACCACAGCAGAATAATGGGTAACTTTTCAGGATTTAGTCGGAAATATGGCTTGTTGCCATTCATCGGAAAGCTCTCACTGAGATTATTTAGAGCATTACTGTACCTCTAACTTTCCAACTGTTGGAAATTTAAATCAGCCTAAGGTCAGCTAAGGTTGGAATTTTTCCAACTAATGCCATATCGGACCAAAGTATGCTACTGTTTATCAAAAACAACAAATTCCTCAAAATTATTACTGGCTGGAAAATCAAACAAGTCGAACAATTTCAACCTATCTGTAAATGTTTCAACTAATTTTGTGGCAGGACATGAAATTTCCAACTGTTAATTTTGTTTACTGAAGTACAAGGTATGGGGTACGTGATTCGACTAGATGTCAGGAACCCTGGATACATATTTAAAGGCCCACTTAATTTTCCAATACCCAGATCACATTTTGCACAACATATTCCATAGTATATATGGAAGAGGAACCAAAAAATAATATATTCCATCAGAATACGGAACAGCTGTGGTCAAGGACACAGGCCCTGGGGACAAATATCAGTGAAACCAATATATACATGTACTATACCAGTGTCTGTGACTCAGTGACTCCTTAAACACAGCAGAATTATGGGTAACCACCCCACTGCCAGGACGCTTGCTGAAGTGTCATAGTATGAATGTTCACCAGGCGGACGGACCTTAAATTTCCACTGCTGTCAGTCAACTACAGTAATGCCCTAAGTAATCGACCTCTTAACCAAAGCAGAATTATGGGTAACTTTTCAGGATTTAGTCGGAAATATGGCTTGTTGCTATTCATTTGAAAGCTCTCAGGAGAGCTTTCCGATGAATGGCAACAAGCCATATTTCCGACTAAATCCTGAAAAGTTACCCATAATTCTGCTGTGTTTAAGGAGTCGATTACTTATAGAGCATTACTGTAGTATAATGGTAATTTACCCCCAGGGGCCTGTGGTCTAGCTGTACTAGGCGTGTCCACCAAGTGATAGAGATTCTCAGATGCACCACAAGACCACCCCCCCCCCCCATTATTTACCACAGAGTGCATCATAATTCACAATTAAGATATATAGTTATTCCCCTTCCATTGAGAATAATAAACTGGCAGTACAGACCAGATCGAAATTTAACATAAAACACATCAATACCTTGACAAAAACAACCTGTTCACAGTTTATTTAAGTGAGCCTTTAAGTTTCTTCTCTTTCTGAAATAATTTAACACCATAAACCCCTAACATTATAACATTGCATAATTATTCACTTTGATGCTTCTGTGCAATATAATACATGTATTTGTTAACTCGATCATGTCACTGCGGCGTGCCTTAATTGGTATGCACAAACAAAAAAATAACCGCAAATATAAACAACCGGCGAACCATACATTACATCTAATCCCACTCTGTGAACTCTGTGAACTAAATTAAATGAGGCAATCAAACTATAATGTTTACAGTGTAGCTAATATTAGCCACACCCATTAAACTTAGAGCTGCCAATCAAATGGAGCGAGAACGTTGATTGGCATTCTCGACCACATTCTGTGCCCAACATTATGTCGTGTCATGGTGAAATTTCGATTGCGATGAGTGTGTCGGGATTTTACGCGCGGATTGTGTCTGTTCACGGTTGTCTTGTGTCATCGTTGAGTCTGTTTTGACCGCGACCACAGAATGATAACCACGCGGTACCGGTGAGTATAACAGTTATAATCCTGATCGTCTGTTTGATCTGTGTTGGATTTATATCGATCGTTCATCGCTGTACGAAACACGTGTTCACAACAACGGGATTGCGTTGATCACGCTTTTCACGATGTTTTACGCGTGATTGGTGATGATGCAACTATTTTCGTAATGTCACTGCTTGTGGTGGGTCTTATCTGGTGAAGACAGTCGACTGACATGCTCATGGTAACCAGGGTCTTGTAGGGACAGGGGCAGTTTATTAATTTAAAAATATCAACAGTTCTGAACAGATGGGAATTTAAGGCCAAATTGTTTTTAATTTCACACCAAAAATGCGTTTAAATTATTCTCAGTTTTCCAACTAATATTCAGGTCTGGCTCATGTGCATGGGTCTTCTCTGGTGAAGACAGTCGATTGGGGGGGTGGGCTTGTGAAAATATTTGATTCGAGTCAAGGACCCACCCATCAAAGCTCAGAATGATTCAGATATTGATTTTTTAAATTTGTTATTTAAATGTGTAATAATTTTGGCCCAGAAACAAGTCGTCAAACCGATGGTCTCGGATAAAATTTCGGATGAAGATGGATAACTGTAAAATCAAGTGGTAATATGGCCACATTTTGTGATACAAAAGTTGAACAACATATTGATAAATAACACGTTTTGGGAAATTTTATACCATAGTTTACAGCAGTTAGCATTATTTTGTTGTAGTTAATCGATTCTGATCACAAAAGCATTTTGAAGAAATGTTGTTGTTGTTGTTGTTGTAACTTGATGATATGGGACCATCTAATCGGATTGAATACCTTTAATATTTACATCGATTATCTTTGAACTTGAGTGGAGGTGAATGTTATTTTTATTGAAAAATATAGCAATAATTGTCCAAATATACATGTGCCCATTTTTGGGCCCCATCCACACCTCAACCTTAATATTTCTTCCGTTTTAGGAAGTTGTTTTCCAATCATTTTTTGACGGCCACCTCCAAAGTAACATGAAATGAAAAATGTTCAGAAGAATATTAGAATTTTCACGTCTTACTGTCTGTTTCCTATCAACTACATGTAACTATTATAGGTTGGAGTATGTGATTAGTTCAGTTTGACATGGCAGTAATTTCTTATTCAAGACAGTAATGCCCTAAGTAATCGACTCCTTAAACACAGCAGAATTATGGGTAACTTTTCAGGATTTAGTCGGAAATATGGCTTGTTGCCATTCACCGGAAAGCTCTCCCCAAGAGCTTTCCGATGAATGGCAACAAGCCATATTTCAGACTAATTCCTGAAAAGTTACCCATAATTCTGCTGTGTTTAAGGAGTCGATTACTTAGGGCATTACTGTATGTGTTCATTCATTTTATGTTAGGAGTGACCTAGACTGCCATATACCAGGTAATCACAGGTACCCCCTCATACATGTTCGGAAAAATTGTTTGACCCTCCTGTTGAAATGGTTAAATATCCATGCAAAATATCTGGAGCCTACACGTACTGAGAGCTTTCCGATGAATGGCAACAAGCCATATTTCCAACTAAATCCTGAAAAGTTACCCATAATTCTGCTGTGGTTAAGGAGTCGACTATTTAGGGCATTAGGCTAAAGAAACAAATGTTTGGGTTTCCCTACCGACCCCATTTTTAAACCCCCTACCCTAATTTTTTTGTCATGGTTTTCAAGAAAATATATTTAATTTTCTCCAAAAATAAAAAAAAACACATTTAAGCATCTCAGAATAGGTTGATTTCTCAGTAAAATTAAAAAATTTATTCAAAATTAATCAAAAGTACATGTAGTTTTATCAATCTTGCAGAGTAAAATATGCACAGAAAAGTCACAAGTATATGTCAAAACAAAAAAATGTATTCAAAAAATAAAAGTTCAAGCCCTAGTAACCCAAACCAGACAATTTTCTTTTCTTTGGCCTTTACTGTATTTCAGGATATTGTGAGTTGATGTTGATAGATGCTGATAGAATATTGAAAATAATGCATACCGCTATTTATGTACACATATCTGGTGGGCAATATTTGTGTTTTTATTTATTGGGATTCATCCGATTTGACATCATAATTTAGCAACCCTTAATGTTCACACTCTTCTTGGTAAACAACAAATATAAAAATGGCCACTTTATAATAAATGGGATGGCAGGGAGAGGGGAAACAAACCTTATTTTGATTATGGCTGACTGCCTTCTGATGTTTGCATGTATATACCCTTGGCAGAATTAAATTCCAGTTTATATAGTGAATATCCTTTCTCCAAACCTTGGACAGGCTGGTATAACCCAAGACAAATGCAAATCAAGAAGTTTGATGTCCCAGCTTCCAACTAAAAGCTACAATGGCATTAGGCGTTTTAAAGGTCCACTTCATTTTTGAATCCCCCAGATCACATTATATACAACATATTCCTTATTATGTACCATTTAAAAGAGGAAACTCCAAAACATTGTATTATCAACTTATCGGGTCAAATAAACTGTGAACATGTTGTACAGTAATGTTCTAAATAATCGACTCCTTAACCACAGCAGAATTATGAGTAACTTTTCATGATTTAGTCGGAAATATGGCTTGTTGCCATTCATCGGAAAGCTCTCAGTCAGAGCTTTCCTATGAGTGGCAACAAGCTATATCTCCGACTCTGTACTTATCAAGGTACCGACAAATGTTCTGTGCTTAATTTTGATCTGGTCTGTACTGCCAATTTATATTCTCAATGGAAGTGGAATAACTCTATCTCTGAATTATGATGCATTCTTGTGTAAATAATGGGGGAAGTCTTGGGGTGAATCTGAGAATCTCGATTACTTAGTGGACTTTTTCCAAGGCCACAGCTGTTCCGTATTCTGGTCGAATATATATCTTTTTGGTTCCTCTTCCATATGGTATATACATGTATTAAATATGGAATGAGTTGTGTATAATTATAATATTTAATCAGAAATATGGCTTGATGCTATTCATCGGAAAGCTCTCAGTAAGAGCTTTCCGATGAATGGCAACAAGCCATATTTCCGACTAAATCCTGAAAAGTTACCCATAATTTCTGCTGTGGTTAAGGAGTCAATTATTTAGGGCATTACTGTACAATGAAGTGAACCGCATATGGTCAGATTATTGATGAACCACTATGGGGAAATCACCATTGGCCAATACCCAGTTGTTAAAATTTACTAATCGTCCAATGCCGATGATGATTGTTCTATTTATAGTACAACAAGTGATGCAACACTAACTAGTAATACTAAGCCATGTAGTACATTCACTAAACTTATTTTTTTGGTGATCTAACTGTGCAGTATAATCAAATTTTATGGAGCGTAAAGTGATCGATAAATTAATATTGCGTTATTATTTTTAGCTGACAGTGCAGTGAACATTTATTATCAAACAATGAAGACATTTATCCACCAACAAATTTAAGAATTTCAGCTAGACTCAGAGGCCTGACATACAAAATTATAATGTAGGCTAAATTGCGTACAACACTGCCGGACCGGAATGTAATTTAGTTACATCAAAGGACAGCTGTCGGCCATTGATAAGAATTTGAAACTAAGTTGAAAGGTGCTACATGTACGTCGGTCAGCCTGCATGCCTCTTTTCGATTGGCTGGAATACTTTTTGAACGACACTATTCTACTTAATACTGAATCAAAAGTTTATTATTGTCACAATTCAATATGCCACAGAAGCGGGTTATAATCTGTGTCATCTGTTCGACCACGTGATCGCCAATTTATTCCCAATTGTACATGCATGTACATGTATGGTGAAGCAGTCTATGCTCGGTACACAATTTAATTGATATCAAAGTCACCCAATGTATTTGATTACGCTTTATGTTTGTCCACTGTATTAACCGCCATGCAGTACTATTTAAATGAAAAAGATTTCCAATCTTAAAGGTACTCAATCTGATCAGACACTCTTAAATTACTGTTTCTTTGGCTTCGGGAGTAAAAAATATTAGATTCAATTTGAGGAACCCACCCATCAAAGCTCAGAGTGATCAGATATGAAGTTTGTTAATTTCTTTAATTTCTTTAGATGTGGCCCAGAAACACGTGGTCAAACGGACAAACTGCGGATGAAGATGGATAACTCTAAAATCAAGTGGTTATTATTACCACTTGTTTTAGAGTTATCCATCTTCATCCACAATAATAATAACCACTTGATTTTAGAGTTATCCATCTTCATCCGCAATTTGTCCATTTGACGTCATGTTTCTGGGCCACATCTCGAGAAATTAACAAACTTCAAAAATTGATATCTGATCACTCTGAGCTTTGGGTTCCTCGACTCGAATCAAATATTTTTTACCCCTGAAGCCAAAGAAATAGTAATTTAGGAGCGTCTGATCGGATTGAGTACCTTTAACATGTTACTATTACTTAACTCTTTCACTGCCGATCGCGACTTGAGTCGAATTACCCATACACTGCCGATCGCGACTTGAGTCGAATCCCGACACCTTCGTCCCGTAACATCAATCCATGGGAAGTAACACTATATTATTCTGTGAAAACAGTGTATGTGATGTAATCAATTTTGTAACGAAAAACTCCAGGTTTATTTTTTTATATTTCGGGATGTCGGCCATCTTGTTTTGTGATTAAGTGGTCGCGGTCACGTGACCCTCATGGTATGGGAAGTGTTTTCCATTCCACAGAGACCAATACCTACCTGCATGCCAAGTGTCAGGAATATACCTCTGCATATACAAAAGTTATTGCGAAATACCCAATAATATATGTATTTAGCAGAAATATAATAACTTGTTTTCGGTTCTCAATACTAACACCAACTTACATACCAAATTTCGTCAAAATATCTCTGCAGATACAAAAGTTATTGAGAAATAATTAATTTCCCTAATATTTCGGTGTGGCGGCCATCTTGTTTTGTGATCATGTGGTCACGGTCTCTTGACCCTCATGCGGTTACGGTCTCGTGACCCTGGCAGACTGGGAAGTGTTTTCAATTCGCAAGTCCAATATCTAAGTGTGCACCAAGTTTCACAAACATACCTTTACAGACACAAAAGTTATTGAGAAATACCCAATCAAAATGTATTTAGCAGCAATATACCAACATTATCTTATATTTCGGGATGGTGGCCATCTTGTTTTGTGGTCACATGATCGTGGTCTCGTGAAATGTGACACTGGCGGACTCTAACATATTTTCTAGTCCCAATACTGATACCTACTTTACATACCAACTTTCATGAAAATATCTCTACAAATACATGTACAAAAGTTATTGAGAAATACTGAAATTTTCTTATATTTTGGGGTGGCGGCCATCTTGTTTGTGGTCACGTGATCGTAGTCACATGACAATGGTGGACTGGGGCGTGTTTTCGATTCCCCAGACCTATATCTACATGCATACCAAGTTTCATGAAAATAACTCGGCAGATACAAAAGTTATTGAAATATACCCAATCCATATGTATTTAGCAGCAATATGCTACATGTACATGTATAGTATGCTTGGCAGTAGCAGATCTGTCTGTGGTGCTGCATGGCAGTGAAAGAGTTAATGTGCAGCACCTAAAACAACAGTTAATTTGAACGTTGATTTACCATTTTCTCGCTTTGCTGCATGGAAAGAGGAAACAATCAGAATGCCATAATAATGGCAGGATGCTTATTGTAAACAGATAACCTCAATATTGGCTAATGCCAATTGCTCGCCAATTTCCATATCTGGATAAAAACAATGAAACCGAAGTGCAAAAATAATAACCTCTAGAATGTAGCATTCTACTAATGTGGCCGAAAATTTCAAAGATATCTACCAAATCACTCCATAGAAAACATTGTCTGAACTATTTTCAATTGTATATATTTACTCCCAAATTACTATTTCTTTGGCTTTGGGGGGGGGTAAAAAAAATATTTGATTCGAGTCAAGGAACACACCCATCAAAACTCAGAGTGATTTTTGAAATTTGTTATTTCCCGAGATATGCAAGGGGGGGGGGGATTTTTTCGGGCATGTATGCCGGGGTGGGCGGGTATTAGATGGGACCAACAAATGTTTTTTTCCGCAACTCAAATTTTTTTTCCTGCAAGTCTTTTTGCAACGAGTTTGGCTTAAAACACCTTAGAATGTCAATATTAACATAAATGAAAAATTTCATGATGATCAGACAAACAGTATAGCCTGTAGCCCATGCTAATAGATTTAATTTTGAAATCCAAGATGGCTCTGGCAGCCATGTTTTTTTGGCCGAATGACCCCAAAATGACTCGTTCCTATTTTATACATGTCAATGTTAACATCCATGACAAACTGTATGCACAGAAATTCATATACAGCCCTTTACAGTGAATTTCCCCCCACAAATCTGTATTAGTGTTAAAAGGGAGGGTGGGTGTCAAAAAATGGTTGGGGAAAAAACTGCCGAAAAGGGAAAAAAATTTGGATGCAGGGGTGGGTGGGTCCCAACAAGGGTCGAAATGAAAAAAATCAGCATACGTGCCTGAATTTTTTTTCCGACCCCCCCCAAAAGGATATCCCCAAAAATACCAAGCAAATCTCCGCAAGGATGCGACTACATGTGGACCGGCTGGCCTGGGTAGACCTACTTATCCCTTCCATGACAAGAGCTTCCTGAAATTTTTGGAAAACCCTGTGCCCATAGGGAGCCTTGCATATATAAGAAAATACATTGACCTAACAATATTTACCTTGACCCTGTAATGGTATATCCTTTATGTCAGAATACATGAAACCACGCACCCCCTCCATTCTCCATATGTGTTAGGGTTAGGCTTAGGGTTTAGGGTCAGGATTAGGGTTAGGGGTAGGGTTAGTGTTAGAGTTAGGGTTAGTGTATTTTTTACATGAAGGACATACCCCTGTAACTTGTAAGCCAGTGCACTCTCTTATATATGTGAGGCTTCACATGGGAGTCACTCGCATATATAAGAGAATGCACTGGCACAGGATCTTATACATAACCAGCACAGCTCACGTCATGAAACGGTTAAAACTCTTATTTTATTTTATTAATTCATTTTACCTGCAGGTGTATATGATGCATACCAGATGTCTAGATAATTATACCTTTTAAATAAGACATCAAATATTCATCACCATGCTTCTTGCGTTATGAGCTTTGTAATGGTACGCATGATGTTAGCAAATCTAAAACGGTCACAGACCTCATCACAGTGACTTTGCAGTTTTACTGAAGCTTAGTTCAAATATGTATTCAGGTCTCCAGGCCAAATTCCATATACCCATTTTAAACAAAGGGACGTCTTATGCAAGCCTTGAAGTATTGTGTCTGTCATTTACAGAATGAGGTCCCCAGAGGGTGAATTGAGTTACGCTACCCTGCACAGTAGGCCAGCATCACTAAAGTCAGCCTCTGGGGACCTCATTCTGCATACATGTAGGCCTCACCTTCTGGGAAGTATCTATAGTCTCAAATTAACATTGTTTTTAGTTACTTTTTCTCTTCTGTTCAATTTCTATATCCCCTAATTTTCAGAAGATAAAATGCATAATCGAGGTTCCCAATGAGTTCTGAATTTTGATGTAAAACTGATGGATGATTTCTTGGATTTTCACTAGGCCTGTACCATACATGTACTTTTCGTGGTGAATGGTGATGCAAGTTGTTTTTTATTTTTCTATTGTCTGGTGTCTCACATTTGCAGAATGAGGTCCCCAGAGGGTGAATTTAGTGATGCTATCCCAGGCTAGCATCACCAAATTCAGCCTCTGGGAACCTCATTCTGCTTAGGCCTCAACTGCTATGGGAGACACATAAAGATCAGATTGAAGTTCCCCCAGTTCAATTGGTCATTACTAAATTCACCCTCTGGGGATCTCGTTCTGCAAATGTCAGACACACTACATGTACATGTATATCCAGTCTTGCTCTGGTAGCTGGTAACTTAACTTTATTGTAGATGATAGAGAATGAATACATATACGAGGTCTTGTAACAATGACACATGAAAGTTACAACAGGCTGAGGGTTAAAATGTGTCCATGAAAGATTACACCAGCTAATCCTAGGGTGAAAAGAGGATTAGCAGAAGTAAAATAAGAGGGATTATCTCTATAATCCACATCTGCTTCATACAGGTAAGATTCATTTACTATTGTTTGCTTTCATTTACTTTTGTTCACTCTTAAGTTATGTGTAGAAATGGATAAATAAGCACTTTTACTGCTTGGCTGGTATACTACAGTAATGCCCTAAATAATCGAATTTAGGGCATTACTGTACAATGAAAATGAGTTTATGACTCGAGTCATAAACCCATCCTCTTAATCCCTAAATGCCTAGAAAAAAAAGTTCCATGTTGTTACTAACAGAACCTAGCTTGTCAGGGTAAAGTACAGGGTAGGCAAGGAAAATATTTTTTGATCGACCTGTGGAATGACATGATCTGATTTTGACTATATTTTGATAGTGGCTTCTATTTTTATTTTATAATTGTCAAATTACAAGTCAATGGTTGAACTATTTTCTGAGGCAATACCGTGTTATTTAGTTGTTTTACGAACCTGCCTGCACCTTTTTTGCCAATTCAAATGCAAATTTTTTGTTTGGTCTATGGTATTCTGTATGTGTAAGCCTTCTCACCAAACTGTTCTATCAGTCATTATAGCATGGGGAAGAGAGAATAATTTCATGTATTAATGTGTTGGATTTATTTCTTGTTATAAATCGCAAAAAAATTATTCACTTGAATATATGAGATTTGCTTTCACCAGTGATCATGTGGAATAATCGCCAATTGTTATGTCAAAACCTGCCTGGGTTTATAACACCCCCCCCCCCCGCCCTCCACCAATCGGTATGTCAAGACCTGCATGGGGTTTTTAGCTCAACATTACCTTGTCAAGTTTGAGCTATTGCCATGGCTTGGTATCCGTCGTCCGTGTGTGTGTTTATGTGTGATTCGTCAACAATTTCCTTTAGCACGGGCTACAGATCGTACCTTTGATCGGATCATTATAAAATTTGTCATAGCTATTGACATTGACATGTAGATGGAAACGAGTCATTTTGGGGTCATTCCGAAAAAAAACATTGCCGCCAGCGGCCATCTTGAATTTCAAAATTCAATCTATTTGCATGGGCTACAGGTCCTACTGTTCGTCTGATCATCATGAAATTTGTCATGGATGTTAACAATGACAGATAGATGGGAACGTGTCATTTTCACTGTCGGATACCCGTTTAGGTTCGGACATTCCAAGATGGCGGCGCCAACTAAATCAGATAAACGGTAAGTGTATATATTGTCTCCAAGCAGCAATCAACGACATCTTTCGGTGATACACCTTGAAACAGTTATGTTGGAATTTGTATGCCCAACACATACGTAACACGCCTCACGCCTTTTGCATAACAGGCATGTGAATTGTTGTATTTCGCGTGTCAAGTCGTCATAATTTTTCGAAATTTTATCGAGGCGGCGAAATGTTCGCTTTTTCGTATTTTTCTGGCCCTGGGCTCATGCATCCGCAAATTTATGTATTGTTGTGGGTAGATTAGGTCACCACACATCTTCGGAATGCAAAACCAGCGATATTTTTATTGTCTAACTCCGAAAAACGACCTTTGAAAATTTCAAAATGTTCAGGTTCGGATTCGCAACATTCGCGATGATTTTGTTCAGGTTCAGACACAATTTTCGTTCAGGTTCGGACAAATTTGGTTCAGGTTCGGACGCATCAAAAACTTCGCATACAAATGACACGCCGAGGTACAGTCGCGTTCTTATTGCGTTTTTGTGCATTTGATTTTCTTCCATTCGTAAAAGAAACGATAAATGGGGAACACGAGGCATGGTTTTAGCCCACTCGTGAATAATTTGGGCGGACTTTCTTATTGTATGCGTGTGAGATGTATGCGATCATGTGATTCCCCTCCACATCCACATACGATGCCACGAAGGTCGCCGCACGTAGATGAGCAGATAGCTGTCCATAACATAAGTTACACGGCTTTTTTAGGGGGATACTGTTGGTATGCCCCGGTAATGGCTCGTATCCCCCCCCCCCCAACAAGCCGTGTAATGATGTATTTACCCCCAGTCTCTATTAACAATATATTCCCAGACATGAAGCGCAGAAACGAGCCACGAACAGTAATTCTATTTTGTTAGACTGCTTATACGATGAATGTGATTATATAGCTGTTCCCACAATTTGCCCATAAATACTTGCTGATAGATAGACAATATATATTTTGTATCAATAATTGGATGATATATTTGGGTATTCAAACGAAACATATTCTTTTCAATATAAGCCTTATGTGTTTTGCCTCATTTCTATATGTTGAATCCAGTTACAAGTTAACCATTTGTCACACGACTATTATGCAGGACTATTAATTAGAGCCCGAACCTATTGCGTTCTATTCAGCACTATGCGAAAATAGAGAATACCTATATATGGTTTGCCGAATAATACCTGCAATATGCGAATCTTCACGAGCGGCGATATTTCAGGAACATATTATTCGAGAAACCACATGTGTTCTCTTTATGTTATGCTTATGGTAAGCAATTCTGCAAAACTACAAGTATTTATTTATCGAAACAAGAATTTAGACGCCGAAGTAGCGAAACTTATGCAAACAATATCAGCTGTTCCGTTGGCAAATTAAGCATCTCTAAATTTTGGTGGAAAATTTCCTTCATGCGCTTAAGAGAATAGTGCCTACCCAATGGTTAAATATTACACACAGAAACCCAATTAACAAATAACTGAATACGTAATAAAACGGGATAATTTGTTTTTCTTTAGAACTTATCCCAGTAATAAACTATTTTCAGTCTTCCGCGGAATTTCACGTAGTTCCATTGATAATACACGCGTCAATAATTGGGAAACACATAACAAACAGCGCTTGTCCCCACACCCGGTTCTAACTAACAATCTGACTGACAACAACGTCATGTTTAAGTCATGCATCATGTCCCGTAACTCTTGACAGTGGGCGTATAAAAGTACGTGAAACATCGTGGTTATGAATTACCCTTGAACTAGCAGTTTCACCAATCGTGACATTGTTCTAGTGCGCTGAGCTTAATTGACTTCACCTAAAACAGGATCGATAGGTCTGCTACTGAATTATTCTTATTGGTGCTGAATGGTGTGAATTTACCTGATAACCTATAAAAAGCACACCACATGATATTGATGTGGGACAAAATCGTTAGCTCCGCCAACATCGTGTGATACTAGGAGATTTAATACCCGGATGTCTCTTTTTGAAGCCTCTTGGCTCCGCCTCAGGGTTCAAAATCGAGAACTAGGTATTAAATATCCATGTATCCCCGATATTCAGAAGATAAGTATAATACCACTGTTGCTCATATGTAAAATGTAATAATTCCCACTAGCTGGTTTACAGTAGACATTGCTCGAGAATATTCAACTGTGGCTTTTATCCCATTAATTCGGAGAATTTACCACCTATATTTGGAAATTTCAGCTACCATATTTAGATATAACAAATTAACAGTGCATGTTCGTTAATAACACGCACAATAAGATCGAGACTGCACCTCGGCATGTCATTTATAGGTCAGGTATTGATGCATCTGAACTAAAATTTGTCCAAACCTGAACGAAAATTGTGTCTGAACCTGAACAAAATCATCGCGAATGTTGCGAATCCGAACCTGAACATTTTGAAATTTTCAAAGGTCGTTTTTCGGAGTTAGACAATAAAAATATCGCCGGATTTGCATTCCGAAGATGTGTGGTGACCTAATCTATCCACAACAATACATCAATTTGCGGATGCATGGGCCCAGGACCAGAAAAATACAAAAAGCAAACATTTCGCCGCCTCGATAAAATTTCGAAAAATTATGACGACTTGACACGCCAAATACAACAATTCACATGCCTGTTATGCAAAAGGCGTATTACGTATGTGTTGGGCATACAAATTCCTACATAACTGTTTCAAGGTGTATCACCGAAAGATGTCGTTGATTGCTGCTTGGAGACAATATATACACTTACCGTTTATCTGATTTAGTTGGCGCCGCCATCTTGGAATGTCCGAACCTAAACGGGTATCCGACAGTGATTTTGGGGTCATTCGACCATAAAAATGTCCACTGGCAGCCATCTTGGATTTTACTCTTTGCATGACTAAATCCATTGGCATGGGCTACAGGTCATACCTTTGGTCAGATAATTATGAAATTTGTCATGGGCATTGACATGTAGATGGGAACGAGTCATTTTGGGGTCATTTGGCTAAAAATCATGGCCGCTGCGGCCATCTTGGAATTCAAAATCCAATCCATTTGCATGGGCTACAGGCCGGTGTGTTTGTCTGATCATCATGAAATTTGTCGTGGAAGTTAATATTGACATGTAGATGGGAACGAGTCATTTTGGGGTCATTCGGCCATAAAACATGGACGCTGGCAGCCATCTTGGATTTTACTCTTTGCATGACTAAATCCTTTGCTCGGGCTGCAGGTCGTAACTTTGGTCAGATTATTATGAAATTTGTCATGGGCCAGCATGGGCGTTGACATTTACATGTAGATGGGAACGAGTCATTTTGGGGTTATTTGGCAAAAAAACATGGCCGTCAGTGGCCATCTTGGATTTCGAAATTCAATCCTTTAGCACGGGCTACAGGCATAGCTGTTCACCTGATCATCATGAAATTTGTATGGATGTTAATATTGACATGTAGATGGGAAGGAGTAATTTTGGGGACATTCGCCTATAAAACATGTCTGCTGGCAGCCATCTTGATTTTACTCTTTGCATGACTAAATCCTTTGGCACACCCTACAGTCCGCTTCCCTCAGCTGATCATCACCAAACTTCATATTAATCTTGATATTGATCGGCCTCTCGTTAAAATATTTTTTCCCTTCCATCCAGCTCCATCTTGTAAACCAACTAATAAGATTACTGTGGCTTAAGTTAATCCTAATTAACCATTCCATGGTGGGAGCTCGCTGGTGCATAGGGAGTCTCGCATATATAAGAGAATGCACTGGCTTACAAGGTCAAGAGATAAATATTGTCAGGCCAAAGCATTCTCTTATGGCATATATAAGAGAATGCTTGGGCACAGGGTTTTTGCAAAATTTCCAGAAAAAACTCCAGCCATTGAAGGTTTAACAAACTGAATTAATACATGTTTAATTTCCAGTTAAAGCAACACAAAAGTCATGAAAATATTGTTTGCATGTGCATTAATTCACAATTTTATATTTTGGGAGCTTCGTTCAGATTCAAGATAAAAATAACTTCTTATAAATATTCAAATGTTCATGCTGCCTATTTACCATACAATATATGCTGACTGGTCATTGGTCAGAATAAAACTAATTTTATATGTGTGATCAATTCTAGGATTATGAGTCAGACATTTGATTCACATGTATGACCAATTCTAGGAATATGAGTCAGTCATTGATTTGTATGTATGACCAATTCTAGGAATATGAGTCAGCCATTTGATTTGTATGTATGACCAATTCTAGGAATATGAGTCAGTCATTTGATTTGTATGTATGACCAATTCTAGGAATATGAGTCGGCCATTTGATTTGTATGTATGACCAATTCTAGGAATATGAGTCAGTCATTTGTAAAGCAACACGAAAGTCATGAAAATATTGTTTGCACATGCATTCACATTTTTATATTTTGGGACCTTCGTTAAGATTCAAGATAAAAATTACTTCTTATAAATATACAAATGTTCATGCTGCCTGTATACAATAGATAGTGACAGGTCATTTGTCGGTCAGGTCAGAATAAAATTATATTTATATGTGTGATCAATTCTAGGAATATGAGTCAGACATTTGAATTACGCATATGAAGAATTCTAGGATTACATGTATGAGTCAGATATTTGATTCTTGTGATTGATCAATTCTAGGAATATGAGTTAGAAATTTGTGACAAAACATAGAGAGGTAGTTTTAGCAGAAACATGGATAATTTAATTTTAGGCGTAACAAGATTCATGTAGAATGTTTCCAGCACTTATACAGTAATGCCCTAAATAATCGACTCCTTAACCACAGCAGAATTATGGGTAATTTTTCAGGATTTAGTCGGAAATATGGCTTGTTGCCATTCATCGGAAAGCTCTCACTGAGAGCTTTCCGATGAATGGCAACAAGCCATATTTCCGACTAAATCCTGAAAAATTACCCATAATTCTGCTGTGGTTAAGGAGTCGATTATTTAGGGCATTACAGTAAATAACATACTGGACAAACAGGCCTCAAAATATGGGGCCGACATTTACAGAATGAGGTCCACAGAGGGTGAATTTAGTGACACTACCCTGCACAGTGGGCTAGAATCACCAAATTCATCCTCTGGGGACCTCATTCTGTATGGCCTCATCTAAATTGGGAGACATAGACACAGATTTAAGTTCCCAAATGGTGAATATTGTTATGTACACCCAATGGGCACCTCGATTATGCATAGTGTCATCAACCAATATGGTGATATTGAGAAACTAAATTAAAAAAAAAGAAACATTTTTTTTTTCAAGTTTCCAAAGAAACTGAAAGACTTAATGTTAATTTGATAACAAAGATACTTTCCAGAGAAGATGAGGCCTAAGCAGAATGAGGTCCCCTGAGGGTGAATTTCTTGATGTTAGCCCACTGTGTGGGGTAATGTCACTAAATTCACCCTCTGTGGACCTCATTCTACATATGTCAGGCACCACATATTTTGAGGCCTGAGTATGGGAGAAAGAATATCTACATCGATCGGGTTTCGTACATTCATTTTTGCAGAGTTATAGCCCTTAGATTGAAAAATACATCCATACCTACTTTTGATCTCTGCATATTTCTTTTATCGTAGCTCATGTTTGATTTATTATTGTATACTCATCCTCAGAGATTTCTTTCTGGTTCAAATACCAGTAGTCATGAAACGGTGAAAAATTAACTTTTTCCAAGAATTATTAAAAAAAAATTCTCCCTACCGAAGTCAATGCAATTCAGAGTGCGCATGGCAAACCAACAGAAAATATACAGTAATGCCCCGAGAGCTTTCCGATGAATGGCAACAAGCCATATTTCCGACTAAATCCTGAAAAGTTACCCATAATTCTGCTGTGGTTATGGAGTCGATTAATTAGGGCATTACTGTAGAGTCCTCTAGAAAACTGTTCATCAATAATAACGATAAGTTTTTGTTTTATTTTAACCCTTCCAGATCCCCAAAGTGAAATGTGAACTTCCTTGAGTTGCACATTCTGTGATTGTCACCCTTGAGGATGGCATCTGCTGAGAATGATGCGTCCAGAAATAATATGAGAGAAACGGAGGTGATCGTTATCGGTGAGTTTATGTAAACTTATTATTTGTATAAGAACAAAATTTGTCTATATTTTAATTTTCTTTCTGTTTATGGTGATTTTAACAGATGCGACCAACAGCCGTTACAGTCCTCCCCGTCGGTTCCCAGGGGACAGCAACATTGCCTCTGCTAAGGATATCCGTATTTTTAACCCTTTGATGAGAGAGCTGTGTTTGCAGCATTAAAAACCCTGTGCCAGTGCATTATCTTATATATACCAGTGTCCCATAGGGAATATAAGAGAATACACTAGCTTACAAGATCAAGGTAAATATTGTTAGTCCAATGCATTCTCTTATATTTGCGAGGCGCCGTACCGTATAAGGATGATTCACATATATAAGAGAATTCATTGGCACAGTGTTTTCGCTAAATTTCGGGAAGCTCCAGTCATGAAATGGTTAATGATCTTGAAATGGGTGTAGTGGCCGAGTCGTAAAATATCAGTTTCCAGCAATGAAATAAGCACATAATATGTTTATAATTAAGAAATTAATATCTCCGATTTTAATTTGTTTCTTCATTCTGTTAACAACATGCTGTTGAATAATGGAGGGCTTGGTTATGAACTCAATGTCTGTCTCGTAATAATCACGCATATCTCAATTGATTCCTAGGTTAATAAGGGACTGCAAAAAAAGTCCAAAACCAATTATTTCATTGCTTAATGTGTTGTTCCCCGACTTTTTCAAAGTTTGGGGGACTATAAAAATTACCTTAGTTGTCCTTCCACTTTTCCATCCGTCTGTCCGTCAATCCGTCCAGATTTGGGTACATTAACTGTGAAATCTACTCCTCCTACAGTTCATATCCTATTTACCTGATATTACAGGGCATTGTTACTGACACTTTGAAGATGTGCATCAGGTAAATCAGGAAAATGTTTTTTTTAGAGTTATTGACCATTTCTCAACTTGGAAAATGTTTAGTGAATATGCACTTGGGTGATTTGGGTACCGCAACTGTGAAATCAACTTCTCTTCTCATACAGTTCATATCCTATTTACCTAAAACTTCAGGACATTGCATGTTATGGACACATTGAAGATGTGCAACAGGTATTGATGGAAAATGTGTTTTTATTTTAGAGTTATTGGCCCTTTCTTGACTTAGAAAATTTTGAGTGGATATGCACTTGGATGCCTTAACTGTAAAATCAAATTCTCCTACAATTTGTATCCTATCGACCTAAAACTACATGTATGTTGCACATCTTCAATGTGTCAGTACTTTGTTACTGACACATTGAAGATGTGCAACATACATGTATTTAATGAATATGCATTTGCATCATATTGGTGTAAGCAACTCCTCCTACAGTCTGTAGTGTAGGGATATGAAATTCATGGACATTGTTACTCACACATTGGAGATATGCATGAGATATCACGATGACAGAATGATCCTTCCACGACTTTTAAGATCCATCGAATTTCCTGAGTGAATATGTTCATACAGATTCGAGTACTTGTGTCCGATAGTACATAAGATAGTATAGTTATTGTTAGATGAGTTCCTGGATCTAGGATAAACTTCCTTTTCCCAGTGATTGTAATGATAGGGTTAATTGTATAGTCGTAAGCACAATGTATAGGAGAGATATATAATATGATGAATACGAGCGTACACACATAATTAACAAGATCATACCTTAATTGTTGATGACTGGTTGTACTCATTGTACAACACAGGTATGAGTAGAAGAGTAGCATAATCCAGTAAAAATAGTGTGATATACGCTATAGTGAACATATAGATGATATGGATATCATGATACCTCAGACCTTATATGGACACATGATACCACCATTCTGGAAATAACTACCCGCTCCCGAGAGAGGGAATTTCACTTTACCCTGAACCTTGCTTCCACCAACATCTCTATAAAACCTATACATAGTTTATTTAAATATAAAAGTATGAAACCTTCTGGACTTTTCATTGTTTCCCGTACACGGCCATCTCTACATTCACCACTGGAGATGGGACAACTGCATGAATATGCAAGTATTATTTTCTTAGAGATATCCTTCAAACCTGCCACCTTCGTCGGTGGACATTTTGGTCAGCGACCTTTTATTACCAGAGTTACGGACCTTTTTTATGTTTACCCATACCATAGTATGGTAAACATAGTGTCGTTGCCCGGATTGACCACTCGTCGTTCGTCCGTCAGTCTGTCTGTCCGTCTGTCTGTCTGTCCGTAGACACTTTACGAGTAATGCGATAACTCAAACATTTTCTATCCAATCGAAACCAAATTTTGTATATGGGTTTCTCAGCCCAAAATACAGATCGAGTTCGAATTTGGGTTTGATTCGAGATTTTGTTACAGAGTTATGGCCCTTTTTCAACTTAGAATTCACGCATTCTGCCATAACTCGAACATTTTTTATCCGATTGGAACCAAATTTGGTATGTGAGTTACAGATCCGATTAATTTTAAAGGAGTTATGACCCTTTTTCGAAAGAATTTTTTTTTTTTTTTTAAATCGATTTAAAAAAAAAATTACTTTTAACTTTTATAATAATGATAAAAAAAATGTCATTGACATTGTCATTTGTTTTCATTTAGATATTGATGATTATGATAAAAGTTGATAAAAAGATTTCCAATGTGTCCCTTCTAATTTTTTAAAATACCAGTTATTAAAAAGTTTTTAAGTTAAAAAAATTTGAAAAACTAACACCATTATAACTCTGTCAAGGGTACCCCGAATCATCACACCAAATTTGATTAAATCGGTCCAAAATCTTGTGTTATGTACTGGTAAATCTGTTTGGAGCAACATTAAATCCAATTCACCAATTGCCTTTGGACTACTTAGCTATTGATAAGGCTATATTATTTTCTGATGTCTCTTATGCCAATGTGCAAATAATCTGATAAAGAAGGCTATGGTATCTAATTTAAAATAAATATTCAACAATAAACATCACATGATATTAACAGTAGACATCTCTGCTGCAGAGTTATATCTTCAGATGGTCTGATATCATTACGTGCGCTCGCGCAACAGTATGGCGATCAGACAGATTCGTAGGTTAATTGGTGTCACCCTACTACGTTTCACTCCATGACATCACCAAAAAACGACGTAAAACCTCGTGGCGTTCTGACATTTTTACTGTGCCGCGTTTTTGCTATGTTTATTTTATGTGTTGTTTTCGATTATTTGTTTGTCGCCGATATCGTCAGGATTTCCTGTTTCTATATTTAAAACTGGCATGCTCGTAGTGAGCCTCGATTTCGATTTTTTCTCCCAGGTCAAAATACGTCAGAGTTATGACAAAAATAGACCGACCTACATTTTCTCCATCAGAACTCTACATCAAAGAGTCTATAGACTCCTTCGGGACCTACATAGACTCCTTCATTTGGGTATTTTTACTTATAATTGGGAAGTTTTATCATTTTTGGTTCGTGCGAAGACCTCTTTTTATCGTGCAGGAAAAGAGAGACATTCAAAACGCGATTTCATAATTCGACGCAATAGGCTGAATGGCCTAACATTCAGCCGAGTTTCGGGTCAAATACGACGAATGACGTAACACAAAACAAAACGCATCTGTTGACACAAACACCGTTTGAAGAGTTTATTATTACATAAAATGATCGTTATTGATTAATTATTGATTAATTATTGATTAATTATTGATATTTATTGTTGCATATTGGCTGCTATCAATATTTACACAAATAGTATTAATTATTTCTTATAATTGCTCCTTTGGTCAACTTTGGAAAATGAAAAATCAAAATATGCCGCTGAAAAAAATGTAATCGATATTAAAGTCTCATCCTTTCGGCAACATGGAATTGGTTTTAATTACTTAAATGATTAATATAGTAATTTGCCTTTTAGCTGTGATGAAATGAGAAATGGTAATTGTCTTGTTTTGCTAACATTAAATTAAATTAAATAAATTAAGTAAAATACAATGAAATTATTTTTTAAATTATTGTTTATTACATTTTTGCGCACGTTGTCATCTCTCTGAGTGCATTCTAGTTATAATTGTTATTGGTTTAATAGAGAGGTCAGTGATATTTTGACAGCTCTGCTATATAATTGATATTAATGGGTCAGTGGTGAGGTTGCTTATCTGTATACTAGGACACATTATTATTGTAAACTTAAATTGGACTCTCTTAACCCAAGTATTCCATGTCCAGGTCACACCTACACATTTAACTCATGGGCTTGCTGGCTGTGGCGGTTTAGCATTACAGATCCTGTGTACAGATCCTGTACCAGTGCATTCTCTTATATAAATGCCAGTGACCCATAAATTCCAATAATTTGTGTTATGTACATTTGTCTATAATAGTACATAACAGTATAATTCAACACCAAAACTCTCATTTATCCGATCATATTAAATTTTTATCGCCAGGGATGGGTTAACATCTGCCGATCGTGATCGGCCTCTCGTTTTACTTTGAAATTTGGGGGTTTTATTGGTTTCCAGATGATAACTTCTGTTACTGTTGATTGAATGGAATGAAATTTGGTATTCAGGTTTTAAACCATAATTCCCAAGTTATTGAATCTTTCTGAAATGCAATTTTAAACAAGCCAATAGTGTAATATGCCTCCATGGCGGTGCTCTTGTTAAAATAAATAAACTGCCTGTCAACCATACCCCCGATCACCACCTGTGACCCTCACCTTAGATTCCTGCCCTTCGCACTAATTCTGAAGACCAAAAGATAAGTTCGTAAGCCATCCACTCATGATAGGATCAAGTCTTATTGCGGCACCAATATGACCACTGAGTTGGAACAGTAATTATAATAAAGTAGTCAAGCTCACCTCAGGTGCACATGTGGCAACCACCATTTTGTCCTCCTCCCCCCTCACTCCACAGGTCACATGATGTCAGTCCCATGATCACACAGTTAAAGTTGCATACAATGTTCATAACAATTATCCTGCACCAAGTGTGTCTGTCATTTGCAGAATGAGGTCCCCAGAGGGTGAATTTAGTGACGCTATCCTGCATGGTGGGCTAGCATCACTAAATAATTCACCCTCTGGGAACCTCATTCTGCTGAGGCCTCAACTGCTGTTGGAGACCTAGGATCAAATTGAAGTTTCCCAGTTGAAGTTGGTGATGTTCACCCAATGCATTTTATCTTCTGCAAATTAGGGGATATAGAAACTGAATAGAAGGGGAAAATTAACTAAAACAATGTTAATTTGAGACTACCGGTATATAGATACTTCCCAGAAGATGAGGCCTAAGGAGAATGAGGTCCCCCAGAGGGTGAATTTACTCATGCTAGCCTGCTGTGTGGGGTAGTGTCACTAAATTCTCCCTCTGGGGACCTAATTTGGCATTGTCAGACACACTATTTCAAGGCTTGTCCGACACAAACACCCAAGGCTACCTTCACTCTTATGGCAACACCATTAGTAAGTTTGAACTGAATGGAATGAGATTTAGTATGTGAGTTTACTGGACCCTTACACCAGCTCCCCGCCCTTCGCACTAATTCCATAAGACCCAGTGCTGCAAAATGCTATACAATTTTAAAACATTAAATCGACCCATGTCGCCCTCTTCATAGAATCAATTGGAGAATGTCGTACACCCGCATCAATTGATGATGACCAATGAGTTGGAACAGTAATTATCCTATACACACACACCCAAGGCTACCTGTACTCTTAAGGTGACTCCAATTTAATCAGTTGGTTTAGGCAACAGCAATTAACCCTTTGATGATGGGAGCCACGCTGGTGCAGCATTAAAAATCCTGCGCCAGTGCATTCTCTTATATATGTGAGTCTCCCTCAGGGAGCCTCACAAATATAAGACAAGGCATTAGCTTACAAGGTCAAGGTAAATATTGTTTGGCCAATTTATTCTTTGATATATACCCGGTACATGGGAGACTTGCATACATGTATATATGAGAATGCATTGGCAAGGGTTTATTCGTTAAACTTTAGGAATCTAGTCATGGAAACAAGCCTTGAAATAGGGTGTCTCTCATTTGCAGAATGAGGTCCCCAGAGGGTGAATTTAGTGATGCTACCCCGCATAGCGGGCTAGCATCACCAAATTCACCCTCTGGGGACCTCATTCTGCTTACACCTCAGCAGAATGAGGTTCCCAGAGGGTGAATTTGGTGATGCTAGCCCGCTAAGCGGGATAGTATCACTAAATTCACCCTCTGGGGGCCTCATTCTGCAAATGACAGACACACTATTTCAAGGCTTGCTTGGAACCTACTCACCAAGCCCCATAGATATCGGAAGAGGGGAAACACAAAATGTTTTAAGGATGGCCTTATCCTGTACACAATAAAGGCTGTCTGTACTTGTAATAAAGAAACTAAATTCTCTGAATTGAATTTGTTTCTTCATTATGTTAACACGCTGTTGAATAATTTAAGACTGGGTTATGAACTTGATGCCTGTCTCATAAGGATCACGCATATCTCAACTGATTCATTCACACCCGGGTTAGTGGGTCAAGGCCTTTAAATATTTATCAGCCAAGGATAATTGGTTTAGAATTCAGAATTATTTATTGTAGGTTTATGCTTAAGGGTCAAATGTATACAATTATTGTGTTAGGCCAAAATTAAAATTATCATTTTCGCAGTCGTTGGCTATTCCGAATGATAGTGAAAAGCTATTCCGAATGATAGTGAAAAGGCCAGTGTCTGCATAAAAAATTCAAGAACATATATATTCTAATATATATTAACCCTTTCTATACTAGATGGTTTCACCCATTTAGATATAAAGTATACATTGGAATGGTCTATTAACCCTTTACCCAACAGAAGGGCCCTGTGCCAATGCATTCTCTTATATATGCGAGTCGACCATAGGTCGCCTCGCATATATAAGAGAATGCATTGGCTTAACACATTAAAAATTATAATATTGTTAAAGAATGTAAGAAAAAATGGTAAAAAAGATTTTTTTTTAGGCCAATGCATTCTCTTATATATGTGAGGCGACCTATGGTCGACTCGCATATATAAGAGAATGCATTGGCACAGGGCATAACTGTAACTATCGCAATGTAGTCAAGGAGCCGGTTCCAATGATATCCATATTTGTATGGTTCTATTGAGACAGACCGAAGATATTTTAGGCTGTTGAAGCTTTTTTTGGCCGGTTTGTTGGGTAAAGGTTTAATCATTTGGAGTGGTGTTCAGGATTAATTAGCAGAGGACAGAATCACGCATATCTCAACTGATTTCTTCACACTCGGGTCAGCGGGTCAAGGCCTCAAATATCTACCAGCAGAGGATCAATGATTTAGAATAAATTTTTATTGTAGGTTTACGATTAAGGTCAAATGTATAAAATCATTTTGTTATCATGCATGTGCCTCGTGACCTGAACAAGGCCTCATTAAATAAACAGGATCTACAATGAGTCCCCAGTTTATAGCGGAATTTACCAAACGAGTCCAGTAATTAAGTCTTGACCAAGCCTTTGGGGAGGTCCATACCTAATTTACTTGAAGAGTTTTGTAAATTGCGCAATAAACTGTGGACGAGTTGCAGATTCTATTTATTACATGATCAAAAACCTCGACAAAACATACGTTGTTTGCCTGCTTAAAGAAATAATAAATAAAGACTTTTTGGCATATTTAATGGCATATATTTAATGCGATAACTTTGCAAACTCTTCATTCATTATCGTTTGTTGGAAAACCATTGGAAGCCATAGTATTTTGAGACGTAGCATATGGAATGTAAACATACGACAAACCGGAAGTCAAAGGTCTCCTTGCACTATTTCCTGTTATTAAACGAACATTTAATATCACAATTTATAGAATGGGTTTATTAAATGGAATAAGGGTAGGATCATGTTATTAATAAAAATACTGTGTTCTTAGCAAGCCTGGATTAAATTTTGTACGGACCGTCCGGAGCAGATGAGATATCCTCTTCCCGTCCTGCTCCATTTTGAGTCCAAAGTGCCCTTATAAACTTCATAGAATGGCCAGGATGGTAAAAAATACCTCGATATCAGCTAACACAGCATCGATATCAGCTAACACAGCATCGATATCAGCTAACACAGCATCGATATCAGCTGACACAGCATCGATATCAGCTAACACAGCATCGATATCAGCTAACACAGCATCGATATCAGCTAACACAGCATCGATATCAGCTAACACAGCATCGATATCAGCTAACACAGCATCGATATCAGCTGACACAGCATCGATATCAGCTAACACAGCATCGATATCAGCTAACACAGCATCGATATCAGCTAACACAGCATCGATATCAGCTGACACAGCATCGATATCAGCTAACACAGCATCGATATCAGCTAACACAGCATCGATATCAGCTAACACAGCATCGATATCAGCTAACACAGCATCGATATCAGCTAACACAGCATCGATATCAGCTGACACAGCATCGATATCAGCTAACACAGCATCGATATCAGCTGACACAGCATCGATATCAGCTAACACAGCATCGATATCAGCTGACACAGCATCGATATCAGCTAACACAGCATCGATATCAGCTAACACAGCATCGATATCAGCTAACACAGCATCGATATCAGCTAACACAGCATCGATATCAGCTAACACAGCATTGACATATTGTCCTAATAGCTTAATATGAGCTGGACCTGTAAAGTACTTAAAGTGATGTGAAACACTCCGGTATGGTGATGAAATAGAAATGGAGAATAATCTTGTTAAAAATAGTAATTTTTACAAATAGAATATCCAAATTGACAACACACACCGTGATTTTTATATATGAATTAAATGCAGTGACTATCGATGGCGAAATCGCTTTCGTTAGTTTATCGCCGATAGAAGCGTCCCGAATCGAGTAGTAAATATTTACAATTGAGCGTAATTCTGACGATGTTTTCTATGGAGTGATATGGTCGATTTGCTTAAAATTTTCGATGATGTTAGTAGAATGTTACATTCCTCTAGTTGTCATAGCACCTGAATACTAACTGATCAGTTTCACGCACCAGAAGAAGTACATACTATGTCTTTTCGTGGTATGATTAGCGAATTTTGCCGTTTTGGTATACCTGACAGAACAAATTGCCTTTTTCTGGAAGTTGTGCCCCTCTTGCCTCGATGGCTTCTAGCGCTCCTGCATCTGACTTATGTCAGATTCTAACAGGAGAGTCTGACATTTTTTAAAAGTGTGCCTGACTTTCTATACTAAATGGATTCTCCCACCCAGTTTATAAGTGTACATCGCAATGGTATATTAATTTTCAATACACAGGTGCTAAACTTTTCACTAGTCCCTCTAGCTTATGGTGGCTGTAAATGTCGATTCAATGTTCAAATTATTTGAAAGTTTACTTAGATCCTGTCTCCATTCAATTATGTGTAATGGATAATGCAGGGTAATGGATTTTTTTTACCCTGTGCCAATGCATTCTCTTATATATGCGAGTCGACCATAGGTCGCCTCGCATATATAAGAGAATGCATTGGCCTAACAATTTTTTACAATTTTAATAATTTTTTCTTGTATTCTTTAACAATTTTATAATTTCACCCATACAGACCCCAGACAAATATGAGCAGACGACACTCTTCTATATGCTTCTATATATGTGTGGGGCTCCCTGCAGGGTAATGGATGTTTTTTATTTTATGTCCTAAAAATTGTAAGAAACATTTATTTTTAAAAAATGATAAAAAATTGTTAGGCCCATGCATTCTCTTATATATGCGAGTCGACCATAGGTCGACTCGCATATATAAGAGAATGCATTGGCACAGGGTAAACAAAATCCCGACTTACGACTGGATTTGATTATGGGCATGTGAAAGTGTAACTGGACATATATCTATCCCACAATTTTGTTTCAGACAACCCCAAGTATATGAATATATTACAGGTGTAATTTCACACCACTGGTGCAATTGCACCAATATTCTAAATTGTAGGAGCAAATAAGTGCTCTTGCTGTGTTTTCCTCATGGGAATTTAGGACTGTTTTATGCTCTCCGCTTCAAAAACGATTAACAACAATGTTTAATATGGACAGTATATTTCTTATCATGTTCCATATGCGACCATCATAAAACAACTCACAAAGGGGAATCTAATGCCGTAATCAATAAGGAACTTCTCGACGCACACTGTATCGTATGTTACCGTAATTAGGTGCTGTGTCGGATAATATAATAACTATTATGGCACTGCTTCACTGGAACACTAAAACATAATTAGCCGATTTATTGCACAAAGATAGCGATATATTATACTCATGAAATAGTCATACTGTGATGACGATGTGAGATTAGAATATTTTTTTACTCTCCATCGGAGTTGTAGTGCAGTTTGATACAAGCGTACTGAAGGATCAAAATAATAGTACTGATGACCGACGTCACTACTCAGATCTAGTTGTGGTTGTGGGTATGGTTGTGTATTTAAGCAGTACTATGCACAAATACCTGCCTGGAAATAAAAGTTAACAGTGTATGTAGCACAATTTACCACCCAACAGCTTGTTCTGTCGCCACTTCTGATGCGGCTTCCTTTGATATCACAGCCGACATTTGGCGGTCATCTTCAAAGAGTTCGGTGTGCCTTTGATGTTGTGTTACGGCCTTGCCATTGTTTATAATTTATAGTTTGATGAGGGACGGCGGGCGGGCGGGCGGCGGACGACATGTTTTGCTTATAACTCAACTGTTTATTGACGGATTACAATTGTTTTTGGTGTGTGAGTACATATCCATGCACGTAAGCAGCAGACAAAAAATCGGGTTCGTCCGCACATTTATTACAGAGTTATGGCCCTTTGCCATTTTTCACTGATTTTAGGCTCGTTAGCGCAACAACTTCAACAAACGTTATCTGATTCGATTGAAATTTGGGATATAGGTGTCTCCCAAGAATATCTCGGACGAGTTCAAAAACCAGCCTGGTCCGATAAAATTTGATAGAGTTATGGCCCTTAATTAGTCATTTTTCACGAATTTTCAGCTCGTTAGCGCAATAACTTCAACAAACGTTATCCGATTTGATTGAAATTTGGTATATAGTTGTCTCCCAAGAATATCTCGGTCGAGTTCGAAAACCGGCCAGGTCCGATAAAATTTGATAGAGTTATGGACCTTAATTAGTCATTTTTCACGAATTTTCAGCTCGTTAGCGCGATAACTTCAACAAACGTTATCCGATTTGATTGAAATTTGGTATATAGGTGTCTCCCAAGAATATCTCGGACGAGTTCGAAAACCGGCCTGTTCCGATAAAATTTGATAGAGTTATGGCCCTTAATTAGTCATTTTTCACGAATTTTCAGCTCGTTAGCGCGATAACTTCAACAAACGTTATCCGATTTGATTGAAATTTGGTATATAGGTGTCTCCCAAGAATATCTCGGTCGAGTTCCAAAACCGGCCAGGTCCGATCAAATTTGATAGAGTTATGGCCCTTAATTAGTCATTTTTTCACAAATTTTCAGCTCGTTAGCGCGATAATTTAACAAACATCATCCTATTTGATTGAAATTTTGATATATAGGTGTCTCCCAAGAATACCTCGGACGAGTTAGAAAACCGGCCAGGTCCGATAAAATTTGATGAGTTATGGTCCTTAAGTAGTCATTTTGTACGAATTTTTAGCTCGTTAGCGCGATAACTTCAACAAACGTCATCCGATTCAACTAAAATTTGGTATATAAGTGTCTTCCAATAATATCCTGGACAAGTTCGAAAACCAGCCTGGCCCAATAAAATTGAGTTATGGCCCTTAATTAGTCATTTTTCGTGAATTTTTAGCTCGTTAGCGCGATAACTTCAACAAACGTCCTCCGATTTGTTTAAAATTTGGTATAGACATACTTGCCAGGAATATTTCGGACGAGTTCGAAAACCAGCCTGGCCCGATAAAATTTTATGGAGTTATGGCCCTTAATTAGTCATTTTTCGATTTTACCTATTAATTAGTCTACCGATACTGATGCACACCAATTGGCGGTAGCCACCGGCGGTAAGCCACCGAAAACGAGACACAGCATCTCTGATGCCACCTCTTGTGTTTAACTGTGAAATTATGTTTCTATGGATCGGTAATTAGCGATCATTATATCCAAAATCGACGACGTGCATGGGACTGCATCTATATTTCATTTTTCAAATTTCATACTGTAAAACATTATTGACAGTCACAAAGTTCGCGCGATATGGAATGTTCAAAGTTACTAGACAGTTACATTGTAATCAGTAACAAGTTTGTGTCATTACTTATTAGTGCTATATACATTACATTCTCCAACTTGGTAACATATATACCCTAACACCACCCCCCCCCCCCCCCCCCCCCCAGCCACGTAAATTTAAGTTCAGGTGACCGATGATGGGCGGGGGCCTCAGAATGACAAGCCTACTGTGAAGTAGTCATTGTAAATTCGCATGAATCATGTCGTTACCTGGGTGTAATATAGGCCGCATATATAAGCGATTAATCGACTAACCGTTTACTATAAAGGTCGATTAGTCAATTATGAAAACTCATAGTCGTATGAACCCTAGTCACTTGCCAAAACTTTTGCCAAATGAAAATATTTTTTGCCAAATGTGAATTATTTTTGCCATTTGCAAATTTGACAAGTGGCAGCACGAACCCTGCCAATAAGTATTATGCAACACAAGAGCCCATTTATAAAACCATTATAGTGAATAAGAACACTATTATAATCTGTAAATATACTCAATCTGATTCGATGGTCCCCATATAATCAGATTCCAACAACAACATTTTTTTAAATATACTCAATCTGATTCGATGGTCCCCATATAATCAGATTCCAACAACAACATTTTTTTAAATGCCGCTTCAGCTATCAGAATCAACTAATTGTCCAAAAATAATGCTAACCACAGTCAACTATAGTATAAAATTGCCGAAACGTGTTATTTATCAACATGTTATTCGACGAAATTTGGCCTCTTGATTTTAGAGTTATCCATCTTCATCTGCAATTTGGTCTGAAATTTGGTCCAAGACTGTCGGCTATTGACTTTTTACTGGGCCACTACTAAGTCTCGAAGGTGAAAAATAATAGATTTCAAAAATCTAATCTAATGTTGGACCCTGTTACGATTGATGCTCCCATGTCGCCCTCCATGCTGGACCCTGTTACGATTGATGCTCCCATGTCGCCCTCCAGGCTGGACCCTGTTACGATTGATGCTCCCATGTCGCCCTACAGGCTGGACCCTGTTACGATTGATGCTCCCATGTCGCCCTCCAGGTTGGACCCTGTTACGATTGATGCTCCCATGTCGCCCTCCAGGCTGGACCCTGTTACGATTGATGCTCCCATGTTGCCCTACAGGCTGGACCCTGTTACGACTGATGCTCCCATGTCACCCTCCAGGCTGGACCCTGTTACGACTGATGCTCCCATGTTGCCCTCCAGGCTGGACCCTGTTACGATTGATGCTCCCATGTCGCCCTCCAGGCTGGACCCTGTTACGATTGATGCTCCCATGTCGCCCTCCAGGCTGGACCCTGTTACGACATGCTCCCATGTTGCCATACAGGCTGGACCCTGTTACGACTGATGCTCCCATGTTGCCCTCCAGGCTGGACCCTGTTACGACTGATGCTCCCATGTCACCCTCCAGGCTGGACCCTGTTACGACTGATGCTCCCATGTTGCCCTCCAGGCTGGACCCTGTTACGATTGATGCTCCCATGTTGCCCTCCAGGCTGGACCCTGTTACGATTGATGCTCCCATGTCGCCCTCCAGGCTGGACCCTGTTACGATTGATGCTCCCATGTCGCCCTCCAGACTGGACCCTGTTACGATTGATGCTCCCATGTCGCCCTCCAGGCTGGACCCTGTTACGATTGATGCTCCCATGTCGCCCTCCAGGCTGGACCCTGTTACGACTGATGCTCCCATGTTGCCCTACAGGCTGGACCATGTTACGACTGGTGCTCCCATGTTGCCCTACAGGCTGGACCCTGTTACGACTGATGCTCCCATGTCGCCCTCCAGGTTGGACCCTGTTACGATTGATGCTCCCATGTCGCCCTCTAGGTTGGACCCTGTTATGACTGATGCTCCCATGTCGCCCTCCATGTTGGACCCTGTTACGACTGATGCTCCCATGTCACCCTCCAGGCTGGACCCTGTTACGACTGATGCTCCCATGTTGCCCTCCAGGCTGGACCCTGTTACGATTGATGCTCCCATGTCGCCCTCCAGGCTGGACCCTGTTACGATTGATGCTCCCATGTCGCCCTCCAGGCTGGACCCTGTTACGACATGCTCCCATGTTGCCATACAGGCTGGACCCTGTTACGACTGATGCTCCCATGTTGCCCTCCAGGCTGGACCCTGTTACGACTGATGCTCCCATGTCACCCTCCAGGCTGGACCCTGTTACGACTGATGCTCCCATGTTGCCCTCCAGGCTGGACCCTGTTACGATTGATGCTCCCATGTTGCCCTCCAGGCTGGACCCTGTTACGATTGATGCTCCCATGTCGCCCTCCAGGCTGGACCCTGTTACGATTGATGCTCCCATGTCGCCCTCCAGACTGGACCCTGTTACGATTGATGCTCCCATGTCGCCCTCCAGGCTGGACCCTGTTACGATTGATGCTCCCATGTCGCCCTCCAGGCTGGACCCTGTTACGACTGATGCTCCCATGTTGCCCTACAGGCTGGACCATGTTACGACTGGTGCTCCCATGTTGCCCTACAGGCTGGACCCTGTTACGACTGATGCTCCCATGTCGCCCTCCAGGTTGGACCCTGTTACGATTGATGCTCCCATGTCGCCCTCTAGGTTGGACCCTGTTATGACTGATGCTCCCATGTCGCCCTCCATGTTGGACCCTGTTACGACTGATGCTCCCATGTCGCCCTACAGGCTGGACCCTGTTACGATTGATGCTCCCATGTCGCCCTACAGGCTGGACCCTGTTACGACTGATGCTCCCATGTTGCCCTCCAGGCTGGACCCTGTTACGATTGATGCTCCCATGTCGCCCTACAGGCTGGACCCTGTTACGACTGATGCTCCCATGTCGCCCTCCAGGTTGGACCCTGTTACGATTGATGCTCCCATGTCGTCCTCCAGGTTGGACCCTGTTACGATTGATGCTCTCATGTCGCCCTCCAGGCTGGACCCTGTTACGATTGATGCTCCCATGTTGCCCTACAGGCTGGACCCTGTTACGATTGATGCTCCCAT
This sequence comes from Siphonodentalium dalli, assembly GCA_032622095.1. Taxonomy (NCBI): domain Eukaryota; kingdom Metazoa; phylum Mollusca; class Scaphopoda; order Gadilida; family Siphonodentaliidae; genus Siphonodentalium; species Siphonodentalium dalli. The sequence goes on from CP136062.1 coordinate 160,219,640, forward strand.
GCCGCCCTCCAGGCTGGACCCTGTTACGACTGATGCTCCCATGTTGCCCTACAGGCTGGACCCTGTTACGATTGATGCTCCCATGTCACCCTCCAGGCTGGACCCTGTTACGACTGATGCTCCCATGTTGCCCTACAGGCTGGACCCTGTTACGATTGATGCTCCCATGTCGCCCTCCAGGCTGGACCCTGTTACGATTGATGCTCCCATGTCGCCCTCCAGGCTGGACCCCGTTATTATTGATGCTGCCATGTCGCCCTCCAGGCTGGACCCTGTTACGATTGATGCTCCCATGTTGCCCTCCAGGCTGGACCCTGTTACGATTGATGCTCCCATGTTGCCCTACAGGCTGGACCCTGTTACAATTGATGCTCCCATGTTGCCCTACAGGCTGGACCCTGTTACGATTGATGTTGCCCTACAGGCTGGACCCTGTTACGATTGATGCTCCCATGTCGCCCTACAGGCTGGACCCTGTTACGACTGATGCTCCCATGTTGCCCTACAGGCTGGACCCTGTTACGATTGATGCTCCCATGTCGCCCTCCAGGCTGGACCCTGTTATGATTGATGCTCCCATGTTGCCCTACAGGCTGGACCCTGTTACGATTGATGCTCCCATGTCGCCCTCCAGACTGGACCATGTTACGACTGATGCTCCCATGTCGCCCTCCAGGTTTGACCCTGTTACGATTGATGCTCCCATGTCGCCCTCCAGGTTGGACCCTGTTACGATTGATGCTCCCATGCCGCCCTCCAGGCTGGACCCTGTTACGATTGATGCTCCCATGTCACCCTCAAGGCTGGACCCTGTTACGACTGATGCTCCCATGTTGCCCTACAGGCTGGACCCTGTTACGATTGATGCTCCCATGTCACCCTCAAGGCTGGACCCTGTTACGACTGATGCTCCCATGTTGCCCTACAGGCTGGACCCTGTTACGATTGATGCTCCCATGTCGCCCTCCAGGCTGGACCCTGTTACGATTGATGCTCCCATGTCGCCCTCTAGGCTGGACCCTGTTACGACTGATGCTCCCATGTCGCCCTCCAGGCTGGACCCTGTTACGATTGATGCTCCCATGTCGCCCTCCAGGTTGGACCCTGTTACGATTGATGTCGCCCTCCAGGCTGGACCCTGTTATGATTAATGCTCCCATGTTGCCCTACAGGCTGGACCCTGTTACAATTGATGCTCCCATGTCACCCTCCAGACTGGACCCTGTTACGACTGATGCTCCCATGTCGCCCTCCAGGTTGGACCCTGTTACGACTGATGCTCCCATGACGCCCTCCAGGTTGGACCCTGTTACGATTGATGCTCCCATGCCGCCCTCCAGGCTGGACCCTGTTACGATTGATGCTCCCATGTCACCCTCCAGGCTGGACCCTGTTACGACTGATGCTCCCATGTCACCCTCCAGGCTGGACCCTGTTATGATTGATGCTCCCATGTTGCCCTACAGGCTGGACCCTGTTACGATTGATGCTCCCATGTCACCCTCCAGGCTGGACCCTGTTACGATTGATGCTCCCATGTCACCCTCCAGGCTGGACCCTGTTATTATTGATGCTGCCATGTCGCCCTCCAGGCTGGACCCTGTTACGACTGATGCTGAACATTTCCCACAAAATAATATGGATATAGCTTTTCGTCTGTGTGTCATCCGCTCTTATTAACCTGAACACCCCTCTAAACAAATAATAGACCATTCCAATGAATACCTTTATAACTGATTGGGAGAATCTATTTAGTATTTACAAGTGTGACTTATAATGGGAAAAGTTTGGTTATTCAATATTGTTGTGAGTTTTAAAGGTACTCAATCCGATTCGATGGTCCCCATATAATCAGACTCCAACAACAACAAAAAAAATTTGAAAAGCCGCTTCAGTTATCAGAATCGATTAATTGCCCAAAATAATGCTAACAACAGTCAACTATAGTACAGTATAAAATTGCCCAAAACGTGTTATTTATCAACATTTTGTTCAACGAAATATGACCGGATTTTCAAAAATGCTGATCCAAAACCACTGATTGTAGAGTTATCAATTTTGATCTGCAATTTTGTCCCAGACCATCAACTTGACAAATTTTTTCAACGCCACACCAATAAGTACACATCTCTAGAAATAATAAATTACAAAAATATATATCTGATCAATCTGAGCTTTGAGGGGTTTCAGAAGCCAAAGAAATACAGTAATGCTCTAAGTAATCGACTCCTTAACCACAGCAGAATTATGGGTAACTTTTCAGGATTTAGTCGGAAATATGGCTTGTTGCCATTCATCGGAAAGCTCTCCCCGAGAGCTTTCCGATGAATGGCAACAAGCCATATTTCCGACTAAATCCTGAAAAGTTACCCATAATTCTGCTGTGGTTATGGAGTCGATTAATTAGGGCATTACTGTAGTAATTAGGGAGCGTTAATTCGGATTATGCATCTTTAATCTATTTCAGGTAATGGACCATCTGGGATCAGTCTGTCGTTCTACTTGTCTGGATACATGCCATACTACAATGGAAAAAACCTGTCAAATGAATATCTAACCTTGAAACTCCATGAGAAGAAAGAGACAAGTCTACTCAATCAGGTAAATTGAGGGCAGCTTATGAAAAATAACATAACACTTCTGTATGAAGCCTCACATGGACCCGAGCAGACGACAGTTATCAGTCTACTCAATTAGGTAAATTGAGGGCAGCTTTGAGGAGACCTTTGTCCATCCGTCCTTCATAGTGCAGTTTTTGTCTGCACTTTGTTTCCAGAGTTATGGCCTTTTGCCAGAGTTCAGAACCAGGGTTAAACTGAGAGTAATGCCCCACTATCAGTTCCATTTTCTCTCAAAATATAGCCAATATTGAGCGTACAATCGGGGGCATTTACTTTGCCCTTGTTTGGTTTTGTATTATTCACTTTGGAGAATTTTCCACCCTGTACGAACAAGGGGGGGGGGGCAAAAAAAATTCCGGGCACGTATGCCGGGGTGAGTGGTCGATGGGACCAACAAACAATTTTTTCCGCAACTCAAAATTTGTTTTCCTGCAAGTCTTATTGACTCTTTTTGCAATGAGTTTGGATTAAAACACCTTAGAATGTCAATATTAACATAAATGAAAAATTTCATGATGATGAGACAAACAGTATAGCCTGTAGCCCATGCTAATGGATTCAATTTTGAAATCCAAGATGGCCACTGGCAGCCATGTTTTTTTGGCCGAATGACCCCAAAATGACTTGTTCCTATTTACATGTCAATGTTAACTTCCATGACAAATAGTATGCACAGAAATTTCATATACAACTGTTTACAATGAATTCCCCCCCCCCCCCCCCCCCCCCCGCAAATCTCTGTTTCAGTGTTAAAAGGGGGGTGGGTGTCCAAATATGGTCGGGGAAAAAACTGCTGAAAACGGAAACAAATTTTGGACGCGGGGGTGGGTGGCTCCCAACAAGGGTCGAAAGGAAATATTTTCAGGCACGTATGCTGATTCCCCCCCCCCCCCAGTACGAATGGGAATCAAGATATTCTCATCAACAAATATCCAACGATTCCAATCTTCAAATGATTAATTTTTTGTAGGATCTGGAGTATCTGAGTGAGGGTTTAGAGGGCAGATCTTCCAATCCAGTCGCCCTGTTGTTTGATGCCCTCCACCATCCAGATGCAGACCTCGGCGTCCGGGAACCATCCAGTCTGGATTGGCGGAAACAAGAAGGATCAGGTATTCCTCATGTCATCCTAGGGAAAGGGAAGCCTGGAGGGGCATGGCAGGTGAGATATAATAAGATGCTTCTTGCATTCCACTCTTAGATGAAAGTGGCTGACCAGAAAAAAACAGGAAAACAAATTGATATTTGTGTGGCTAATTTCTGTTAACTGGCTAGCCAAGTAACAGATTATCAATAGACTCAATAGACTCTTTAACATACTCTGTATGCTTAAAGAAGGCTATTTAGAAAAGGAGGGTGACTATCCATGTGAAGCCAACGTCCCATAAAGCAGCGATGAATTGCAGGGGGAACGCCGCCCCCCCCCCCCCCCCCCCCCCCCCCACCTTTTTCGTCGGGGGAACGCTGTCCACCCATTTAAGTTGTCCAGTTCAGACAAAAATGAATTAATGAAACAAATATTTTATAATCTGCACCCGTCCAAACTCCAAATCGTACTTGGTGATCACATTGTGAGTCATATATACGTAGTATGACAATCTTCTTGGTGAAATCAAGATGTTGCACCCGGAATATTGGCCCGTTGATATTGAAGACGGATTCGGAGTGGATGAGATCAGATCTCTATGCAGCCGTTTTCGTTTAGCCAGTAGTTCTATCGTCGAAGCGTACAAAACATTCGTAGAAAATAATGGCCGACGTGTGCCTGAAGATCTTGCGCCTTTGCTGAAATGCGTCCAGGTCATTCCAATATCGTCAGCTGAATGTGAGAGAGGAATCAGCCAAATGAACTTGACATGTACTATTTTGAGGAATCGCCTGCTCGTTGAGAACGTTTCTGGGTTAATGTTCCTGAAGTTGAATGGGCCACCGATCGAAAATTGGAGTCCAGAAAAATACGCAATAACATGGTTGAGGAAACATCACTCTGCTGATGACACTCGCGTGAAGAAGCGAAAAGCTGATACCGATGATGAAACTATCAAGAAGCGTCCGTTCTGGAAGTTAATGTGACTTAACTGTTACTGTGACTAATGCATACAGTCTCTCAATTATCAAACATTTGCTTCTACGGTCAATTAAATTTAAATTGCACTTGTTAATTCCTAACGTTAATTTTCATAAGATTTCTTGAGTTGGTTTGAAATTAGAATGGGTCGTCCTCTGATCGATTACACAATGTGGATGTATTCATTTTATTGTGTTTGCTTGATCATAGAATGGTCTATTATAATTCAAAGTCAACTATAGACATTTTGCGGTACCATGAAAGTTCTACTTACAATGTCACAATGTTCTGAAAAGTAACCAGAGGGCCTCATTTATACTAAAAATTTCAAAATTTTCTCGGGACCCCTCAGAGTGATCAGATATGAATTTTTGAAGTTTGTTATTTCTCGAGATGTGCAATTCTTTGTGACCCAGAAAAAATTCGTCAAATGGACGGTCTCGGACAAAATTTCTGATGAAGATTGATAACTCTAAAATCAAGTGGTAATATGGCCAAATTTTGTGATACTCAAGTGATAATACGGCCATATTTCGTTGAATAAAATGTTGATAAATAACACGTTTTGGGAAATTTGATACCATAGTTGACAGTGGTTAGCATTATTTTGTTGCAATTAATCGATTCTGATAACTAAAGCGTATTTTGAAGAAATGTTGTTGTATCTTGATGATATGGGGACTGTTTGATCGGATTGAGTACCTTTAATTACATCTTTATACACCTACATTCATTATTAGATGGTCTTCCGATTGATACAAATTTAATATAAAGTATAAGAGGGAAGGATGGAGACATTATTTTACTTATTTAGTCAACCCAATCAACGGCAATCATATTCTCTTTATTTCTACTTGATTGTATATTGTTCGATTGACAATGAACCATATCTTATTTTACTTGTCAATGCACCACTCTGGATGAACCATATCTTATTTTACTTGTCAATGCACCACTCTGGATGAACCATATCTTATTTTACTTGTCAATGCACCACTCTGGATGAACCATATCTTATTTTACTTCTCAATGCACCACTCTGGATGAACCATATCTTAGTTTACTTGTCAATGCACCACTCTGGATGAACCATATCTTATTATACTTGTCAATGCACCACTCTGAATGTACCATATCTTATTTTACTTGTCAATGCACCACTCTGGATGAACCATATCTTATTTTACTCTGGGACAATATGAATGAGCAGTGCTTGTGTTTAGGCCTTCTTTTTTCAAAACTTGCTAAGTGGACCACCCGACCGACCCAAAAAGTTTGATTTTGAATTTTTTTTTTTTAAATCTCATGTACTCTTAAAGACATATTATGTACTTGTTCAGGTGCGTGAAACTGATAAGTGAGTAATCAGTTGCTATGCCAACTGGAGGAATGTAGCATTCTACTGACATCACCGAAAATTTCAAGCAAATCTACTGTGCCACTCCATAGAAACATTGTCTGAACTACGCTAAATTGTAAATATTTACTACTCGAATCGGGACGCTTCTATCAGCGATAAACTAACGAAAACGATTTCGCCATCAGCAGTCACTGCATTTAATTAATAAGAATGTCGGTGTGTGTTGTCAATTTAGATATAATATTTGTAAAACTAACTACTTTGAACAAGATTATTCTCCATATCTATTTGACCACCCTACCGGAGTGTTTCACATCTCTTTAATGTAGTTTTATATTTCACATTCTTCTTTGAAATCTCATGTGATGAAAAAAAAAACCTGTCTATTTTATGGACAATATTGCAGCAATTACATGTAGTTGTTGGGATGTTACTCGTGGTATTGTGGTTATAACCACTCACCAAAAGGCCTGTGGTTAAAACCACAAATCCACTTGTGATGAAAATGTGGTACGCTCGGCTACTATGGGTGTATTCTATATGTATCACCTGACATTTGATCATGAGGAGTAGCATGTCATATTCTAATTTAGGTCATGGGTCATGAACATTTCTATACCATAAAGTAGGTTAATCTATTACATCAAGAAGATGATGAATTTTATGTTTCAGCTTGTACAAGGCACAATGGACATTAGCATTTAGCAGGGTTGATGTTTCAGCGTGTGGATCAGGATGAAAGAATTTTGTATCCAATGACTTTTTTGTCATGTGGAGATGCATGTGTTTTTCTAATTTTGGTCATGAGCCATTAAATTTATAGCAGTATCAGTGCTCTATGGCGGCAAGTGCAATTACATCCTTCCAAACCAGGGACCAGTCTAGAGAGTAACTTGGGAGACATTTTCTACCTAAAATGTGCCACACCTCCCTTTTGTTGTCCCAGGGAGAAATGACTTCTCCCTCATATATCAGTATGCATATGTCCCAACAACATATTTAAAGTATATTTACTGATCATGATGGTGTTCTGCAAGCCTGAGTTTAGTGTGCCTGTCATTGCAGAATGAGGTCCCCAGAGGGTGAGTTTAGTGATGCTACCCCACTATGCGGGATAGCATCACTAAATTCACCCTCTGTGGACCTCATTCTTCTTAGGTGTCATCTTCTCTTGAAAGTTTCTTTATTATCAAATTTCTATAGAAACTTCTTCACATAGATTGTATTTCTATTTTAGTTTGGTCTCTATATCCCCAAATTGGCAGACGACACATTGCATAATGGAGGTGCCCAATCCCTCTGGGACCTCATTCTTCAAATGACATGCACACTAAACTCAGGTTTGGTGTTCTTACTCTGACACTGTAATTGTTTTATAAATGGGGTTTTGTGTTGCATAATACTTATAGGATCATAGAAGTTTGATGTCGGGGTGTGTAAATTGAACTTCAGCCATTGTTACTTCTCCCTGATAACAGTCCATTTCTCCCAAATAACCAAAGAGGGAGAAGTGACTTGTCCCAGTTTGTAACATCTAGGCTGGTCCCTGACCCCTTGCTCTCAACCAGAGGGAGCGACCTCGAGGCTCAATGATCCATGATCTACACTGGTAATCTTCAATTTACGAGTGCCAAAAAATTGTTTGCGCACCTGTGCTTTCTTGTGAGATTAGAGCTTGATTATACCGTGCCTGTCATTTGCAGAATGAGGTCCCCAGAGGGTGTATTTAGTGATGTTATCCCGCATAGCAGGGTAGCATCACTAAATTCACCCTCTTGGGACCTCATTCTGCTTAGGTGTCATGTTCTCTTGAAAGTTTCTTTATTATCAAATTTCTAAAGAAACTTCTTCACATAGATTTCTATTTTAGTTTAGTCTCTATATCCCCAAATTGGCAGACGACACATTGCATAATCGAGGTTCCCAATGGGTGTACATCACAATATTCACCATTTGGGAACCTCAATCTGAGTCTGTCTCCCATAGCAGATGAGGCCATGCAGAATGAGGTCCCAAGAGGGTGAATTTGCTGATGTTAGCCTGCTATGAAGGATAGCATCACTAAATTCACCCTCTGGGACCTAAACTCAGGCTTGGTGAGATAGAGCATAACCCTTTACCCAACAAAACGGCCAAAAACGCCCAAATAAAGCTTCAACGGCCTAAAATATCTTCGGTCTGTCTCAATAACACCATACAAATATGGATATCATTGGAACCGGCTCATTGACCACATTGTGATGGTTACAGTTATGCCCTGTGCCAATGCATTCTCTTATATATGTGAGTCGACCATACCGGTAGGTTGCCTCGTATATATAAGAGAATGCATTGGCCTAAAAAAAATCTTTTTTTACCATTTTTTCTTACATTCTTGAACAATTTAATAATTTTTTTCTTACATTTTTTATAATATTTTTATAATATTTTTCTACATTCTTTGACAATTTTATCATTTTTAATATGTGTTAAGCCAATGCATTCTCTTATATATGCGAGGCGACCTATGGTCGACTCGCATATATAAGAGAATGCATTGGCACAGGGCCGTTCTGTTGGGTAAAGGGTTAAAAGTGCGGGTAGTCCAAAAATCATTCCTCCTCGCCTAGCTGTGTACACCAAGAACTCATTACTCGCACTTGTTACCCCCACTTTCAAGCCCTAATCTCACAACCCCTTGACCCTTGACATTGACCAATCAAATTGGAGACCCACAACAAACAGCATAAAAGGCGAGCAAATTCCTCAACAATCCAAAGGGAAAATTTTGTCCTGAAGAAGTTAAACCATAATAAAATCCCTAGACCATTATAACAGGTTATCTGAGTGCTAAAGAAAATCTCTGTTAAACCATAATAAAATCCCTAGACCATTATAACAGGTTATAAATCCCTAGACCATTATAACAGGTTATCTGAGTGCTAAAGATCTTCTCTGGAGATTTTTTACTCGAATCTTTGCCCAATGCGTATTTATACTGGCACGAAATCTTGAATTATTATTCTTCTTAAATTTATTGCTTCCTCATGATAATATGAAAAGCAGTCCCCATCAAAAGATTCTTAATTTCTTTATTGATGGACGTACTCTTTTTTTCGTTGATGAGTGGTTATAAATGACTTGATGAATTTTTTGTCTGAGGCACCACTGATTACAGACATGTAATTTCCTGCATCTGAGACATACCATCATTATATATCCTTAGAACGGAGGAGGAAGACGGTGTGTATGTATAAAGTACTAGCTGACAGTCTGTTAGGCTAAAGAAAATTATATGTCTGATTAACCCTCTCATGAGGTTCATTACGGGAGCTGCGCTGGTGCAGCATTAATGATCATGTGCCAGTGCATTCTCTTATGTATGTGAGTCTCCCATAGGAGAATGCATTGGCACAGGGTTTTCGCAAAATTTCAGGAAGCTCCAGTCTTGGAAGGGTTAACCCTTTCATGTTCATATGAGGTTCATGATGGGAGCTGTGCTGGTGCAGCATTAAAGATCCTGTGCCAGTGCATTCTCTTATATATGCGAGTCTCCCATAGGGAGCCTATCATATATAAGAGAATGCACTGGCTTACATGGTCAAGGCAAATGTTAGGCCAATGTATTCTCTTCTATATGCGAGGCTCCCTATGGGAGACTCGCATATATAAGAGAATACATTGGCACAGGGTTTTCGCAAAATTTCAGGAAGCTCTGGTCATGGAAATGTTAAAAGTCAGAAAAACTTATGGTTGGTAGGTAGACTTAAAGATGGTCCATCTCTTCTGGGACACAATTACAACAACAATGTAATTTTTATAAAACCCGATTTCAAGACTAAAATACCTTTTTATGTGTACCCATACCATGTATGGTACACATAACGCTGAAGTCCGGATCAACCATCCGTCGTTCGTCCATCCATCTGTCAGTCCGTCTGCCCATAGACACTTGCTATCAGATTCGATTACTCGAATAGTTTTTATCGGATAGTGTCCAAAATGTATGTGCATATTTATGATGACACACTCCTCACCTGTATAGTTTTTGGTGTCGATTGGTTGATCAGTTTATAAATTATTAACACTTTGCATCCACACATAGGCATGAGCTATCTGATGCTGTAACCAAAGTATTTTTCGTCCGATTGTGTTCATATTTGATACGTAGGCTTATGATGACACACACCTCCCCTGTATAGTTTTTGGTATCGATTGGTTGATTGGTTTAGAAAATAATTAACTCTGCACACAAATGCTATCTGATTCATCTAAGCCAAACAATTTTCTTCTGAATGCCTCATATTTCTTACCTTGGTTTTTATTATCACATTCTTCATCTGTATGGATTTTGGTAAGGTTTAGTTAACTCTTTCCACTCTTGTTTTTAAATAGAATTCATCCAAGCTGTGAGGACTTAAATATTTTTCATCTGATCGACACCAAATTTGGTGCATGTGGTCCTCACCCCGAAATACAGATCAAGTTCGAATTTGGGTTTGATCCGATATATTTTAACAGAGTTATGGCCCTTTATAATTCAAGTAACTGATAATGTAATTACATGTAATACACTGAGAATTTTAAGAGAAAGTCACATTCACAGAGCAGTGAATTATTAGATTCTATATTTAGCTATGGATAGGTACAGTTTATTGACATAATATACCAGTGCATGGCCAGCTAGCAGCACTTGTAGAGACACTGATCTTATGTTAGAACAAAATTAACCCATCCATTCCATAGTTCCATCATATGATGTCATTGGAAATGATTAACCCTCTCCACACATCATATGGTTTTGATGCTTTTCATTTGATCGTTCTCTGATTCTATGTCCAGGTTGATAGTGATCCACTTTTCACTTGCATGGATTTTGGGATTAAAATTAAACCATTCCATCAGTAAGGATTTCTAAAAACCACCAATTGAATATTCATCATTAGAGGAAATGTCTTATTTTGAAATTCCCTCTATTGCATTTGGGGTGCAGGATAATAATAACGTTGCTTGTATTCTTAAGACTGACTTATTGTATGGGCTTCTAAATCCAATTACATGCTTTTATAGACTATTTTGTGTTGATCAGTTCATTAGTGTGGTTAAGATTAATCCCTTGCTATCTGATCTGATAACTCAAATATTTGTCAATGATTATGTTTATATTTCATGTCATAGTTTATGATAACATACCCCTAAACTGCATAGAGAGGGTCATTTGGTTTATTTGGTTTAAAATATTAACATTCTCCAAAAATCCTGTTGACACAATGTGATAACTAAACATTTTTCACCCACTCGCTCTTATAATCACATCCAGGTTAATCATGACACATTCTTCACTATAGATTTTGGTATCGATTGAATGGTTTTGAAAATATTAACCCTAATTTTAATTATATTTCTGCTGTTTATAGACTTGTATCTTTCCAATGATCAGTTTAAATAGAAGAAAATTAACCCACCCATTCCATAGACATACAATATGCTATCCAATGTAATGACTCTAATATCTTCAATCAGACCATTCTCATATCTCGCCTCTAGTTATCTCATAATTATGCATTAAAATATGTTATATCCAATCATTATTAATCATATTTTACCAAAATTATAACTATTTTATCTTTAACTGTTATGTATGGTGCTTCTGCCTGACTATGGACTGAGCTTAATTAGCTTTGTCACTCTATAAGACATATCTATTTTAGAGTGACCTAATAGGTTGAAATCGAATGCCATATCCATGTTCATATGGACGGTGCCCAATAAGTCTTATGCCACTTTTGAACTTAAAGGTACTCAAAACGATTCGATGGTCCCCATATCATCCGATTCCAACAACAACAATTTTTTGGAAATGCTGCTTCAGTTATCAGAATCGACTAATTGCCCAAAAATAATGCTAACCACAGTCCACTATAGTATCAAATTGCCCAAAACCTGTTATTTATCAACATTTTGTTCATGAAATTTTGACAGTTTGTCAAATATCTGACACAAAAAGGCCACTTGATTTTAGAGTTATCCATCTTCATCTGTTATTTGGTCTTCTCATCGACTTTTACTGGGCCACTAAATATTCCAGGTGGTGAAAAATAATAGATTTAAAAAATCAATATCTGCTCACTCTGAGCTTTGATGAATGGGTTCCTCGATTCAAATCAAATATGTTTTACCCCCAAAGCCAAATAAATAGTAACTGAGGGATGCTTGATAGGATTGAGTACCTTTAATAGTAAGGTGTGAATTGTTGAAAAAGTTGGTGTAAGGATTTATGAAAATAGCTAAACGCTATCGCCAAGGTATGGGTTAAACATCTGCCGATAGTGATCGGCCTCTTGTTTGAGTACACACAGACAAAACTGAAGATTGGGTTAATTATTTGTATATAAAATTATATAGAGAGTAATCAATTGGTTCCGAGAATTACGTTAAATAATTCAAGAGAGGTGAGAGACGTCAGTAAGAAACGAGTGCGTGTTAGCACACAAGTTTCTTACCCAAACGACTCTTGTCACGAGTGAATTATTGAACATAATTCTGGGAACTAATTGATTACTCTATTTATTACACTTCTGCATCAATTTGGTTCGCCAAATATGATTAAAACACAAATTAATGCATGAAAGTCGCGATGTGGAGAAAGATCAACAATCGAAAATTCAGTTTAGCTCAGTAAGCGACGTAATGTCAATGAAGTCACAGGAAATGATATAATTCACTTGTACATTACCATTTTTAATTAACAGCGTTTTCAATGGAAATCGCGCATAGGAGTGTAATAAAAAGGTATAATAAAATGGTTTATTACTCCAAAATATCTGAATCAAAACTATCCCAAAAGGTTGTGTGTGTTATATACCAGAAAAAATTGAAATAACATCAAGATTAATTGATAGAAGCATGAAATAACATCAAGATTAATTGATAGAAGCATGAAATAACATCAAGATTAATTGATAGAAGCATTTCTGGACAGGACTGTCATGTAGATGTCAGTCAAATTTCACAACAATTTCACTTTTATTTTCTCTTAGGTTGTGACTGAATTGACTCAACATATTTTCCGAGTTTGAATTGTGCATTTGTTTGATATTATTTTCACAGTCTGTTATCTTCAGGCCTGCACATTTCATAATTTTGCGTAACCTATTTTTCTTTCGCCTAGTTTGTGCCCTGGTAACCCATAGGTTCATTTTAGGTAACCTCCAGGCAAACTGAACGGTCATTCGTTTGCCTCAAATTTGCAGGCTTGTTATTTTGTCAGTCTGTTAACCCTTTGAACCCCAGCGGCCGGAAAACCGGCCGCTGCGTGAACCTCCAAATACCCTAGCGGCTGGTATACCGGCCGCTGAACCGGCCATTATAACGACCGCCACGTGTTTATAGTTTATAGCTATGCGATTCAATAACAAATCGACGCCTAAACTCTAGTTATATATATATGAAATATAAAAAGCCTGTTCAAATTAGATTTATATGGTGAAGGGCCTTGATGGCATATCAAGTTGATTTCTTCGCGCATGCGCAGAGCAGCGAAATGTGAAATAAATGGTTTATAGCGTACTTATGCACGACATACCCACTAATATATGTTTAAATGGCCCCATATACATCAGCGGTGGTCAGGGTGTGTATATGGAATGTCTACCCGCTTTGGTATCGGGTAGGAATATATGCGCATGCGCAGAACATAGGTTGTAAATGACAAAAACATGCGTTTTAAGCGAAATGTGGTGTTATATATAGGACATATAGCTGCATCACAATTGCAGTTTCTTGCTAATGTCGGGTAGTTGTCTGGTAACCGTTACTAAGGAGAGATTGGGTGGCAAAGTGTCCTTATATTTTAATGATTATAGAATGGTCCATGCATAACATACATATGTATGCACAGTTTCAAACAGGTGCCACCATTGAACATATGCAGCATTATGCGACTAGATATTGTATAAATTAAGGGAACACTACCACTTAATGGTTAGTGCAGTGGTGTCATCCGTTCATTTGTGGTACTTGATTAGCAACCGTTGCTACCCTTAAATAATGAATTTCATACATCTCTCTTAAATTCTTGTCGGATATATCTCAAATTTCACATTAGGGTATTATCGTCATCAAAAACGCAATCACTGGCATTGAGTCATAACATACCATGCTATAATTGCCTTTTCCAGTCAATTCGGGGTAGTTGCCTAGCAACCGTTACCAAGACGCTGCCGCGTGGCAAAGTCTCCCAATTTTATAATGATCAGTGATCAATGGGGGAGACCTGTGAAGTTTCATACCTGTGTCACAAATTAAACATAACCAACATCATCCAACAAGACACTATAAAATTTAAAGGAAAATCCCACAAGGAGCCCAGGGTCAGGGTGTCGGTCGTGGTAGGGCGTCAGGGTTCAAGGGTTAAAGAAAGTGAAGATACAGTTTTCAGGTTAATGTGGAATTCTAATTTTAAATCGCAACATAAATAGAATAACTTGTGTCTGGTTCTATTTTCAGGCATGTTTATCATGAAGGTTTTTACCTTTATTTTAGAAAATGGATGGAACCATGCACACGCTGAGCCGAGCTAACTGGATGGAGCTACCCACGATGCCCTTTCAAGAGTGGCAGGCAATGCAACCCAGGTTAGTTCATCAATGAAAATTGATCAATAGGCGACACCAATTAAATTATGTGGTTTATGAACCCGCCGACAACTTATTTTGACTGAAAATGCAAAAAAAAATGTGTTTTTTTTTTTGCACAAGCATGGTGTTCAGATCAGTAATAATAGCATGGGAAATGAGAATAATTGAGATATTACTGTATTTTATCTAGTTTTATTTGCAAAAACTTATTTCAACTGAATATATGAGATATGCATTCACGAGTGATCATGTGGAATAATGGCCAATCGGTATGGCCTGTTTAAAAAAAAAATTCCTGCTCCTCCATCAAGATATATTCTTCTCTGATGTTTGTCTAATAAACTTGCTGTTGGCTTAGGATAACAATAGTTTGTGCGGACAAAAAAAGGACATATCCCAGATTAGTTGCTCAGAGGATAACAATGGTTATATACAATCTATACCAGGCTATATAATTAGCCCATCTTTGAAAATTGATAACTTGGGGGCTGGCCCACCTAGAACTTTTAATACATGTGTACAATGGGTGTGGGGGAAGATACCCTCCCCTACCCCTCATCAGATTCCATGAAACCCGTAATCCGTTGTCAGGTAATCAGCAATTGCTCTCCTGTGTATGAATAACAATTTATCTAAAGTTACACATGCTTACTTACTAAAAGAATGATGATTAAATGCTAAAATGGTGTACTTTCTTAATCAAACTTTTTGACAACACTTTACTGCTTTGATATACATTGCCGACTAGACCTATTTCAGTTTTTGCTCTTCGCACCCGTGCGCATTTCCATAGTCCAACTTGCAATTTTTCAGTTATGTTAGTTCGTGTTTCTTTGTATTATTGTTTCAGTTTTTGTTTTGTCGATGATCACATATTTTAGTTTTTAAATTTGGGCCAAAAGTTACTGAAAAATGGCCAAAGAAATTTAAAGGTACTCAATCCAATTCGATGGTCCCCATATAATCAGATTCCAACAACAAAATATTTTTCGATTAATTGTCCAAAAATAATGCTAACTACAGTAATGCCCTAAGTAATCGACTCTTTAACTACAGCAGAATTATGGGTAACTTTTCAGGATTTAGTCGGAAATATGGCTTGTTGCCATCCATCGGAAAGCTTTCCCCGAGAGATTTCCAATGAATGGCAACAAGGCATATTTCCAACTAAATCCTGAAAAGTTACCCATAATTCTGCTGTAGTTAAAGAGTCGATTACTTAGGGCATTACTGTATAGTATAAAATTGCCCAATTGTTTTATTTATCAACATTTTGTTCAACGTAATATGGTCGAATGAAATTTTTTTTTACCCCGAAGCCAAAGAAATAGTAATTTGGGAGCGTTATTTTGGATTATGCATCTTTAATAAATGGCCAAAAAAATTGTGGCCAAAAGAATTTCCCGGCCAGCATGAACCCCTGTGCTTGACTGGAGTTTCCTGAAATTTTGTGAAAACCTTACGCCAATGCATTCTCATATACTGCAAGTCTCCCATAGGAAGCCTCGCATATATAAGAGAATATACATTGGCCTGACAATAATAGCCCTTGACCTTGTAAGCCAGTCCATTCTCTGATATAGATGCATATATTAGAGAATACAATGGCACAGGATCTTTAATGATGCACCAACGCAGCTCCTGTCATGAAATGGATAAGATTATTTTATCTATTTGTTTGTGGCATGGTATGGAAAATATTTGTGCCAGATATGAGGACTGCACAGTTCCACGGGAGAGAGTTGTTAAGGTTTTAATTATCTCCCATCCGATATTGGCGCAATTACCTTTCTCGATCCCTTGAAAGTCTAGAATCCAACTTCAGAAAACTTGAAAATTGCCATGAAATGGCCTTGAATTTCAGAATGTAGGGCCTAAAAAACTAGAAAATTGTCACCCAAAACTATTCATTATTAGCTCAACTTTACTTTGTAAAGTTTGCTTTACTTTGTAAAGTTTGAGCTATTGCCATGGCTTGGTATCCGTCGTTGGTGTGTGTGTGTGTGTATGTGATTCATCAACAATTTCCTTTAGCACAGGCTACAGGTCGTACCTTTGGTGGCATCATTATAAAATTTGTCATAGCTGCTGACATTGACATGTAGATGGAACAAGTATTTTGGGGTCATTCGGAAAAAAACATGGCCGCCAGCATGGGCTACAGGTCCTACTGTTCGTTTGATCATCATGAATTTTGTCATGGATGTTAATATTGACATATAGATGGGAACGAGTAATTTTGGGGTCGATCGGCCATAAAACATGGCCACTGGCAGCCATCTTGGAGAGAAAATATGCACAAATAATAATGAAGATGATAAAAGTTAATACAGATTAAAAGAAAATACAACAAAATCTATGCTAACCCATCTGGAATAACTATCCACCACATGGGCTGAGTGCTCCTTGCCTGGGGAGGGCATATCCAATAATTGGCTGTCTTACTGCCCACCCCAACTAGTCATTAAAATAACACTCTGCTCTGTCTGGAAACTGCGTGGACCATGGTATATTATATAGAATAACTGTGGTCAATTATAAAATGTACAATTTGTATATAGAATCATTTAGAAATGAATTAGAAATTGGATTTTACTCTTTGAATGACTAAATCGTTTGGCATGTGCTACAGGTCGTACCGTTGGTCGGATCATCATGAAATATGTCATACAATGACATGTAGATGGGAACGAGTAATTTTGGGGTCGATCGGCCATAAAACATGGCCACCGGCAGCCATCTTGGATTTTACTCTTTGCATCACTAAATCGTTTGGCAGGGGCTACGAGTCGTACCTTTGGTCGGATCATTATGAAAGTTGGCATGGCTCTTGAAATTGAGATATAGATGGGAACGAGTCAATTTGGCGTCATTCGGCAAAAAAACATAGCTGCCAGTGGCCATCTTGGATTTCAAAATTCAATCCATTAGCACGGGCAACAGGCCGGAGTTTTCAACTGATCATCATGAATTTTGTCATGGATGTTAATATTGACATGTAGATGGGAACAAGTCATTTTGGGGTCATTCGGCCATAAAACATGGCCGTCAGAATCCATCTTGGATTTTACTCTTTGCATGACTAAATCCTTTGGCATGGGCTACAGGTCGTACCTTTGGTCGGATCATTATGAAATTTGTCATGGCTGTTGACGTTGGGAAACAAGTCATTTTGGGGTCATTCGGCCATAAAACATGTCCTCTGGCAGCCATCTTGGATTTTACTGTTTGCATGACTAAATCCTTTGGCACACCCTACAGTCCACTTCCCTCAGCCGATCATCTCCTAACTTTATATTAATCTTGATATTGATCTACTAGATGGAAGCTATCAAATGTTTTTGAATTTCATTCGAAAACTTAGCCGCCAGCAACCATCTTGGATTTTACTTTATATATATATCTCTTCATGTTGATAATCTAGTATTACTTAGACATTTCAACTTTCCGCATTCCAAGTTGAGCTACAGTGTCATTGACACTTTAATTATTAATATTGTTTAAGTTCTACATATTATTTTAGGTCTGCATGTGACGATGTTAATAGTGAACGAGCATCCGTCCTCGACGTAAAGAATTATTATCATGACTTCGTTCAGGAGAAACAGCTCCAGGACAACTTCATGGACGAGTATGTCGTTACATCTGTGCAGAAAGTGTTCAAGATGCGAAATGCTGTCGACAGCGAGAGCGGAGAGGTGATACCCTGCTGTAAAAATGTCAAACAAAATCACAAATATCTCTGGGAGGTCAGAGGTTATAAAATGACCTGCGACCCCGAGGACCATGAAGGCGAGAATCCACAACGGGAAGAATTTTGCTTTGTGGCACCTTTTGTTGTGCTCGCATGTGGGACTTTTGATATTCCGAACAGATTAGGCATTCCAGGAGAAAATTTTCCGTGCGTTGCTCATTCTTTAAAAGATGTTGAGCAAATGTTACGTGATAGCAGTCTCGAGGCGAGTGAGACGAATCGTGATTCCCAGGAACCAATTCTGGTTGTCGGTGCTGGTCTCAGTGCAGCGGACACGATAATAATGTGCTTAAATAACAACATTCCGGTTATTCATTCATTTCGTCGTAAAGCACATGATCCAACAATCATCTTCAAAAAACTCCCGTCAATGATGTATCCCGAATACCACCACGTTCACAATCTCATGAAGGAAACGGAAGTCAATAATCTCTACCAGCCTCTTCCTGAAAGCCAGCTCCTGGAGGTGATGGAAGACAATAAAGTCCTCGTCAAAAGTAAATCTGGTGGCATCAACACGTTTGTCACATCGATGGTGTCGATTTTAATAGGATCGCGACCAGACTTATCATTTCTTCCAAACGATGGCAGAATGCTCGGGCTTGTTCCTAAATGGCCGATTGACAGTAAACACAACCCATTGGATGTCGATCCGTACACTTATCAGTCGGTTCATGAATCGGGTTTGTTTGCGCTTGGACCTCTCGTGGGAGATAACTTTGTTAGATTCGGTGTCGGCGGCAGCATGGGTATAATGAACTACCTCATCCGGCGGAAGGATAATAAGTGCATGTGAAAACCATTTATATTTTTATAACAAAAAATCATAGAGGTTGTTCTTGTAAATTTGTATGTGATCTATCTCCAGTCTCTTTAACCCTTTCAGTGCCAGAGGCCGATCTCATCGGCCCTAATTTACGGTCTGTAAAATCGGCCATAAATGGTTTTTTTAAATTAAAAAAAAATAAAAAATTTGGGTTGAATTTGTTTTGGGTATGCTTAAGCATGCTATAGCGAATTTAAAAACAAACTGGATAAAACCTTAGGGGCATGTTATAAATCAAAACTATCACCAAGTATTCATAGTAATAACTTTGATGCCCATGAAAAACGTGAGATTCCCTGGCACTAAACCTACAAAATAAGTCTGTTAAAGAATATAAGAAAAAATTATTAAAATTGTAAAAAATTGTAAAAAATAATAACAAATGATGAAAAATTGTTAGGCCAATGCATTCTCTTATATATGCGAGGCGACCTATGGTCGACTCACATATATAAGAGAATGCATTGGCACAGGGTACATGGGTTGATACAAAAATCGGACCTGGCACTGAAAGGGTTAAAAAGCTGACGAAAATTTTACAATATTTACATCTCTGGATATCTCATTCATAATCAGTTACTGAATCGATGGGATTCCCTCCATTGCATTGGAGAGTGGTGAAGCATGTGTGTGATTTCATTGGTTTATGGCATAACAGATCACTTCATATATCAGAGGTCAACGACGTGTTGACAAGTTTACCATGCATTGTCAAACTCAACTATTATTTGAAAACTGAATACAGTCGATATATCCATAACTCATTTTACTCAACGCAATATAGGAGACATCATCTTCAAGTTTTTACAAGTCAATGATATTCATGACTGATTATTCTTTCGCATCCTGTTGTATTTATATAGCTATTTCTAAATACTACGATTCTAACATTTACTGCGCGAGGAATGCACTCCATATTTGGAAATGGTTTATTATGTCAAGTTGGGAATGCCGCCTGGTTGTAGAAATGAAATATACTGACACTTTTAGAGACATACATCCATTAGGATTATCGTCGTCTTGTTAAAGAGACTGATCTATCTCAACTGCTCATGCATTTCCATAGCCAAAAATAGACTCTAAAGCCGCTTTCACAGACCTGCGGCTGATACATGTGGTACAAATGCAGCGCGGCTATCCTTTCCACAGGACTGCGGTCAACATTGCGTTTTACGTATGTGGCTATATTTTTAACGTATAGACATATCGTATATAATCACCAAAAGTAATTTCCTACACTGGAATTCTGGCTAGAAGATAGTCAGGTAACTGTTGGATTCAATCTATCTCCAGTCAAGTGAGAATATGGATCTTCATACACTACTAGCTAGTTCCTACATAAACTTTGCTCTCAGCTTTTGCTACTGTGCTGACTAGCTGGTGACTAGCTGTTATTTGCGGGCTTTCAATTGTGGTAAGCTCTAAGCAGATGTTATAGAAGGACTCCGGATCGAATTTGTACAATTTCTTACACTTCACCCAGCCATCTTCATGTAGTTGTGATGCTGACTTGACCTTCCGCTGTGCATTTCATGCAGTTAAACACAACCGATTTCAACTGCAACCCTGTGATATGTATGGTTTGAAATGTTGCGCCTAACACAATAGCCGCATACTTTGGCCACATGCATCAGCTGCAGGTCTGTGAAAGCGGCTTCATACTTCTAGAAACCATATCTGCCAGACTACTTCAAGTCACCTGACCGGTAGACCGTAGTAGATCTATTTATTCTGTCCGTGATAATATAAAGTAGATATGTTTATTCTATCCGTGATAATATAACGTAGATATGTTTATTCTATCCATGAAAATATAAAGTAGATCTGTTTATTCTATCCGTGATAATATAACGTAGATATGTTTATTCTATCCATGAAAATATAAAGTAGATCTGTTTATGCTATCCGTGATAATTTAAAGTAAATCTTTTTATGATGTATGTGATAATATAAATGCATTCATATTTTTAACATTTTTCTATTTTTAATTTTTTAAGACTATTTTAACTACTTGTTGTTTGCTGTATTTTACAATTTCATACATGTAAAATGTAATGTTTCGAGAAATTCCGCATTTGATATATGTTGAATGCTCTGTTCAGTTTACTGAAAATTTGTTACATGTAAATGGACTGCTCAATTAACTGCTATGTTGATCCCAGTAAAATGGTAAATGGTAACCAAGATTTTATATATATGTGAAGTATATAAAAAAAAAGTAAAAAAATATATAAGCACAACATTGTGGTTTTAGGTCACACAAGATTCAGTTTCTATTGCTCAGACACGGCCTCCACCCCCCCCCCCCCCCCCCATAAAAACATGTCCCGCTAACATTTTTCTGTTTTGAATTTTTTACCACTGGTTTGACCACTTGTTTTTGCTGTATTTTACAATTACATTATTCATACCAGTTCTAATTAAAATTAGACTCTCAAACAGCTACATGTTACACAGTCTTAAGGAAATAGCTGGGATTTCCGTTATCACCAACAAGCATTACATCAGTGTCAGCCAGCCACAACATTTATCAGTAAAGCGATGCAGCCAAAAAGGTGATTGTCAGATTTCCTGTACAGCGGTTGATTCGCCACATAGCTCAAAATAACGCAATAAATGTTATGTCACATTGATATTTTCACAATGATCACAAAATTAGAGCGCAATAAATGTTATGTCACATTGATATTTTCACAATGATCACAAAATTAGAGATCATGATAACTAATTAAACACTAAAAGCTTCTATAACGAGTCCAGAATTGACCAATAATACCTAGCAAGGATAATAGAATTACGTATTTCCACGAATTTCAACAGTTAACACCAGTTGAAGTGGGGGATAAAAACGAAACTGAAAAGCGATGTCTGTCAGTCGTAAAACTATTTGTGCACTGTGACATATTGCAGAGGTTATTTACAGCAGTGGTAATGTGACACACAGTGAAATCCTTTAGACACTGTAATATGACACAGTGAAATCCTTTAGACACTATAATGTGACACACAGTGAAATCCTTTAGAGACTGTAATGTGACACACAGTGAAATCCTTTAGACACTGTAATGTGACACACAGTGAAATCATTTAGACACTGTAATGTGACACACAGTGAAATCCTTTAGACACTGTAATGTGACACACAGTGAAATCCTTTAGACAATGTAATGCGGAGCTGTTCGAGAGTCTTAATTTTAATTAGAACTGATTTCATACATGTAAAATGTAAAGTTTCGAGAAATTCCACATCTGCTATATGCGGATTGGTCCGTTCAATTTACTACTAATTTGTTACATGTAAATGGACTGTTCAATTAACTGCAATGATGATACCAGTATAATAGTAAATGATAACCAACATCTATTATATATTTTGGAAGATCTGTGTGTGTGTGTGTCTGTGTGTGTGATCGCGATGAACTCGAAAACGGAAGAGCCGATTTCGATGAAACTTGTATGTGGGGGTATTTTCGGCCGGGGAGTGGCATTGGCCTATTAATTTGCCCGTGCGACGTGACCATAACCTTGAAATTGGGTCATTTCAAGGTCAAACGCCCGAATATCACGGGATTTCGATGAAACTTGGTATGTGGGGGTACTTTCGGCCGGGGAGTGGCATAGGCCTATTAATTTGCCCGTGCGACATGACTTTGACCTTGAAATCGGGTCATTTCAAGGTCAAATGCCCGAATATCATGGAATTTTGATGAAAATTAGTGTCTAGGGATACTTTCGTATGGGGAGTCTCATAAGCCTATTCATTTGCCCGTGCGACGTGACCTTGACTTTGAAATCGTGTCAATTCAAGGTAAAATCACGAATTTTGATGGGATTTCGACGAAATATGATACGTGGGGTTACTTTTGTCGACTGGGTGTTTTGGATGGGTCGAGTCGTGACCCCGACCTGACCTTGATCTTCAAAATGATCAATTCGAGGTCAAATCGGGTAAAACCGGATGGATTTCGACGGGTACTTTTGTCCGGGCAGTGTTTTGGACGGGTCAAGGGTCAAATCGTGACCCCCACCTGACCTTGACCTTCAAAATAGTCAATTCAAGGTCAAAGCCCGGACGAAGTCGGGTCACCTTCTAGTTTGATATATATGTAAAGTGTACTTTAATATAAAAAAAATATTTACAGGCAGAATATGGATATTAGGCCACATAAAATTAATTTTCTGTTTCTAAGTCATTGCATTTAAATAATATATCAGAATGTGTGTGTTGTCAATATGGATTAATATCTGTAAAAAAAACTACTTTGAGCAAGATTATTCTCCATTTCTATTTGATCGCTCTACCAGAGTGTTTCACATCACTTTAAATTAAAATTGCATTAACACTTAACCATGAAAAGTAAATTTCCAGTGGGAATAAAAACCTGCCCACCAGGTAATTTTGTGGGTGCAAAATAAAACCTGCCCATTTAAAAAAAAGTGTCGGAGAAACAGATGATCAACGTTGTGTGGCCTTAGAGAGAGCTACTATTTCGAATGGCAAAAGAAATATCATAAATTCACTTTTCTTCTGTCTTGTTTTTTGAGTTTTTCAAAAAACAAACTCGACCTATAATTTGGCGAGGTCTTTAGGGCAATCATCTACAGATCGCGTTGGCACGTTAACATGAACAAATAGATTTTGTTGATATGTTGGTATATGAGACTATCTCAACAACATCTTGATCTAGTTTGAAAACTGGCCAGGTCCACATATTTGTCGGCGGAGTTACGGCCCTTAGTTTATTGTCATATAAAAATGACAAACCGGAAGTAACTTTTCACGTGACGGTTCAGAAGTCTATGGCCCATATCACTTCACTGTACCGATAATGTGTATTGATTATATTTTGAATATTTTTATCTGGCTATATTGTTATGATTGAGATATACGTGGTATATAAGAGAATGCATTGGCCTAACAATATTTACCTTCACCTTGTAAGCCAGAGGTTCCCAGAGGGTGAATTTGGTGATGCTAGCCCGCTATGCAGGGTAGCATCACTATATTCACCCTCTGGGGACCTCATTCTGCAAATGACAGACACCCTATTTCTAGGCTTGCGGACAGCAGCTGCATACATGTTTGGTGCGATGCCAGCATTCTTGATTTCAATTGACCGACCAATGAAAATTATCAAAATGAAGTCTCTCTTCCAACTGGAAGCGTGATTGACTGGTGTTGTTGATTGCAACGTATGTATAAATTTTATGGAAATATATTGGTGAAAACTAGACTTGTTTCGATTAAGGTTATGAGTTATAACCAAAAAGCTTGAAGACAAATTTAATCTCATTATTGGTGATCTATATTTAATATACTTTATTATACTGGTAGTTATTTTTTTCACATGAACCCACTTAGACAAAGTCTTCTCTGTCCACAAAAGAGTGGGATATCGGTTGGGTTGATGCTGTTTTGGACCATCCCGTTACTCTTTTATAATGGACTTTACGCCCAGAATCATGGACGGGAGATATCTTGCTTGTATGTCCTCGGATTAGGACTAATGGAAGCTTTGCATATACGAACATAGAGGGCAGCCCTTCTCAAAGCATGATGATATCAAACATGCATATATCAGTGGTCTGTTAACCCTTTGAGTGCCAGGTCGATTTTTGTATCAACCCATATACCCTGTGCCAATGCATTCTCTTATATATGCGAGTCGACCATAGGTCGCCTCGCATATATAAGATTTTACAATTTTTTTATTATTTTTGTTTACAATTTTAATAATTTATTCTTTAACAGACTTATTTTGTAGGTTTAGGGCCGATGAGATCGGCCCCTGGCACTCAAAGGGTTAAATGTCAAAGAAATGAGATTTATAAGTAAACAAAGCCTTTTTTTCCAGAGAATTTTGAATTGTCGCGCTATCAGAAAATGCATGTAAACAATACATCAAACGACTGTTTCATCACTAAACCTTCTACCATGGTAAATTTTATATCATTTTGAAGACAGATTAATCGCAGACATGTCAGATGATTAATCACATTCAGGGGTTTACCTGAATGCCCGGGATCCACATGTACATGTAGTACGTAATTTGTATGAAAGTCTGTTGTAGACTAAGCGATATATTCCAACCGATATCCCAAGCTGTTGTGGTCCGAGAAGACTTGGTCTAGAACCCACTTCGAGGCCCTGAGTCCCCTTAATTAATTTACACTTCAGCATAATGCTAATCTGAATTACATTTAAGCTTAAAGATGCATAATCAGATTAAGCACCTCTCAATTACTATTTATTTGGATTCGGGGGTAAAAAATATTTGATTCGAGTCGAGGAACCCACCTATTAAAGCTCAGAGCTGTTAGATATCAATTTTTGAAATCTGTTATTTTTCACCATCGAGACTTATTAGTGGCCTAGTAAAAAGTCGACGAGCCACAGTCTCAGTACAAATTGGGGATGAAGATGAATAACTCTAAAATTAAGAGGCTTCGTGTTGATAATAAGGCCAAATTTTATCGGAACAACATGTTGATAAATAATACGTTTCGGTCAATTTTATACTATAGTTAACTGTGCTTAGCATTATTTTCGGCAATTAATGGATTCTGATAACTGAAGCGGCATTTATAAAAATGTTGTTGTTGTTGGAATCTGATTATATGGGGACCATCGGATTGAGTACCTTTAAGCGTAATTCCCTAATAGATGTGCATTTTGCCTCCCATAGCTGTGAGTGAGATCATTTAATTGCATTGTATATTTCTGTATTTTATATTTAACTGCATCAAATGCATATAATATAACTGCATCAAATGCATATAATATTAGCTGTTATACAGCTATAGCTTAAAACATTAGCTATATTAGCTGTTATATCTTAATAAATAAAACTGGGTCCACATGATTCCATGTCAATTGATTCCCAGCCTATGGGTCAAGCTCTCTGTTAGATCATACCATGAAGCTCTGCTTTGGCTACACCTTAGAGATCATATTCCACTAGGGCCCTATGCTAGAACACTTCTATATGTGTAACCCTAGACAAATATACTGTGAAATATCACTGTAATTTCATAAAAAATTTTAGTCAAAATATTTTCAAAATTTCAGCAGAAATTTAGACTATATTGTCACTGATATTTCACTGATATTTTAATTGGCTCATGATCTTTTCCTAAATTATAAGAATGTGCTTTCATTTATTTCTATCGGTGGTCTTATGGCATTCAAAACTCTTTGTCAAAAATCCCAATTAAAATAATTTTCTGTCGCCTTCAAGTGATATTTATTTGAATTTCCGCAGTATCATGTCACCGATATTTCAATTCGACTAACTGAAATTCAACCTAAATTTCAATTAAATTTCTGAATTTCATCGATATTTACCAATATTTCACTGACTTTTCACTCTCATTACCTCTTGGGGGGGGGGGGGGGGTTACAAGAAAAAATTCATGTCAGAGGTTTGTAGTCTTAGACACCCATCCATTAATCCATCCATACATACATACATCCACCCACCCACCATCCATCCATTAATCCATCCATAAATTAATAGCCCCACCAATCCATTCATACACCAATTCGTTGATCCATCCACCCATCCATATATCAATACATTAATACAATCAATCATACATCCACTCATTGATCCATCCATATATCCATTTATACAACCATCAGTCCGACCCACCATACATATATCCATGCATCCATTCGTCTATCCAACCAAACATCCAACCAATCATACACCCATCCATCCATCCATCCATCTAGCAACCAACCGTACATTCACCACTCACACCATACATCCATAACCCTGCCCATCCATCCATCAATCCATCCAAAAATGTACCCATCGATCGATCCATCCTTCAATTAATAGCCCTACCAATTCGTTGATCCATCCCACCATCCACTCATCCATATATCAATACATTAATACAATCATCCACTCATTGATCTATACAACCAAACATCCAACCAATCATACACCTACTCATACATCCACCCACCCATCCATCCATCCATCTAGCAACCAGCCATACATTCACCACTCACACCATACATCCTTAACCCTGCCCATCCAAAAATGTACCCATCGATCGATCGATCCTTCAATTAATAGCACTACCAATTCATGCATACACCAATTCGTTGATCCATCCACCCATCCATATATCAATACATTAATACAATCATCCACTCATTGATCCATCTATACAACCAACAATCCATTTAGCAACCAACCGTACATTCACCACTCACACCATATATACATCCATCCATACATACATGCATCCATCCATCCATTCATCCATCCAACCAAACATCCAACCAATCATTCACCTACTCATACACCCACCCATCCATCCATCTAGCAACCAACCGTACATTCACCACTCACACCACACACACATACATACATACATACATACATACATACATCCATCCATCCATTCATCCATCCAACCAATCATTCACCTACTCATACACCCACCCATCCATCCATCTAGCAACCAACCGTACATTCACCACTCACACCACACATACATACATACATCCATACATACATCCATCCATCCAACCAATCATACACCTACTCATACACCCACCCACCCATCCATCCATCCATTTAGCAAACAACCGTACATTCACCACTCACACCATACATCCATAACCCTGCCCATCCATCCATCAATCCATCCAAAAATGCACCCATCGCAGACGGCGCAGTATTGACCCAGTTTGAATGACCAAAACAAACTGGACAACTTCCTTAACTCGTTACCAGCCTTGCACACGTGCAAGGCTGTCATCAATAAATATATATCCTATAAAACAATGTGGTGTATCAATTATTTAGGGCATTACTGTACCAATTAAATTTTTGTCTGCTATTAAATTAATCTAATAATTATAATATCATCGAGTTAATGGGGGTGGGTGACTGGGGGACATCAAACTTGTATTGTATAAACAATGTGTTGCTTCTCAGTTGTCTCTGTGGAACGTGTCATTCACATGTCAATGCTATCGGAGATATCATATTACGGTATAATGCTATAGGAGATATCATATTACGGTATAATGCTATAGGAGATATCATATTACGGTATAATGCTATTGGAGATATCATATTACGGTATAATGCTATACGAGATATCATATTACGGTATAATGCTATTGGAGATATCATATTACGGTATAATGCTATACGAGATATCATATTACGGTATAATGCTATACGAGATATCATATTACGGTATAATGCTATAGAAGATATCATATTACAGTATAATGCTATACGAGATATCATATTACAGTATAATGCTATAGGAGATATCATATTACGGTATAATGCTATACGAGATATCATATTACGGTATAATGCTATGGGAGATATCATATTACGGTATAATGCTATACGAGATATCATATTACGGTATAATGCTATACGAGATATATTACGGTATAATGCTATAGAAGATATCATATTACAGTATAATGCTATACGAGATATCATATTACGGTATAATGCTATAGGAGATATTATATTACGGTATAATGCTATAGGAGATATCATATTACGGTATAATGCTATAGGAGATATCATATTACGGTATAATGCTATAGAAGATATCATATTACGGTATAATGCTATAGGAGATATCATATTACGGTATAATGCTATAGGAGATATCATATTACGGTATAATGCTATACGAGATATCATATTACGGTATAATGCTATAGGAGATATCATATTACGGTATAATGCTATACGAGATATCATATTACGGTATAATGCTATAGAAGATATCATATTACGGTATAATGCTATAGAAGATATCATATTACGGTATAATGCTATAGGATATATCATATTACGGTATAATGCTATAGAAGATATCATATTACGGTATAATGCTATAGGAGATATCATATTACGGTATAATGCTATAGAAGATATATTACAGTATAATGCTATACGATGTATCATATTACGTTATAATGCTATAGGAGATATCATATTACGGTATAATGCTTATAGGAGATATCATATAACGGTATAATGCTATACGAGATATATTACGGTATAATGCTATAGGAGATATCATATTACGGTATAATGCTATAGGAGATATCATATTACGGTATAATGCTATAGGAGACATCATATTACGGTATAATGCTATAGGAGATAATCATATTACGGTATAATGCTATAGGATATATCATATTACGGTATAATGCTATAGGATATATCATATTACGGTATAATGCTATAGAAGATATCATATTACGGTATAATGCTATAGGAGATATCATATTACGGTATAATGCTATAGGAGATATCATATTACGGTATAATGCTATAGGAGATATCATATTACGGTATATTGCTATAGGAGATATCATATTACGGTATAATGCTATAGGAGATATCATATTACGGTATAATGTTATACGAGATATCATATTACGGTATAATGATATAGGAGATATCATATTACGGTATAATGCTATAGGAGATATCATATTACGGTATAATGCTATAGGAGATATCATATTACGGTATAATGCTATCGGAGATATCATATTACGGTATAATGCTATACGAGATATCATATTACGGTATAATGCTATAGGAGATATCATATTACGGTATAATGCTATACGAGATATCATATTACGGTATAATGCTATAGGAGATATCATATTACGGTATAATGCTATAGGAGATATCATATTACGGTATAATGCTATAGGAGATATCATATTACGGTATAATGCTATAGGAGATATCATATTACGGTATAATGCTATTGGAGAAATCATATTACGGTATAATGCTATAGGAGATATAGGAGATATCATATTACGGTATAATGCTATAGGAGATATCATATTACGGTATAATGCTATAGGAGATATCATATTACGGTATAATGCTATAGGAGATATCATATTACGGTATAATGCTATAGGAGATATCATATTACGGTATGATGCTATAGAAGATATCATATTACAGTATGATGCTATACGAGATATCATATTACAGTATAATGCTATACGAGATATCATATTGCGGTATAATGCTATAGGAGATATCATATTACGGTATAATGCTATAGGAGATATCATATTACAGTATAATGCTATACGAGATATCATATTACGGTATAATGCTATAGGAGATATCATATTACGGTATAATGCTATAGGAGATATCATATTACAGTATAATGCTATACGATATATCATATTACGGTTTAATGCTATAGGAGATATCATATTACGGTATAATGCTATAGGAGATATCATATTACGGTATAATGCTATACGAGATATCATATTACGGTATAATGCTATAGAAGATATCATATTATGGTATAATGCTATAGGAGATATCATATTACGGTATAATGCTATAGGAGATATCATATTACGGTATAATGCTATAGGAGATATCATATTACGGTATAATGCTATAGGAGATATCATATTACGGTATAATGCTATAGGATATATCATATTACGGTATAATGCTATATGAGATATCATATTATGGTATAATGCTATAGGAGATATCATATTACAGTATAATGCTATACGAGATATCATATTACGGTATAATGCTATACGAGATATCATATTACGGTTTAATGCTATAGGAGATATCATATTACGGTTTAATGCTATAGGAGATATCATATTACGGTATAATGCTATAGAAGATATCATATTACGGTATAATGCTATAGGAGATATCATATTACGGTTTAATGCTATAGGAGATATCATATTACGGTTTAATGCTATAGGAGATATCATATTACGGTATAATGCTATAGGAGATATCATATTACGGTATAATGCTATACGAGATATCATATTACGGTATGATGCTATATGAGATATCATATTACGGTATAATGCTATAGAAGATATCATATTACGGTATAATGCTATACGAGATATCATATTACGGTATAATGCTATACGAGATATCATATTACGGTATGATGCTATAGGAGATATCATATTACGGTATAATGCTATAGGAGATATCATATTACGGTATAATGCTATAGGAGATATCATATTACGGTATAATGCTATAGGAGATATCATATTACGGCGTAATGCTATATGAGATATCATATTATGGTATAATGCTATAGGAGATATCATATTAAGGTATAATGCTATACGAGATATCATATTAAGGTATAATGCTATAAGAGATATCATATTACGGTTTAATGCTATAGGAGATATCATATTACGGTATAATGTTATAGGAGATATCATATTACGGTATAATGTTATAGGAGATATCATATTACGGTATAATGCTATAGGAGATATCATATTACGGTATAATGTTATAGGAGATATCATATTACGGTATAATGCTATAGGAGATATCATATTACGGTATAATGCTATAGGAGATATCATATTACGGTATAATGCTATACGAGATATCATATTACGGTATAATGCTATATGAGATATCATATTACGGTATAATGCTATAGGAGATATCATATTACAGTATAATGCTATACGAGATATCATATTACAGTATAATGCTATAGGAGATATCATATTACGGTATAATGCTATAGGAGATATCATATTACAGTATAATGCTATAGGAGATATCATATTACGGTATAATGCTATACGAGATATCATATTACGGTATAATGCTATTGGAGATATCATATTAAGGTATAATGCTATACGAGATATCATATTACGGTATAATGCTATAGGAGATATCATATTACGGTATAATGCTATAGAAGATATCATATTACAGTATAATGCTATACGAGATATCATATTACAGTATAATGCTATAGGAGATATCATATTACGGTATAATGCTATACGAGATATCATATTACGGTATAATGCTATGGGAGATATCATATTACGGTATAATGCTATACGAGATATCATATTACGGTATAATGCTATACGAGATATATTACGGTATAATGCTATAGAAGATATCATATTACAGTATAATGCTATACGAGATATCATATTACAGTATAATGCTATAGGAGATATCATATTACGGTATAATGCTATAGAAGATATCATATTACGGTATAATGCTATAGGATATATCATATTACGGTATAATGCTATAGAAGATATCATATTACGGTATAATGCTATTGGAGATATCATATTACGGTATAATGCTATAGGATATATCATATTACGGTATAATGCTATAGGATATATTATATTACGGTATAATGCTATAGGAGATATCATATTACGGTATAATGCTATACGAGATATCATATTACGGTATAATGCTATAGAAGATATCATATTACGGTATAATGCTATAGGAGATATCATATTACGGTATAATGCTATAGGAGATATCATATTACGGTATAATGCTATACGAGATATCATATTACGGTATAATGCTATATGAGATATCATATTACGGTATAATGCTATACGAGATATCATATTACGGTATAATGCTATAGAAGATATCATATTACGGTATAATGCTATAGAAGATATCATATTACGGTATAATGCTATAGGATATATCATATTACGGTATAATGCTATAGAAGATATCATATTACGGTATAATGCTATAGGAGATATCATATTACGGTATAATGCTATAGAAGATATCATATTACAGTATAATGCTATACGATGTATCATATTACGTTATAATGCTATAGGAGATATCATATTACGGTATAATGCTTATAGGAGATATCATATAACGGTATAATGCTATACGAGATATATTACGGTATAATGCTATAGGAGATATCATATTACGGTATAATGCTATACGAGATATCATATTACGGTATAATGCTATACGAGATATCATATTACAGTATAATGCTATACGAGATATCATATTACGGTATAATGCTATACGAGATATCATATTACGGTATAATGATATAGGAGATATCATATTACGGTATAATGATATAGGAGATATCATATTACGGTATAATGCGATAGGAGATATATTACGGTATAATGCTATAGGAGATATCATATTACGGTATAATGCTATAGGAGATATCATATTACGGTATAATGCTATAGGAGATAATCATATTACGGTATAATGCTATAGGATATATCATATTACGGTATAATGCTATAGGATATATCATATTACGGTATAATGCTATAGAAGATATCATATTACGGTATAATGCTATAGGAGATATCATATTACGGTATAATGCTATAGGAGATATCATATTACGGTATAATGCTATAGGAGATATCATATTACGGTATATTGCTATAGGAGATATCATATTACGGTATAATGCTATAGGAGATATCATATTACGGTATAATGTTATACGAGATATCATATTACGGTATAATGATATAGGAGATATCATATTACGGTATAATGCTATAGGAGATATCATATTACGGTATAATGCTATAGGAGATATCATATTACGGTATAATGCTATCGGAGATATCATATTACGGTATAATGCTATACGAGATATCATATTACGGTATAATGCTATACGAGATATCATATTACGGTATAATGCTATAGGAGATATCATATTACGGTATAATGCTATACGAGATATCATATTACGGTATAATGCTATAGGAGATATCATATTACGGTATAATGCTATAGGAGATATCATATTACGGTATAATGCTATAGGAGATATCATATTACGGTATAATGCTATAGGAGATATCATATTACGGTATAATGCTATTGGAGAAATCATATTACGGTATAATGCTATAGGAGATATCATATTACGGTATAATGCTATAGGAGATATCATATTACGGTATAATGCTATAGGAGATATCATATTACGGTATAATGCTATAGGAGATATCATATTACGGTATAATGCTATAGGAGATATCATATTACGGTATAATGCTATAGGAGATATCATATTACGGTATAATGCTATAGAAGATATCATATTACAGTATGATGCTATACGAGATATCATATTACAGTATAATGCTATACGAGATATCATATTACGGTATAATGCTATAGGAGATATTATATTACGGTATAATGCTATAGGAGATATCATATTACAGTATAATGCTATACGAGATATCATATTACGGTATAATGCTATAGGAGATATCATATTACGGTATAATGCTATAGGAGATATCATATTACAGTATAATGCTATACGATATATCATATTACGGTTTAATGCTATAGGAGATATCATATTACGGTATAATGCTATAGGAGATATCATATTACGGTATAATGCTATACGAGATATCATATTACGGTATAATGCTATAGAAGATATCATATTATGGTATAATGCTATAGGAGATATCATATTACGGTATAATGCTATAGGAGATATCATATTACGGTATAATGCTATAGGAGATATCATATTACGGTATAATGCTATAGGAGATATCATATTACGGTATAATGCTATAGGATATATCATATTACGGTATAATGCTATATGAGATATCATATTATGGTATAATGCTATAGGAGATATCATATTACAGTATAATGCTATACGAGATATCATATTACGGTATAATGCTATACGAGATATCATATTACGGTTTAATGCTATAGGAGATATCATATTACGGTTTAATGCTATAGGAGATATCATATTACGGTATAATGCTATAGAAGATATCATATTACGGTATAATGCTATACGAGATATCATATTACGGTTTAATGCTATAGGAGATATCATATTACGGTATAATGCTATAGGAGATATCATATTACGGTATAATGCTATAGGAGATATCATATTACGGTATAATGCTATACGAGATATCATATTACGGTATGATGCTATATGAGATATCATATTGCGGTATAATGCTATAGAAGATATCATATTACGGTATAATGCTACACGAGATATCATATTACGGTATGATGCTATAGGAGATATCATATTACGGTATAATGCTATAGGAGATATCATATTACGGTATAATGCTATAGGAGATATCATATTACGGTATAATGCTATAGGAGATATCATATTACGGCATAATGCTATATGAGATATCATATTATGGTATAATGCTATAGGAGATATCATATTAAGGTATAATGCTATACGAGATATCATATTAAGGTATAATGCTATAAGAGATATCATATTACGGTTTAATGCTATAGGAGATATCATATTACGGTATAATGTTATAGGAGATATCATATTACGGTATAATGTTATAGGAGATATCATATTACGGTATAATGCTATAGGAGATATCATATTACGGTATAATGTTATAGGAGATATCATATTACGGTATAATGCTATAGGAGATATCATATTACGGTATAATGCTATAGGAGATATCATATTACGGTATAATGCTATACGAGATATCATATTACGGTATAATGCTATATGAGATATCATATTACGGTATAATGCTATAGGAGATATCATATTACAGTATAATGCTATAGGAGATATCATATTACGGTATACTGCTATAGGAGATATCATATTACGGTATACTGCTATAGGAGATAACATATTACGGTATAATGCTATAGGAGATATCATATTACGGTTTAATGCTATACGAGATATCATATTACGGTATAATGCTATAGGAGATATCATATTACGGTATAATGCTATAGGAGATATCATATTACGATATAATGCTATAGGAGATATCATATTACGGTATAATGCTATAGGAGATATCATATTACGGTATAATGCTATAGGAGATATCATATTACGGTATAATGCTATAGGAGATATCATATTACGGTATAATGCTATAGGAGATATCATATTACGGTATAATGCTATATGAGATATCATATTACGGTATAATGCTATACGAGATATCATATTACGGTATAATGCTATACGAGATATCATATTACGGTATAATGCTATACGAGATATCATATTACGGTATAATGCTATAGGAGATATCATATTACGGTATAATGCTATAGGAGATATCATATTACGGTTTAATGCTATACGAGATATCATATTACGGTTTAATGCTATACGAGATATCATATTACGGTATAATGCTATAGAAGATATCATATTACGGTATAATGCTATAGGATATATCATATTACAGTATAATGCTATACGAGATATCATATTACGGTATAATGCTATACGAGATATCATATTACGGTATAATGCTATACGAGATATCATATTACGGTATAATGCTATAGGAGATATCATATTACGGTATAATGCTATAGAAGATATCATATTACGGTATAATGCTATACAAGATATCATATTACAGTATAATGCTATAGGAGATATCATATTACGGTATAATGCTATAGGGGATATCATATTACGGTATAATGCTATAGGAGATATCATATTACGGTATAATGCTATAGGAGATATCATATTACGGTATAATGCTATAGGAGATAATCATATTACGGTATAATGCTATACGAGATATCATATTACGGTTTAATGCTATACGAGATATCATATTACGGTTTAATGCTATAGAAGATATCATATTACGGTATAATGCTATAGGAGATATCATATTACGGTATAATGCTATAGGAGATATCATATTACGGTATAATGCTATACGAGATATCATATTACGGTTTAATGATATACGAGATATCATATTACGGTTTAATGCTATACGAGATATCATATTACGGTATAATGCTATAGAAGATATCATATTACGGTATAATGCTATAGGAGATATCATATTACGGTATAATGCTATACGAGATATCATATTACGGTATAATGCTATAGGAGATATCATATTACGGTATAATGCTATACGAGATATCATATTACGGTATAATGCTATAGAAGATATCATATTACGGTATAACGCTATAGGAGATATCATATTACGGTATATAGATAGAACGACACAAGTGTGTGAACTGGTTAACGTTATTGCACGAGTTTGTTGTGACGCGATGGTAAAACGAGAACGGAGGTTCGAGTTTTACCTCGCGGCACGACAAACGAGTCCAATAACGTTAACATGTTCACACAACTGTGTTGTTCTATGTTTATTGCACGCTCTGAAGGTTGCAGCTTTTAACATACTAACATTTAGTCGATATTGTTGTATTTAATTGAACAAACATGTGCTTAATGTAGACTATACCCCATAATTTAGCGAAGACATTTTCTGTTAAAGTTGACGTCACCAGTGACGTTGTTGACGTAATAGGTTTGTATTGTTCAAGAACAATACACATTTTTTTATTGAACGTTTCAATTCTTCTGTATTTTGCTGTATTTCGCACAAATAAGCCATTGGGTGTGCAATAAAATGCTATAGGAGATATCATATTACGGTATAATGATATAGGAGATATCATATTACGGTATAATGATATAGGAGATATCATATTACGGTATAATGCTATAGGAGATATCATATTACGGTATAATGCTATAGGAGATATCATATTACGGTATAATGCTATTGGATATATCATATTACAGTATAATGCTATACGAGATATCATATTACGGTATAATGCTATACGAGATATCATATTACGGTATAATGCTATAGGAGATATCATATTACGGTATAATGCTATAGAAGATATCATATTACAGTATAATGATATAGGAGATATCATATTACGGTATAATGCTATAGGAGATATCATATTACGGTATAATGCTATAGGGGATATCATTACGGTATAATGCTATAGGAGATATCATATTACGGTATAATGCTATAGGAGATATCATATTACGGTATAATGCTATACGAGATATCATATTACGGTATAATGCTATACGAGATATCATATTACGGTATAATGCTATTGGAGATATCATATTAAGGTATAATGCTATACGAGATATCATATTACGGTATAATGTTATAGGAGATATCATATTACGGTATAATGCTATAGGAGATATCATATTACGGTATAATGCTATAGGAGATATCATATTACGGTATAATGCTATAGGAGATATCATATTACGGTATAATGCTATACGAGATATCATATTACGGTATAATGCTATAGGATATATCATATTACGGTATAATGCTATAGGAGATATCATATTACGGTATAATGCTATAGGAGATATCATATTACGGTATAATGCTATAGGAGATATC
Source organism: Siphonodentalium dalli (assembly GCA_032622095.1). Lineage (NCBI taxonomy): Eukaryota > Metazoa > Mollusca > Scaphopoda > Gadilida > Siphonodentaliidae > Siphonodentalium > Siphonodentalium dalli. Next base: position 160,258,061 of record CP136062.1, read on the forward strand.
ATATTACGGTATAATGCTATACGAGATATCATATTACGGTATAATGCTATAGGATATATCATATTACGGTATAATGCTATACGAGATATCATATTACGGTATAATGCTATAGAAGATATCATATTACGGTATAATGCTATAGGAGATATCATATTACGGTATAATGCTATACGAGATATATTACGGTTTAATGCTATACGAGATATCATATTACGGTATAATGCTATACGAGATATCATATTATGGTATAATGCTATAGGAGATATCATATTACGGTTTAATGCTATAGGAGATATCATATTACAGTATAATGCTATAGGAGATATCATATTACGGTATACTGCTATAGGAGATATCATATTACGGTATACTGCTATAGGAGATAACATATTACGGTATAATGCTATAGGAGATATCATATTACGGTTTAATGCTATACGAGATATCATATTACGGTATAATGCTATAGGAGATATCATATTACGGTATAATGCTGTAGGAGATATCATATTACGGTATAATGCTATAGGAGATATCATATTACGGTATAATGCTATAGGAGATATCATATTACGGTATAATGCTATAGGAGATATCATATTACGGTATAATGCTATAGGAGATATCATATTACGGTATAATGCTATAGGAGATATCATATTACGGTATAATGCTATAGGAGATATCATATTACGGTATAATGCTATATGAGATATCATATTACGGTATAATGCTATACGAGATATCACATTACGGTATAATGCTATACGAGATATCATATTACGGTATAATGCTATAGGAGATATCATATTACGGTATAATGCTATAGGAGATATCATATTACGGTATAATGCTATAGGAGATATCATATTACGGTTTAATGCTATACGAGATATCATATTACGGTTTAATGCTATACGAGATATCATATTACGGTATAATGCTATAGAAGATATCATATTACGGTATAATGCTATAGGATATATCATATTACAGTATAATGCTATACGAGATATCATATTACGGTATAATGCTATACGAGATATCATATTACGGTATAATGCTATACGAGATATCATATTACGGTATAATGCTATAGGAGATATCATATTACGGTATAATGCTATAGAAGATATCATATTACGGTATAATGCTATACAATATATCATATTACAGTATAATGCTATAGGAGATATCATATTACGGTATAATGATATAGGGGATATCATATTACGGTATAATGCTATAGGAGATATCATATTACGGTATAATGCTATACGAGATATCATATTACGGTTTAATGCTATACGAGATATCATATTACGGTTTAATGCTATAGAAGATATCATATTACGGTATAATGCTATAGGAGATATCATATTACGGTATAATGCTATAGGAGATATCATATTACGTTATAATGCTATACGAGATATCATATTACGGTTTAATGCTATACGAGATATCATATTACGGTTTAATGCTATACGAGATATCATATTACGGTATAATGCTATAGAAGATATCATATTACGGTATAATGCTATAGTAGATATCATATTACGGTATAATGCTATACGAGATATCATATTACGGTATAATGCTATAGAAGATATCATATTACGGTATAACGCTATAGGAGATATCATATTACGGTATAATGCTATAGGAGATATCATATTACGGTATAATGATATAGGAGATATCATATTACGGTATAATGATATAGGAGATATCATATTACGGTATAATGCTATAGGAGATATCATATTACGGTATAATGCTATAGGAGATATCATATTACGGTATAATGCTATTGGATATATCATATTACAGTATAATGCTATACGAGATATCATATTACGGTATAATGCTATACGAGATATCATATTACGGTATAATGCTATAGGAGATATCATATTACGGTATAATGCTATAGAAGATATCATATTACGGTATAATGCTATACGAGATATCATATTACAGTATAATGATATAGGAGATATCATATTACAGTATAATGATATAGGAGATATCATATTACGGTATAATGCTATATGGGATATCATATTACGGTATAATGCTATAGGAGATATCATATTACGGTATAATGCTATAGGAGATATCATATTACGGTATAATGCTATACGAGATATCATATTACGGTATAATGCTATAGGAGATATCATATTACGGTATAATGCTATTGGAGATATCATATTAAGGTATAATGCTATACGAGATATCATATTAAGGTATAATGCTATACGAGATATCATATTACGGTATAATGCTATAGGAGATATCATAGTACGGTATAATGCTATAGGAGATATCATATTACGGTATAATGCTATAGGAGATATCATATTACGGTATAATGCTATACGAGATATCATATTACGGTATAATGCTATAGGAGATATCATATTACGGTATAATGCTATAGGAGATATCATATTACGGTATAATGCTATAGGATATATCATATTACGGTATAATGCTATAGGAGATATCATATTACGGTATAATGCTATACGAGATATCATATTACGGTATAATGCTATAGGATATATCATATTACGGTATAATGCTATACGAGATATCATATTACGGTATAATGCTATAGAAGATATCATATTACGGTATAATGCTATAGGAGATATCATATTACGGTATAATGCTATACGAGATATATTACGGTTTAATGCTATACGAGATATCATATTACGGTATAATGCTATACGAGATATCATATTATGGTATAATGCTATAGGAGATATCATATTACGGTTTAATGCTATAGGAGATATCATATTACGGTATAATGCTATAGGAGATATCATATTACGGTATAATGCTATAGGAGATATCATATTACGGTATAATGCTAAACGAGATATCATATTACGGTTTAATGATATAGGATATATCATATTACGGTATAATGCTATAGGAGATATCATATTACGCTATAATGCTATAGGAGATATCATATTACAGTATAATGCTATACGAGATATCATATTACGGTTTAATGCTATACGAGATATCATATTACGGTATAATGCTATTGGAGATATCATATTACGGTATAATGATATAGGAGATATCATATTACGGTATAATGCTATACGAGATATCATATTACGGTATAATGCTATACGAGATATCATATTACGGTATAATGCTATAGGAGATATCATATTACGGTATAATGCTATAGGAGATATCATATTGCGGTATAATGCTATAGGAGATATCATATTACGGTATAATGCTATTGGATATATCATATTACAGTATAATGCTATAGGAGATATCATATTATGGTATAATGCTATTGGAGATATCATATTACGGTATAATGCTATAGGAGATATCATATTACAGTATAATGCTATACGAGATATATTACGGTATAATGCTATACGAGATATATTACGGTATAATGCTATACGAGATATCATATTACGGTATAATGCTATAGGAGATATCATATTACGGTATAATGCTATAGGAGATATCATATTACGGTATAATGCTATAGGGGATATCATATTACGGTATAATGCTATAGGAGATATCATATTGCAGTATAATGCTATAGGAGATATCGTATTATGGTATAATGCTATTGGAGATATCATATTACGGTATAATGCTATACGAGATATCATATTACGGTATAATGCTATACGAGATATCATATTACGGTATAATGCTATAGGAGATATCATATTACGGTATAATGCTATAGGAGATATCATATTACGGTATAATGCTATTGGATATATCATATTACAGTATAATGCTATAGGATATATCATATTACGGTATAATGCTATAGGAGATATCATATTACGGTATAATGCTATTGGATATATCATATTACAGTATAATGCTATAGGATATATCATATTATGGTATAATGCTATTGGAGATATCATATTACGGTATAATGCTATAGGAGATATCATATTACAGTATAATGCTATACGAGATATATTACGGTATAATGCTATAGGAGATATCATATTATGGTATAATGCTATTGGAGATATCATATTACAGTATAATGCTATAGGAAATATCATATTACGGTATAATGCTATAGGAGATATCATATTACGGTATAATGCTATAGGAGATATCATATTACGGTATAATGCTATAGGAGATATCATATTACGGTATAATGCTATAGGAGATATCATATTACAGTATAATGCTATACGAGATATATTACGGTATAATGCTATACGAGATATCATATTACGGTATAATGCTATAGGAGATATCATATTACGGTATAATGCTATAGGAGATATCATATTACGGTATAATGCTATAGGGGATATCATATTACGGTATAATGCTATAGGAGATATCATATTACAGTATAATGCTACAGGAGATATCATATTATGGTATAATGCTATAGGGGATATCATATTACGGTATAATGCTATAGGAGATATCATATTACGGTATAATTATATAGGAGATATCATATTACGGTATAATGCTATAGGAGATATCATATTACGGTATAATGCTATAGGAGATATCATATTACAGTATAATGCTATATGATATATCATATTACGGTATAATGCTACACGAGATATCATATTACGGTATAATGCTATAGGAGATATAATATTACGGTATAATGCTATAGGATATATCATATTACGGTATAATGCTATATGAGATATCATATTACGGTATAATGCTATAGGAGATATCATATTACAGTATAATGCTATAGGATATATCATATTACGGTATAGTGCTATAGGAGATATCATATTACGGTATAATGCTATAGGATATATCATATTACGGTATAATGCTATAGGATATATCATATTACGGTATAATGCTATAGGAGATATCATATTACGGTATATTGCTATTGGAGATATCATATTACGGTATAATGCTATAGGAGATATCATTTTACGGTATAATGCTATAGGAGATATCATTTTACGGTATAATGCTATAGGAGATATCATATTACGGTATAATGCTATAGGAGATATCATATTACGGTATAATGCTATAGGAGATATCATATTACGGTATAATGCTATAGGGGATATCATATTACGGTATAATGCTATAGGGGATATCATATTACGGTATAATGCTATAGCGGATATCATATTACGGTATAATGCTATACGAGATATCATATTACGGTATAATGCTATTGGAGACATCATATTACGGTATAATGCTATTGGAGACATCATATTACGGTATAATGCTATAGGAGATATCATATTACGGTATAATGCTATAGGAGATATCATATTACGGTATAATGCTATAGGATATATCATATTACGGTATAATGCTATAGGATATATCATATTACGGTATAATGCTATAGGAGATATCATATTACGGTATAATGCTATAGGAGATATCATATTACGGTATAATGCTATACGAGATATCATATTACAGTATAATGCTATAGGATATATCATATTACGGTATAATGCTATACGAGATATCATATTACGGTATAATGCTATAGGATATATCATATTACGGTATAATGCTATAGGATATATCATATTACGGTATAATGCTATAGGAGATATCATATTATGGTATAATGCTATTGGAGATATCATATTACGGTATAATGCTATAGGAGATATCATTTTACGGTATAATGCTATAGGAGATATCATATTACGGTATAATGCTATAGGAGATATCATATTACGGTATAATGCTATAGGATATATCATATTACGGTATAATGCTATAGGAGATATCATATTACGGCATAATGCTATATGGGATATCATATTACGGTATAATGCTATAGGAGATATCATATTACGGTATAATGCTATAGGAGATATCATATTACGGCATAATGCTATAGGAGATATCATATTACGGTATAATGCTATAGGAGATATCATATTACGGCATAATGCTATAGGATATATCATATTACGGTATAATGCTATAGGGGATATCATATTACGGTATAATGCTATAGGGGATATCATATTACGGTATAATGCTATACGAGATATCATATTACGGTATAATGCTATTGGAGACATCATATTACGGTATAATGCTATACGATATATCATATTACGGTATAATGCTATACGAGATATCATATTACGGTATAATGCTATAGGAGATATCATATTACAGTATAATGCTATAGGAGATATCATATTACAGTATAATACTATACGAGATATCATATTACGGTATAATGCTATAGAAGATATCATATTACGGTATAATGCTATACGAGATATCATATTACGGTATAATGCTATACGAGATATCATATTACAGTATAATGCTATAGAAGATATCATATTACGGTATAATGCTATAGGAGATATAATATTATGGTATAATGCTATAGGAGATATCATATTATGGTATAATGCTATAGAAGATATCATATTACGGTATAATGCTATAGGAGATATCATATTATGGTATAATGCTATAGGAGATATCATATTACGGTATAATGCTATACGAGATATCATATTACAGTATAATGCTATACGAGCTATCATATTACGGTATAATGCTATAGGAGATATCATATTACGGTATAATGCTATACGATATATCATATTACGGTATAATGCTATAGGAGATATCATATTACGGTATAATGCTATAGGAGATATCATTTTACGGTATAATGCTATAGAATATATCATATTACGGTATAATGCTATAGGATATATCATATTACGGTATAATGCTATAGGATATATCATATTACAGTATAATGCTATAGGAGATATCATATTACGGTATAATGCTATAGGAGATATCATATTACGGTATGATGCTATACGAGATATCATATTACGGTATAATGATATACGAGATATCATATTACGGTATGATGCTATACGAGATATCATATTACGGTATAATGATATACGAGATATCATATTACGGTATAATGCTATAGGAGATATCATATTACGGTATAATGCTATAGGAGATATCATATTACGGTATAATGCTATAGGAGATATCATATTACGGTATAATGCTATAGGAGATATCATATTACGGTATAATGCTATACGAGATATCATATTACGGTATAATGCTATACGAGATATCATATTACGGTATAATGCTATACGAGATATCATATTACGGTAGAATGCTATAGGGGATATCATATTACGGTATGATGCTATCCGAGATATCATATTACGGTATAATGCTATACGAGATATCATATTACGGTAGAATGCTATAGGGGATATCATATTACGGTATGATGCTATCCGAGATATCATATTACGGTATAATGCTATACGAGATATCATATTACGGTATAATGCTATAGGATATATCATATTACGGTATAATGCTATACGAGATATCATATTACGGTATAATGCTATAGGAGATATCATATTACGGTATAATGCTATACGAGATATCATATTACGGTATAATGCTATAGGAGATATCATATTACGGTATAATGCTATAGGAGATATCATATTACGGTATAATGCTATAGGAGATATCATATTACGGTATAATGCTATACGAGATATCATATTACGGTATAATGCTATACGAGATAGCATAGTACGGTATAATGCTATAGGAGATATCATATTACGGTATAATGCTATACGAGATATCATATTGCGGTATAATGCTATAGGAGATATCATATCACGGTATAATGCTATAGGAGATATCATATTACGGTATAATGCTATACGAGATATCATATTACGGTATAATGCTATAGGAGATATCATATTACGGTATAATGCTATACGAGATATCATATTACGGTATAATGCTATACGAGATATCATATTACGGTATAATGCTATAGGAGATATCATATTACGGTATAATGCTATACGAGATATCATATTACGGTATAATGCTATACGAGATATCATATTACGGTATAATGCTATACGAGATATCATATTACGGTATAATGCTATAGGAGATATCATATTACGGTATAATGCTATACGAGATATCATATTATGGTATAATGCTATAGGAGATATCATATTACGGTATAATGCTATAGGATATATCATATTACGGTATAATGCTATACGAGATATCATATTGCGGTATAATGCTATAGGAGATATCATATTACGGTATAATGATATAGGAGATATCATATTACGGTATAATGATATAGGATATATCATATTACGGTATAATGCTATACGAGATATCATATTACGGTATAATGCTATAGGAGATATCATATTACGGTATAATGCTATACGAGATATCATATTACGGTATAATGCTATAGGAGATATCATATAACGGTATAATGCTATAGGAGATATCATATTACGGTATAATGCTATAGGAGATATAATATTACGGTATAATGCTATACGAGATATCATATTACGGTATAATGCTATAGGAGATATAATATTACGTTAAAAATGCTATTGGAGATATCATATTACGGTATAATGCTATAGGAGATATCATATTACGGTATAATGCTATTGGATATATCATATTACGGTATAATGCTATAGGAGATATCATATTACGGTATAATGCTATAGGGGATATCATATTACGGTATAATGCTATACGAGATATCATATTACGGTATAATGCTATAAGAGATATCATATTACGGTATAGTGCTATAGGAGATATCATATTACGGTATAATGCTATAGGAGATATCATATTACGATATAAGTAGTCAAAATAGCCATACGTAACTCAGACAATTATTTGGCAAACTCATTTTGTGAGGACCGGTTTGAACACAATTCTGGTAAATATTATGTAATCAGTCTGTGTTGTCGGCGACAAAATTATTATTGAACCTGATTGAACATGTATTTTCTCCAATTTACAAGAATCTTGTAAATGTTGGTATTTGGACAGTGTCGATAACATGAGAGAGGTTTAATAGCGATGGTATGAGAGCACGATAATGGAATTGTACTTTTAGCACACACACACACATGCGTCATTTAATTTTGGAAACTTATCACTTACGGACTGTTATGACAAGAAAACCATAGTCAGAAATGATAAAGCCCTCAAAATCATATTATTAGGCAAATATAAAATATACTGGTTTCATGAATGCACCACCTCAGAATTCCGTTTAAACAACAAATCATTCAAATTAGTACAACTAGGGCTTATCACTTATAAGGTTTATCATTCACCACACCAGAAAGCCTCTAAATGCGTACCAAAAATTTACTAATCGGATTAAATACAACCCTGATACTTCGCAACACTTCCTTTAGTCTACATTCCAATTGAGACATACTTCATCAGCAATATTAGCTGTTATATTATGCATTGTGTTCCCTTAATAAAATCTTCAAGAGTTGTCCATGCAGCCATTGTATCGAAAGCATTTAACGCGGTCATAAAAGTTACATACTGCAACAATGAAACATCTGAGAAGATACATCCACGAATACATACACACTGCAAAAAGTCTGTTTTGCAGATTGTGCGGATAAAACAGTTTGTTGTATATTTACCGAAATTAAATTATATCTTCTGCAAATGATACCTGATGTCTTGGTTATGTTACTAATCTTGGAAAATATCCCCAGAAAGAAACATTGGATGTCACCTTGTGTGTTATATTGTGGGAATAGGACATTACTCTTAATTCAACTACAATTTCCTCAAATAACTCGCATCGCGTTAAACCCGAAATGTGTTGTTCTGCGAGATATCCCCAAATCTCCTATGACATCGCAAAATACACTCGCATAAACACCATGAAGGGCGTAATAAACATGATTATATTACTCTAATTTTGTCACATAATATTTGATGATATCAGAGATCGTAGTGTACGTACGAGCATTTTTCATGAATTTACAAGAATCTTGTCAAACCTGGTGCTTTAGCTTCAAACTCCACAAGATGATATCGACCACGAGGGATTGTCACAGTGTGTCAATATATACATTCAATTGCCAATATAACCTTGGGCTTCCACCACATATTATAGTGCATATGCTCCCTAGTACGGGTGACATTTACATAAACAGCTACGAATTCATCAGATCAATATTAGACCTACAAGGAAGTATGTCTCCAGGACTTATGTGACGTACCTTGTTATCAAATACCCTGGGTGTACTCTATAAACCTAATCCGCCTCGAGGAATTCAGTCGATAATTGATCCACGTGCTTATGATGGGCATGTCAGCAAACCGTTAAAGCTATTATATGACTGGTTATAAAAAATGGTTATTATCATGATTATTTTATTGTGTCTATTAATGGGGAGACGCACGTTTTGCATAAATCCAGCCAAAAATTGCAAGAGATTTTCAACAAATAATTTCTCTGGATCTATCTGGCAAAAAATCTTGAATTTCACATATCATCATCTTCATTGTATGTAGAACCTGGGCAATTATTAAGAGACAAAAACAAAAACAATGGATTTGGATATATTTAGAGGTACCAAGAACTGCTATGATAATTAAAAGTTTCACACAAAACTCCAATAACCAAATAGCTTATTGTCTTGGCTCTGTGAGAGGAGGCTTCATTTGTATCATAATGTTGAGTTAGATTTTTAATTGCATAATATAGCATGATACCCCCATATATTACAATGAAGAATAAAGCAGTCACAAATATATTCCAGCCCAATTAAATGTTGATATGCAGTGTGGTCCACTCAAGCAGGGGGCAATCAACTGGAATTAGGCCACAGTGTTAAGAGAAGTTAATTAAGTCTCCTCTCGTGATCTTGAGATATGATATTATGGATATCTGAACTGCACTTTTGAAAAAAAAATATTTTACAGAAGTTCCGAGTACCTGAAAACGGTGAAATTTTAGATATTTTTCATGCCATAAAGGTATAGTAAATGATGTTATAATATCCAATTAGTCGATGGTTCTTAAGTATTGTGTCACAATAATCGCTTGTAACAAATTTCACAAAGAGATTCCTAATAGATTTTGAGAAAATCTATTTTGAAATACCCGGAAATTTTTACAAAACGTGAGTCTGACCCTTAACATATGCTAAGAATATGTTTGGCCCCACACAACTTGAGCGCCCACCACCCATTAGATTGGGTATCCGCTACAGTACGGATGACAAGGAAGATTGTCATCAGGATTTGTAGAAGAAAAAAAAACATAATAAGTGTTTGTTTGTTTGTCCATTCCCCACCTACCCAATATTAAAGAGCCCCCTGTTGGAAAAAGATCAGCCTGAAAGATTTGAATTTTTATTGTTCACGCAGTTTAGCCATAGATTATTGCTTTGATTTCACAAAATTGATGTGAGTTTTCTCTTATCTCAAATCATCAGATTCCAAAAACAACAACAAAATATTTTTGAAATGCTGCTTCAGATATCAGAATCGATTAATTGCTCAAAAATAATGCTAACAGTCAACTATATTATAAAATCGCCCAAAACCTGTTATTTATCAACATTTTGTTCAACGAAATTTGCCGGTTTGTCAAATATCTGACACCAAAAAAAAGCCACTTGATTTTAGAGTTATCCATCTTCATCCGCAATTTGGTCCGATACTGTCTTCCCGTCAACTGTTTACTGTGCCACGAAAAATTATCAGTGATGAAAAATAATAGACTTAAAAAATTTATATCTGATCACTCTGAGCTTTGATGGATGGGTTCCTCGACTCGAATCAAATATGTTTTACCCTAGAATTAAGCCAAGGAAATAGTAATTTGCGAGCGTTAATTCGGATTTTGCATCTTTAAGTTATTCTTAGTTATATCTTAGATCAAATTCAGTTTGAAATTGAAAATGAAGAAAATAAAAAAAAATTCCATAATGAGTACGGAATATAGGCAAAGAAAAATATCAGCCTAATGGCCTTGTTCGCAAATACGCTGTGTACTCTGTAGACCTAGTCTGTCTCGAGGAATTCAGTCGAGAATCGATCTATGTGGTTATTGTTCATGGACTGGAAGGCTTCCCGTGGGCATGTCAACAAATCATAATATACACATAGCTCGAACCTATCAATTACACCTGGAAATAGTGTGTGCAGAATGAGGTTCCCAGAGGATGTATTTAGTGGCCAATATCACATTGGACATCGGACCACCCCACATTAGCTTGGGTACCAGCTATAAAGTAGATCAGGCCATGAATCTCTCCTCTGGCTTACGCCTGTGGCGATCATATTCAACCCGTTCAAAACCTGGGAACTTTTTGACATTAAAGGCCCACTTAATTTTCTAGTCGCCGATTATTTTGTTATTGTGACTTGATATACGGTTTTAATAACAATCTATGCCATAAAATATGATTAAAATACTATATTTCATCACTAGTTGAAACATCTGTGTCTCAGAAGATGCCCACAGAGAAATAGAAAACTGCTGAAGACTTCCCCCCTCTGGCACCCAGAATGCAACAGAATCAAACTTTTTCAATGGAAGGGGAAGAACTCTATCTTTAATATATAGAGTTATTCCCCCTGCATTGAAAATAATACTGATTTTTACTTCAATCTTGATGACAAAACGCGTTGGCAACTCAACAAAAACAACATGTCCAGAGTTTATTACACCGGATAAGTTGATAATACTATGTTTTGGAGCTTCCTCTTTCAAATGGTATATAATATGGCATATATTTTATATAAAGTAATCTGGTGGTTTGAAAATTAAGTGGGCCTTTAAGACCTGTTCTGGAGGGGAACTTTATAACATTGAAGAAACAATGCAGGGCATATATTTCTTTGTTAATACTTGTGCCTTAATAATCTATTTCACAGTAGCAGTGTCCTAGCTGGAGGTTGCATGATTTTTGTAACTTGTGTGAGCCGATATCGAGCTGGAACCTTCACATACGGTGAAATACATTATTAAAGGCCCACTTAATTTTCGAAACCCCAGATTACATTATATAAAATATATGCCATATTATATACCATTTGAAAGAGGAAGCTCCAAAACATTGTATTATCAACTTATCGGTGTAATAAGCTGTGGACATGTTGTCATTGTTGAGTTGCCAACGCGTTTTTTCATATATATTGCAGTAAAAAGCAGTATTATTTTCAATGCAGGGGAATAACTCTATATATTAAAGATAGAGTGCTCCCCCTTCCATTGAAAAGGTTTGAATTCTGTTGAAGTCCGGGAGTCAAAAGGGGGAAGTCATTATATGATTTGAGCAGTTTTCTATTTCTCTGTGGGCATCTTCTGAGACACAGATGTTTCAAATAGTGATGAATTATAGTATTTAATCATATTTTATGGCATAGATTGTTATTAAAACCGTATATCAAGTCACTATACAAAAAATAATCGGCGACTCTAAAATTAAGTGGGCCTTTAAAGAACAGTTATCGTCTGAGAAATATATCACCTACATTGCATTTTCAATGTTATAAACTTCTCTGCCAGAAAATCAAAAAGTTCCCAGGTTTTGAACTGGTGGAGTATATAATCTCTACGGCGTAGCCAGGGTAGACATGCATGACAAAATCTACAGCTAAACTACAATATCATACCGATGAAATTCAGTTTGAACTTGAAAACGAAGAAAGTAAAATAAAATATTAGACGACGTAATGAGAGTTTGTTAACGCTCTCTGAAGTATGCACATTTGAAGTTGTCCCTCCACTCAAAATTATTGTTGTCTGGATGGTAACTTGAGTATTTTATAAATTTGTATTAAATTGGGTACGCGGACTACATTTTTGAAAGTTTCATTCACGTTTGAATTAAAATTTCTGACGAGTTTCTCTTGTGTTCCAAATAAACGTGCGAGTTGGAAATTTCATGTATGCTAATTTATTTCTCTTTGACCTAGTTTGATCAGGAACCAGGAGGGACCAAATAAAATAAACGTGTAGACCAAAAATATGCATCGTACAGGGTGGTAATATTCTACGACCCTCATCTGATCGTCACCAAATTTCATAAAAATCTTCGGGATTATCTCTAGATGGGAGTAATCGATTTTTCCCACCGAAATTCGTTAAAACATGGCTGTCGGAAGCAATCTTGCAATTAACTCTTTGTTGACTAAATCATTTGGCACACCAGCTATATACAGACCACATCCCGCATCCGATCTTCACCAAACTTCACATGGATCTGTTGTTGGTGACTGCAAGATGGGAGCCATAATTTTTTTTCCGAATTTTTAAAAACATTGGTCGCCGGCAGCCATCTTTGATTTCAATCTTTGCATGGCTAAATTCTTTGGCACACGTACCCTACATACCACATTGCATCCCTGATCCAACCATCACCAATTGCATGTGGATCTTCTGGGAGGGAGGGGGGGGGGGGGGGTCAGATGATAGCCATATTTTTTTCTTCAGAATTTCGTTTTAAAAAATCTTGGATTTTACTGTTGCATGAGTATATCCTTAGACACAATCTACATGCCAGTATGCCACTTCCCTCATCAGATCCTCACCAAATTTCATATCAGCTATCATTTTTTTTCTCAAAATTTTGCTGAAAAACATGGACGTCAGATGCCATCGTGCATGCATTTTACTCTTACTAAATCATTCGGCACATTCTCCAGGCCACACCCTCATCGGATGGTCTCCAAACTTCAAATGGATCTTCGGGGTGGCCATATTTTTTTTCTTCAAATATGTTAAAAAAAAACATGGCCGTCAGCGGCCATCTTGGATTTTACATTTGAATATATCGGCACATCATGCAGCCCACATTTGTTGTACAAATGTTACAAACATTTACAGACATGTTTAGGATCACCTCTTGGTGGGAGTTATCGCATTTAAAGGTACCCAATCCGATCAGATGCTCCTAAATTACTATTTCTTTGGGGGTAAAAAATATTTGATTCGAGTCGAGGAACCCACCCATCAAAGCTCAGAGTGATCAGATATTGATTTTTGAAGTTTGTTATTTCATTTGTTTGTGGCCCAGAAACACGCCGTCAAACGGTGGTCTCGGTCAAAATTGCGGATGCATATGGATAACTCTAAAAACAAGTGATAATAAGGCCAAATTTCGTGAATAGTGTAGTGGTCGTATTGCACTTGTATTTAGAGTTATCCATCTTCATCCGCATTTTTGACCCAGACCATCCCTTTGAGGACGTGTTTCTGGGCCACAAACAAATGAAATAATAAACTTCAAAAAATAAATATCTGATCACTCTGAGCTTTGAAGGGTGGGTTCCTCACTCGAATCAAATATCTGTTATCCCCGAAGCCAAAGAAATAGTAATTTAGGAGCGTCTGATCAGATTGAGTACCTTTAAAAGATTTTCGATGAAAAACATGGCCGCGGCAGCCATTTTGGATATTACTCTTATTGCCCTATAAGACACATCGATCAGCCTATCATCACCAAACATCAATACTGATCTTTGGGGTGACGTCTTTATTCAAATATCATCGTTATTTAATCAATATTAATCCAGGATACATCTTACAGGGGTACTGTACGTCATTTTCAATAAATTCCGCGGTGATAACAACGATCTAATATCGATAATATATAGAAAAATAAGTACTTTGAGTCGAAGATGTATTCTGTAAGCGTTTAGGTTAATAGGTTATCTTAAAAAATAAAAGTTAATAATTTGATATAAATTTAATTTATGGCTGGAGCCATAAATTAAATTACGAATTTCCGTCTACAAGACGTAATCAAAATAATTCACGGATAGTGGATTTGGCAACGCGTGGTACACATGATTCTGTAAACAATTTTGTTGATACGGGACGTATACTCAAGCCACTCACTGACTAGTGACTATACAATGATTTAAATGAGTATATGGGACCAGTATGCATATAATATAACATTTGTTTGATACATTCGCTTGAAAACTGTCAAAAAATTACTCGATAACGACAATTGGTAATTTCGCATTCCGGCTAATCTGCCATCCGTAACATTATGTCGTATTCAACATATTTTCAAATAATGGAAATCTGGTTACCTTATTCTACGACTCTGAGACTATAGAAACCAACAACAACATTTAAGTACAGTATCCCTTTAATACCTTGATTTAATATAGTGATCCTGTGTCCCCTGTGGTTGGGATTATATATAAAAGAATATCTAATCACCTCTTCTGATTAAGTATTTATTTATGCAGTATGCAATCCTATAAGAATCGCATGATAATTTTCCAACTATAACCCCCCACTTTCCCATTAAATGACGAAATGTCCAGCTATAATAACAAATATCTTTCCACTTGATATATAGGGGCCTAGATATTGCTTGGCAAATACTATTAGATTGTCGAGACAATTCAAAATTTCAACTGCTATTCTTTCAGGTATGATATTTCCAACTTAAACACAGTATGATCAGGATTGGAAGGGGTGAAACACCCTCATGCCACCGGACTATCACTACATCCCTGGTTCAGTGTGGTTATACGTACATATGCACTCAAATGCATGTTCAATACAAAAGCAGGGTCTCCGTGGGTAACGAACATGGCACAGATCACACTTACTTGTCAGCCGCATGAAATCAATGATTAGTACAATGACGAACCAGCTCTCGAGCCAACAAGTAATCTCACAAAGCGCTCTCTTAACAAGGTCCTCGATCCGTCAAAACATTAAACCTCCGGAACAATTCAGACAACTTTTAAGCATTTTATCGACATCCATGGCCTCTGTTTTCTGGCAGGAACAATGCAGCTGCTCTGTTTGGGTCAATATGTGGATCACATTACATCTACATGCCAACAGTTTGCGTTTGTTCTTCTGAACTTTAGTGCACTGACAGACCCATAAACGAGATCACTGAGTCGCGGCCATGTTGGATTCATCCAGCCCCCGTTCCGCGATTTAAAGGTACTCAACCCGATAAAACTCCTCTCAATTACTATTTCAATGGCTTCGGGGGTCAAAAATATTTGATTCGAGTCGAGGAAGTCACCCATCAAAGCTCAGATTTGTTAGATATCGATTTTAGAAATCTATTATTTTTCATTATCGGGAATTCTTTCTGGCCCAGAAGATAGTAAAAAATTCGTTATTATTACCCACTTGATTATAGAGTTATCCATTCTACCTCTTTGCAAACATGCGCTATATAGTTACCGGGGTATAAAATAATAGATATGAACCGAAGCCCATTGTCCGGTAATACTTGTATCGATTAATATTGATTATATTTCGAATATTTTCTGGTCTAAACGAGAGGCCGATCACGATCGGCAGATGGTTAACCCATCCTTTGGCCATAATAAATTATTATGATCGGAATCATAAATTAGAGATTTGATGTTGAATTATAGAGTATACTGTTATGTAATATTATAGACAAATGTACACAACACAAATTATTGGAATGTATGGGTCACTGGCATATATAAGAGAATGCACTGGCACAGGATATGTACCGAAGAATACATACCAGCGCAACATTGGATTAAATGTGAAAAGGTGACCCGGACATGGAATACTTGGGTTAATAGTGTCCCATTTAAGTTTACAATGATAATGTATCAAATTCTACCAAGAACACAGTCATCAAGATAAGCCACCTCATTGCTGATCCATTAATATCAATTATATAGCAGAGCTGTCAACTAATCACTGGTTTTGTATATGTTGAACCTTGGTATCTCTATTAGACCTATAACATATATAATGACCTCAGACCATCTGCAGAGGGATATACTCAGCTGTGCAACGCAGCACATATTGTGTATTCTACTGTTAATAGCATGTCATGTGTATTGTTGAAACATTTTTAAAAAATACCATAGCTTTATCTGCACATTGGCATAAGAGACATCAGAAAATGACATAGTCATATTAATAGCTAAGTGGTCCAAAGGCATGGGAGGAATTTGTGAATTGGGTTTAATATCCAAACAAATTTACCAGTACATAACACAAGATTTTGGACCGATTTAAACCAAATTTGGTGTGGCGACTCGGGGTTCCCTTGGCGGAGTTATAATGGTGTTAGTTTTCAAATTTTGTTAACTTGAATAAAAAAAAAAATTGAGCAAGGAGTTCAATAACTAAATTCTATAAAAAATATTTTTATTATTTATCTATTTTCTTTTTCTTTCCTGTTTGTTTCTTAAATTGATCAAGAAGTTAAATCTATAAAAAAATATTTTTTAAGAGTGAATATTATTCGAAAAATAATCAGTTAAACATATTCGGATCAAACCCATATTCGAACTCGATCTGTCTTTTCGGCTGAGAAATTCATATACAAAATTTGGTTCTGATCAGATAGAACATGTTTGAGTTATCGCACCATGCGTAGTTATAAGGACAGACGGACAAAAAGACGGACAGACAGACAGACGGACGGACAGACGGACGGACGGACGGACGGCGAGTGGTCAATCCGGACGTCGACACTATGTTTACCATACTATGGTATGGGTAAACATAAAACAGTGTGGTTGTTTAGCTAACGAACAATAGTGGTTAGTGCTAACATAGACTAGAAATTTTATTGTGTAATTTTGTCATAAATAAACGTGAAATTTATATTATGTAATGCGATTCCATAAATTTCAAAAATATGAACAATAAAAAAAATTTATCTTAAAGATAGTGTATCTCTTCTGAGCCACAATTACAACAACAACAACAACATAATTGTATAACACCAGCTTTCCAGACTACAAATAGAATGTAAAAAAAACCAGGGTGAACAGGGACATCATTTGCCTTCTTGTCGGTCTGAACATTGGTTCCAAGCCTGGAAATAGTGTGCCTGGCATTTGCAGACTATATATTATACTTCCCAGAAGATGAAGCCTAAGCAGAGTGAGCCCACATAGGGTGAATTTGGTGATACAAACCCGCTGTGTACATGGCATCATAGCCCGGTTCTTGAATGTAAAATTTAAAGACGTAATGACTGTTCAGACTCCAGTTACAACAACAACAACATACAAAATCAAATTTAGCATACAATCTGGTTGCTATGTGGATTGAGGATTTGATTTCTGTAACAGTTGTAACACCTCTGTATACACAGGGACGTCCCCGGAGTAACCATTGTGTGTTATGTTCCTCAGAAATTCCTGATAGCTTCCAGGAAGTCCATTCTGTTTTGCTCCTCGTTGAATGACATCTAAGTACTGTGGAGAGGGTATTGTTGTCTCGTTGTAATTCTTAATAATATAACACCGACACGGATACGTCTCCCCATCAGAACCACTCACACTAACTTCCACAGTATCATAGCCCGATTCTTGTCTGAAAAAATGAAAGATGTATTCAGTGTTCCAAACCTCCAGTTAAATCAACAACACATTGATCATTTGATTTCTGTAACATTTGTAACACCTCTGTATACACAGGGACGTCCCCGGAGTAACCATTGTGTGTTATGTTCCTCAGAAATTCCTGATAAATTCCAGGAAGTCCATTCTGTTTTGCTCCTCGTTGAATGACATCTAAGTACTGTGGAGAGGGTATTGTTGTCTCGTTGTAATTCTTAATAATATAACACCGACACGGATACGTCTCCCCATCAGAACCACCCACACTAACTTCCACAGCATCATAGCGATTTTCTTGTCTGAAAAATTCAAAAAATTGTATTCTGGGGCCGGAAACCTACGTTACAATTTGCTCGAAAATGGTGGCAATATATATCACGCCTGGAATTCAATGTTCGTATTTTCTATATTTTTTCAAAGATATTAGCAAGTTTCAGTGAAGGGATTGTATTGTATTGTGTTGTATTGTATTGTATTGTGTATATGGAATTGTTTTCTCTATAAAATGTGAGGTGCAGGGTGGATGTGTTGATCATCATCGATGGATTCAAATTTGAAATTCAAGATGGCTGCTGGTGGCCATGTTTTTAACGAATTTCAGAATAATTTGATGGCTCAATCATATCTAGAGGTCACACCGAAGAACTATATGAAGTTTGGATGAGAGATGTGGCATGTAGGGGGCCGACCGATTTAGTCATGCAAAGAGTAAAATCCAAGATGGTTGATATGGCGGCCATGTTTTATTTTTAACGAAATTCGAAAATAATATGATGGCTCCTATCTAGTGAGCACCCCGAAGATCCGTACCAAGTTTGGTGATGATCGGATGAAGGATGTGGTATCTAGGGTGTGCCAAAGCTAGATTTATAGTCATGGAAAGATTACACGTCGACATTTAAAAAAAATATAAAATCGTTCAAATTCGAAAGCTCCCATCATAAGGTGATCCTAAACATGCCTGTAAATTTTCAAAACATTTACTCGATAAATGCGGCCGGGCTGCAGGATGTCATGGTGCCGCAGGGATGTGGCTAGAGGGTCTCCGCTGGGGGGGGGGGGTGTCCACCTTGGGAATTTCCAACTGCACCCAGGAAACACCGGGCCGACCATGGTTGTTTGGCCCGGTGTGAGAATTTTTTTTAAACTATATACAAGAAAATCGCAAATCCTAGCATCTAGACTGGCCTCAACTGAAGCTTTCCTAGTGTTGGAAATTTCAAACCTCATGCTCCCCCTCAGGTTGGAAAATTCTTCAACTGATGACCATTTATGTCTACAAGTTTGACCAAATGTAGTAAAATATTGTTTTGCTAAACTAATTAGCAGTTTTGCATTGGCCATGTGGATGGGGCAATGACACACCGGGGCCGACCATGGTTCGGCCCGGTGTGCGAAAATTTGGAAATCTGAACAAGAAAATCGCAAAATCCTAACATCTAGACTAGCCTCAAGCCTTCCTACTGTTGGAAATTTCAAACCCTACACCCCCACTTAGTTTGGAAAATTTCCAACTGATGACAATTCCAATGACAATGTTGACCAATTGTATGACAATATTGTTTTCTTAAATTAACTAGAAGTTTTTGACTGGCCACGGGGGAGGGACCAGGACACAAGCTTTCCAAGTGTTGGAAATTTCCAACCTGTCACCCCCCCTAAGGTTGGAAAATTTCCAACTGATGTCCATTTCTGTCAAAATTTTGACAAAAAATAGGAACATATGCAAATATTGGTCGAAAAACAATAAATTCCCCCAATAAATTGTTTTATAATCAAACTACAAGAACATTTTCAACCTATTGTTGGTGTGAAATTTCGTTGTGTCAGGTATGAAATTTCCAACTATTGAAAATATAGCTCTCTGCTGGGGGTGGGGGGGGGGTGAGACACCCCACCCCCCCCTCTAGCCACATCCCTGTGGTGCCGATTGATTCAAATTTGAAATTCAAGGATGATTGCTGCTGGCGGTCATGTTTTCTTACAAGAATTTCGGAAAATAATGATTTCTCCCATCTAGAGGTCACCCCGAAGATCCGTATGCAGTGTGGTGACGAACGGATGACATGGACCACGAACAGGGTTAAGTTCACAGTGAAATAACTCCACTGCATATAGAAACCACTGACCCACAATTCACCAGTCTATGACCTATGTCATTTATAATATTACACTGACACATAACATGCAGACCCAATATTTAAGTCACGTTTATAGGATAAAATAATTAACTTGTATTATTTAAATAATATTGTTCATCGCTATATTCAACATATTCAACTATCATCAACAAGTACCATGAAACACACAATTGATTGTATTCTTATTTTCATTATTAATAACTCTCCAATAATAAGATTTCCAATTTCAAAACCGTTGTGATGTAAATATTATACTGAATAATTATATGTATAGCCGTACCTGCCGTACAAACCTTTTCTGATAGTTGCAAGAAATAAGTAGTATACACATTAACCCTTTACCCAACAGGAGGGCCCTGTGCCAATGCATTCTCTTATATATGCGAGTCGACCATAGGTCGCCTCGCATATATAAGAGAATGCATTGGCTTAACACATTAAAAATTATAAAATTGTTAAAGAATGTAAGAAAAAATGGTAAAAAGTGTTAAAAAAAGATTTTTTTTAGGCCAATGCATTCTCTTATATATGCGAGGCGACCTATGGTCGACTCGCATATATAAGAGAATGCATTGGCACAGGGCATAACTATAACCATCACAATGTGGTCAATGAGCCGGTTCCAATGATATCCATATTTGTATGGTTTTATTGAGACAGACCCAAGATATTTTAGGTTGTTGAAGCTTTATTTGGCCGGTTTGTTGGGTAAAGGGTTAAGGGTCACATCATACACTCGCAAATTTGCCAGGCATTCTTTTGCAGACATTTCGGTATATAGATAGCTACAATGTTCCCGAAACCGAATGCAAAACTTCTTATAAAATACATATGTACCAATGGAAGTAAACACTATGTAGTTCCACTGGTAAACAAAAATTGTAAATCTCAAAATGCCATTGTATTGGAAATGAGAAATTAAATAAATAATTGAATTAATTGACTAGCGATGTTGTCGAACATTGCCTGGCATAAAAGCCTGAAATTATCTCGCAAGAATCAATCATACATGTGTTAGTATAGCATCATTATTCATTACATGTGGGAACTACCGAATTTTTTACTTCTCAAGTTGTTGAATTTGGTAAATATGCATTGTATATGCATCGTTTTCTTGCACCGCAGGGATTCCAATGAGAAAATTCCTGCAACAAATGCCGTGCAAACTTGCCAGTACATGAACGTACCCAAAGGTACCCTAAGACTCGTTTATAGTTTAATTTCACTAGTGATATCAACAAGTCTTAAGTATCCTACTTATTTCCTATAAACATTACTGTTACAGTGGAATTACCGATAAAAGTCCAACACTCCCAATACTATATATCCAGGAAATATTGAAGTATGGGCAGCCAAATTAACATATACTCAAATATTTGAAGATATCTCCAAATATTTGGAGATATCTCTAATCATTTGAAGACATCTTTAAATATTTAGAGATATCTCTAAATCATTTGGAGATATCTTCAAATCATTTGCAGATATTTCTAAATCGATTTGGAGAGCTCTTCAAATCATACCTTAATTATTTAGGACATCAATCCATTTAAAGATATCTCTAAATATTTGAAGATATCTACAAATATTTGAAGATCTCTTCAGATCATTTAGAGATATCCACAAAAGCATTTAAGGAGAAGTAAATTTGATTTGTCGTACTTATCCATGAATGAATTAGAGATATCTTCAATTCATTTAGAGATATATCCAATCTATTTACAGATATCTCCAATCTATTTACAGATATCTCTAAATGATTTGGAGATATCTCTAATTGCCCTTCTTTATTGGGGATAAGTACTCATTTGAGGAGAAGTGCAAACCATTTAGAGATATCCGACGGTCCATTAAATTCGGAGTACGATAGTGACGGAGTATATACCGTAGGATTTCAATTGGACTAGTCTTCCTCCCGCCAGACTATATTCTCTCTCAATTTCAATATAATTACCTGTCTAAGTTTTTCTTGTCTTTCATGTTCAGAGTCCATATAACTCCCCACACTGAACCCCCGTCCTTCGGGGAGATATTCCCTATCCCCCCGAACCATCTCCTGCTCTGCCTCACAAACGTCAACTCATAATCCTGCAACATATTTCCAAAGTGTAAAGTAAAACGATGGAAGGGAGATCACTCCAAAGTATTGTGTGATTTCTTGCCCATTTCTCGGCCATCCTCTGTGATTTCCGTAAATAATACTAATGCCAAGTAATATAATCCGAGAAGTTGAGATTGATACCAAGCTCAAGGCAGAGTTCAGTCTCATACATGTACGTATGACTTATACCGCTGCGTCACATTTATATATTTTAGACTTTTGTCTGTTTGTAGGTTACAATTATTCATTCTGTATATTATTCTGAGAAACTGAACTGTCCATATTCATTTGAAAATTGTCTAGATCAAGCCAGAATGAATTGTAACTGTCAAAACACATCAATAAAAAATGTAGAGATTTAATTAAGCAAATACACATGCCGGCAGCGGTCAGGCATAACGTAGCGAGGGGACTGAACTCTGTTTTGGAGCTTGGATTGATAACTGTCCAACAAACGCCAACTCAGGGATGTGACACATGGGTGGTTTTGGGGGTGTATCCCCCTACACGCACTAACTTTGGCAAAAAATGTTCAACAGGTTGATGCCTAAGACAACATTAGTTGGAACTTCCAGCCATGATGGGGCGTTAGGTTGGAAACTCTTATGAAAAAATATTATATTAATCTGTATACTACAGTAAAATACTACAGTAAAATATACCATGGTATTTTGGACACCCGTATATACTATATATTACCATATCAAATACTCCAAATAATATTATAGTAATACATGTAATATACTGTAGTATTACCAGTAACTAATATAGTACAATTGTGCTATTGTATTTATGAAGACTCCGATAATTTTTTACTATAGTATTTCTAAATAATAATTCGTTTATTATAGTATTAATACAGTAATACTGTAAATATATAGTATATTAAAACTATATTGTCACTATACTAAAACTATAGTGATACTTATCAGTTATACTTATCAGTGCTAATGAAATACCATATTGTTACTATAGTAATACTATGTGATGTTTGGGATTGTAAAGACCATCCCCCGTCCGATTCGAGGGTCCCATGCAATATATAGCACATAACAGCGGTATTTCTTCAAACGTTAGTTTTGTGATCAGCATCAGTTTTCCACATGGAGGTTATCGTGAAAATGTAAGTTCACAACCAAAATAAACCGTGTTTAGATTTCCATATAAACATCGAATGCATGACTCTCTATGGTACACTAGCTACTAAGTGCATATAGTGCTATAATAGTTACTATGGTAATATTATGACATAATACAGTCCCAGGACTCCAGGAGTATATGAATGTTGCATTGTATTTCCTACTGTAGTATTGTACACTAGAGTTGTATTACAGTATACTATAGTTATAATGTACACTACTGTTGAATGATAGTGCGTTCCTGCGCGGGAAAATATCAATAATGAGAGCTAAAACGGCTTTTCTTGAGTCATCAATGTGTTCCTGAAGAGATTTTACCAACGAAGAACGGATGGGAATTTGTATGTCAATTGTCAGCGCATCCGCACACAATCAGACTTAAACGTTAGATGCTAGTGTATATATACGGCAAATTACAAATCACAATATATTTTGTAGCCAAGAAATCGACAAATACTGTGGGTTTTCTTTCAATAAAGACTTTCCTATTTTCGACCCATGCATGTTTCATCAATTTCGAACCCCCCCCCCCCCCCCAACCTCCCCCAATCACCACTTTTTCAAGCTTGACTCACAACATTGTCGGGCCAAAATGTTTGGCCGAGGTGGCTATGAACGAATTTGGGCTAATTCCGGTCATTTTCTGATAGATGACGAATAAGGAACAAAATTCGCATTGCTGTTGGAGGCTTATTACATTGCTGAACTTATTATCTGAACATTCCCCATCAATGAATGTGAATCCTTCTGCACAGGGATTATCTGTACATATGTCTGTCGTCTGATTTGTATTTCCTGAACATCAATACCGATAACTTATATATACAATTAATAAAGAAATTAAGCATTAATTTTATAATTATATGTTACCTTCAGTTCACCAGTGGTAACATATTCAGCTGTACGATTCTTCAGACGAATTCGTTCTTTCAGAAGGTTGCTCCCGAATGCGAAATAGTTGAATGTTCGTTCGTCCGGTGCAGCCCGTGCAGCTGCCATTGTTCTTCGGAAATATTTCAACATACAACACTGCCAGCACTACAATATATATAATGCTGAGACCCACACAACTGGTTATCTGGGCCGGTCCATTCATCCAGCACTATAATATAATGCTGAGAACCACACGACTGGTTATCTGGGCCGGTCCATTCATCGCATAGTGATCGAATGCTAACACTTGGAGATTATCTGTGGAACAGATTACATGTACATTTTTACATGTGTAATATATGGCACAAATAGATAACTAGGTTATTACTGTGGTTATATGTGACCCGCCATATCAAATCCAGTCGTAAGTCGGGATTTTTTTAAGAGAATGCATTGGCCTAACAATTTTTTATCATTTTTTTTAAATAAATGTTTCTTACAATTTTTAGGACATAAAATAAAAAAAACATCCATTACCCTGCAGGGAGCCCCACACATATATAGAAGCATATATAAGAGTGTCGTCTGCTCATGTTTGTCTGGGGCTCTGTATGGGTGAAATTATAAAATTGTTAAAGAATACAAGAAAACATTATTAAAATTGTAAAAAAATGTTAGGCCAATGCATTCTCTTATATATGCGAGGCGACATATGGTCGACTCGCATATATAAGAGAATGCATTGGCACAGGGTAAAAGAAATCCCGACTTAGGGTGGATACACACATGCATGTAATCTCTGTAAATATCGTGTATTTGGCGTTTTACATGGATCATACACACCGTGTAATATGTGTCCGCTGACAACCCAATCATTGCGACTGTGTTTGACCACAGTGAGTTAAACTCTGACCCGCTGAAGAGCCGTTGACTGGGACGAAGTCGTAAGGCCGCTTAAAATAATTAATTGCGCGATAACTCAAATGGTCGACGTTCTGTTTAAATCGTTGTCAATCTTCTATTGATGTTAATACCAGTGATGGCCTCTTCCCCAACGCAGGGGGGCTATGACCCCCAACATGCACGGGGGTGGGGCTATATTATCCCAGAAGCTACCGAATTGACCATTGCATATTTCCTCGACGGGGGTGTGCATGCAACACCCTGAGTCATGACACCCTGCTTTATAAATTTCGTAGTCATGTCTATCGTGTCTGTTTTCTTCGAGTGATTAATCTAATATGCAAAAAATTATGCTATTCATATAATTATGAACATATTATACAGCTTTAAATTTGAAGGTGTATGGTGTTGCTGTTTGTCTTCATTCAGCGAAAGGGTTGCCTAGCTACGAGATCCCAACTAACACCTTTCCTCTCTTGTGTTACATGTATACGCAAAATTTACAACTATGGAATATTTAAGTAAAACATCATATTGTAATTCTTGCCCAGATAATCCCGGCTGATACATTCAATTAACTCCCTTAGTTATTGGAAGCTTTCGAGAACCAGCCCCTCCCCCAATCATGGATTATGGTCGAAAATGTTATAATTCAAGCTTGTACAAGCTAAAATTGTGACAGTTAGGAGCTTGTTCAACCTTTGGCTTGAGAAACATATATATAAATGGGGGGGGGGGGGGTGTCACTCTTTTTAATTTCAACGCTGTACCTGCATTATTTTTTGGCGCTATAATGAATATTTGCAATCCCAATTGAATGTTATCACATGAGCTCGCTCTCAAATTATCAGAGAAATCTCAACAAGCCGGTATCATCCTATAAAATAATTCTGCATATTTTATTTTTGTTTTGGATGACCCTGTTTTCAAGAAATGACAGAAACAAATCAAGTATAAAATCGACCGGCTCTAATCCACTTTTCGAAATGAATTATAACTCGTGAAAAACCGCAACATATATCAGACAAGAATTATTCATTTCGGCATCCATGAAAGGAGACATGTTTATGACTGGCCTGAAATTTCTTGATAGCAGTTTGTTTGATAATGGCTTATAACTACTCACTGGTGAAATTGACCTCTCGCGCGCAGGTGATTAATTTTGTCAATTATTGATGTGGCCATGTAAAATACATGTATTTTACATACAGAAATTACATGCATGTGTGTATCCACCCTTACGACTGGATTTGATATGGCGGGTCACAAATGATAACTGTCTCACCGGCCCTTCCCAATTTGTGTAAGGATGCACAACAGTTCAGTTCTAAAAATAACATATCAGTTGGAATTTTTCACACTGAAATTATGTTGAGATTATTCTGTCATTTACTTTTCCATCAACATTTAGTTTGAAGTATAATTACAGATCCAAAGTTGTATGGGGCGCCGTTCCTCTATTTATCCCTTATTTAGTGATATCCAAAAATGAATTATTGATATCCATTATTCGATTTTTGGATATTCATAATTAATTTAGTGATATCACTAACACATTTAGTGATATCGATAATTATTTATGAATATCACTAATTCGATTTATGGATATCACTAATTAATTTTTGGATATCACTAATCCGAATTATGGATATCGCTAAATCGAATTATGGATATCTATAATTCGAGTTGATTTATAGATATCCATAATTCGATTTTTTTTTGTTGGGATATCCATAATTTATTTATAGATATCACTAATTAGAATAAGTTATATCCATAAATGAATTAGTTATATATATAATTAGAGCCGATTTATGGATACCCATGATTCAATTTAGTGATATATATAATTCATTTTGGATATCACTAATTTGAATTATTGATATCTATAAATGAATTATCAGGGTTGGCCGATTTATATCATTGATTTAAATTAAGATTTAAATCAATGATTTTTTTCAAAATAATCATTGATTTAAATCCAAATTTGTTAAATCATGATACAAAGTCAAGAACTGCAATATCTAACAATGTTTCTGTAAACTATAACATGACTATGATTAAACAGTATCACCCCCTGTGAACCGGTCCTGCACAGCGAGGTCGCAGTGGTTTTGGTACTACGTGAACGCGTTCGCAGTGACCCCAATCACACCGGCATGATTGAGAAGACGGCAGCCGATATCCAGTATTGACATCAAGGGACAAATGTATCAAGAAAAGACATAATGGGTGAGTTTTCGCTAAAGGAAATGTCACACAATATACCACAGACGACCAACTATATGTTTTTTCAAACATACAAGTAGTATTGGTTGAGAGAATGGGACTTTTATCACAATTTTCACAATCGGACGAATAAATAATAAAAAACCTGGATGATTTTGTCATGGACCCACGATTATCCACTCATTGTAACGCTGAATAGATACTGAAGCGAATTGATTAATCTTTTGATGGCCAATTCCTCCCTGGATCAAAAAATCAAATTTTCAATGGTAACGTTCGCAGGTGACCCGCGCTTCCAAATGATACCGTCTGCAGGTGGTAAGGGTACTGCCCGGCGGTGGTCTGCTATCAATTTAATGGGCTTTACTCGAGTTGTAGCGGTCAGTTTTACTTTCGTGTCACGTGGGATTTATTCTAGAGCATATTACACATTTCGCATTGTTTTATAACCGACAGAAGAACTATACGATATTTAAAAAATATATATGAAACACACAAATTGGCGACAAAATGAGGCAAATTAATGACGTATTTGCATTGCCAAACACCGTATTAGTGTATTGTGCATATTTCACTGAAATAATCTGACAGTTGCGTTTGATTTTTTCCAATTTCGAGCTCATTGTTTTCAAAGTATCTGTTTGAAGATCTGTTTATCGTATTTTTGTTTCAGATATTGCATCTCAAGAACACATGCCATTGGACGGATCAATAGCAGAGGTCACACAAGAGAACATGAGGACATCAACTCCAACCAAGCCATCTACATCTAAGGGCAACCAGGTTTTGAACTGGGATAACTGCTGTTTTACCTCACAATGGCACCACTCCTTATTGCGACATAAACGAAGAAAGCACCTGTATTAGGTCGTTTTGGATGTTCAGTGTGCACGGAAACATTCGAAACGCCGCATGAGATGTCAGCACACCGCGATAGTGCTCACACCAAGCCGAAGTGCATGTGTGAGGTATGTGGCAAGCTCTTTGCTAATCAGGACAACCTGAAAATCATCAAAAACGGCACTCTAATGAAAGGGAGTTTAAGTATGGTCAGTGTGACAAATCGTTCATCAGAAAATCTTTGCTGATCCATCACACTAACGCGCACCAAAACATCACTCCTTTCCCTTGTGAAAAGTGTAAGGCAAAATTTCCATCACCTTCGTCCTACCGCCGACATGTCAGAGAACAGTCATGTCGCAATGCACTTCCAGCTCACATATGTGACGCATGCGGAGCTGAGTTTTCCTACAGGCAGAGTGTGGAAAATCTTATAGTTATAGATCTGGACTTTCGCGACACCGACGAGAGTCTGGACACGAGTGATTGCGTTCATGAATACAATCTATTAAAACCTTCTTTGTTAAATCGCGTTCCATTTTATTTTTGCCCAGTGCCCATTCGTATGTGTATTATCGCGGCATTCAATGGGTCGAGTTGTAAACCTTCTAATATTTGACCGGAGTGCTTTGGTCCACCCATGAAGCGAATATAACGACCGTGGAATAGTTTATAGCCAATTTGCCAAAATCGCAACGTTTCTTGGTTTTGGTATCTCATTTTTCGACTGTCACCTGATGATAGAAAGTTGACGATGTCACATTGAAGTATATGGCTTATATGTCGCAAACTTAAAATCCCTTCGCTAACCAATGTAAGGAAGCTGGCAAAGGTGGCAAGCAAGTTGGCTTCTTTATACGCCACTAAGACACGTGGGATAACCATGGTTATATTCTCGCATAGTTATCGTTCGTAGTCCGATAAATTGTTCATGTCAAATAAGAATATTTCATTTGTTTGGCTCTCTTTCGTCGCGTGGCCAACGTTACATGTATTTGTCTCTCTGGTCTCGGTATTTTGTGTTCTCACAGGATAACACCCAGGTATACGTGTATCTGCGAAATTAGAGACATTGGATGTGGAGTCTGATTGTTTTATCACACCAGCTTAAGACGTTTAGTGTCATTGGACACATCTATTGAAATAGTCCAGGCGCTTGGTGTTAGAATTGCACAAATTATGATAAAAGCATGAAACTTGGCACATAAGTTCCTTAGGTCATACTGATCATTTTCAGATATTGACCCCATCAAGATTTGGCCCGCTTAGCAACGGTTGCTAGGCAACTACCCGAAAGTATAAAATGCTCATATAAGGATGGATTACAGTATTTCATTCAACGTTAGTTGTTGTGGATTGCATATTTGAGTTTTATTTGTGACATAGGATCAATTACAAAGACTTGTGACCTTGTTTCCTATCATAATGACCATAACAACCGTTGCTATGCAGCTACCCAGACAGTAAATTGTATATTTGGCACTCTTCTCTGACATTTTGGTACCAGAATTGGTGGTAGATTAGTCTGAAATACATTTTATATACGCTAATACACCACACAGTGTATATTATATAGGGAGGGATAGTTGCTATGGTTGGAAGGTGTCATTGCGACCATTCTTAAGAGACCAACCCATATTATTTGCCAGTATTAAATTTCAAAAGCATCAATGACTATAATGCAAGTTGTGGCTGATAAACAAAATTGACCAGTAGTATTAAGAGAAGGTATTATCTCTGTAATATATAAGTGAGGGGGACAAGGAAAGTGTTCAACGTTACATTATCGACTAATTGCCTTAGGGTGTGGTCATTTGGAATCCCCACCCCCACGGGATTTCATAAATACTACTTGTCGAATGTTAAACGATACAATACCGACTAATTTATATAGGTGTAGTCGTCGTCTGATAATCCCCCACCCCCACGGGATTTCGTAAATAGTATTTAACGAATGTAAACGTTACAATAACGACTAATTTATATAAGTGTATCAAAAATGAGCTGTTTTACAAGGCAGATCTTATAGTCATACTGAATAGTAACTACTTTAAAAGCACATCCAAGCTACAATACGACCTATTTTATGTTAGGTAATGATGTATGTTTATTTCAGATGGTATAGTCAGGCAAAATATTTCTAGGCAGATGTTATAGTCAGAATAGTTGAAGGCATAGCCAATATTTTAGTACGCCCGATTAAATACATGTAGTGATATGTAACTATATATAGGCATATAGTTAGTAGGTTAGTTATGATAGGTTAGTGAAATAATACTGTTATCCTGAGATGATGTTAAAATGATATGAATTATTCCCTAGTGAATAACCCCGTGCATGTAAAAAACCACAGGGGCTAAAACACATGGAACATTTTGTTAGTGGCGGAACTTTTCTTCTCATTTCTTGTAGATTTGTAGGAAACACGATTCGATCTCATAAAACTCGATATTACAGAGTCTCGTAGAAAACGAAATGTGGAACCCAACACTTTAGTTCTTTTAATGAATATAAATGGTACATAAATCTTAGTATACAAACAGATATCAAAAAAACATAATCAAATCAATCTTTTTTAAGATATGGACACTCAGGTCTCCCCGTCGAAATATCTTCTGGCAAAAATGTATCAATATTTAAAGTCAGACTAATTATTTCTAGGTTGGTCTTAAAATACTACTTCTAGGCTATGCTCAAACAAGCTATTTCTAGGTTATTAAAAATTTTCATAACATATACTGAATAAATCTACAAATATTAATTCGAATATAAAGAACAGAGTTAGATCCCCTGTGAATTGTAACAGTATCCAAATTAATCATTATTTAAAGTCAGACTAATTATTTCTAGGTTGGTCTTAAAATACTTCTTCTAGGTTATACTCAGGCAAACTATTTCTAGGTCAGTCAAAAATATCAGAGTTGTAAACTAAATCTACAAATATTAATTGGAATATAAAGAAAAGAGTTAACTCCCCTGTGAATTGAATAATCTGTTTTATTAAGTTCAATCTAGATGTTAAACGATTGATATATGTTAATGAATGATACAATGATATATTCGTTAGCGAATAAACCTATGCATGTAAAAACCATAAGTCTAAACACATTGAACTTTTGTAGACTACTAGGCAACACATTTCAAAAACACCATTCCATACTGATAGAAATCGAAATGTATAACCATTATCGGTTCCTTTAAACATTATGAATGATGGAAATATATTCAAATCAATCAACTTATGTTGGAATATATAAAAATATGTGTATCAAGCATGTTAAATTGTGAATAATTAGTTATTTATATCACACCAACGTTAATTCATAATCTATAGTATTTTAGGAAAGAAAACTGGAACAAATAGTAACTATTTTCGGTTTATATCAAGACAACGTATTTCAATTCCAACACAAATTCAATATTTCAGAAAAATAAAAAAAAATCTATCTTTTAATGAAATATGTAAAAGCACGATAAAGCAATTAAAACACAATTTAAGTTACATTTTCGTCAACAAAATTGAAGTTATATGTTATAATGCGTCAAAAAAATATGAGAATCCTTAATCAAATATCTCAATTGAAAGCCGAAAAAAACAAAACAATTTAAATGTTAACTTTATCTGTTTCGCTCGCAAGCATCAAAAGTCCCTTTTTATTACCACAATAATTGTAAAAGACAATAAATGTTTTGTCTTTAATAAAAAAAAATGTAAAAATATTATAATCTTAGGAAAACACTAACGTTTTCGTCAACAAAATTCAAGCACAAACTTTATATGTCAATAAAATAATATGAAAATTCAATAAAACTTTAATCAATTTAGTGCTAAATTGTTGAAAAAATGTTGACTGTTGACGCAATCAACTGATATTCCAAATGTTTTTACTCTGCCTCAATTTTACCTATGCGAATGTATCTGTTTATATAAGGAAAATTCATTCTATCTTTAGTCCCAACAAATGATGTCATTCGAGCCATCTTTCTTTAAGTCGAATAATCTACCAACATATAGAACTAAACATGATGAGGTCTTCGTCGAGAATTCATGTCCACCTCTGTTTTGCATAGTAAAAGCTACTTACCCATTAAACAACAGATAATCCATTGAAGTATAGTTCTATCTCTCAATTTTACCTATGCGAATCGTCTGTTTATATAAAAAAAACATTCATTCTATCTTTAGGTCATGATGTCATTATACCATAATCTACGACCATTCGCCGAGAATTCATGTCGAGCTCTGTTTATATACAGTAACACATTAATTTACTCAAGCTATCTATACTCCCAAACAAATCAGTCGAGCTATCTTGTTAAATGTTCTCGTATGCCTATCATAATGTACCCTCCCATTTTATCCGACGACATGGATAATATAATTCATGTCGACATATATCTGTACAAGGCGACTAATTTATTCAACTAGGCTACCTAGCTTGGCTCATATTTCAAAGAACGCATTCCTTAACGACCCGTCCTTACAAACCCAGTAATATAAATTACACCTGTCAAGTCGCTTATTTGAAGATCAACTTACCTTACGATAAACATTCCAAACATTCCAATTATAATATATAAGCCAGGTAAATGGCCTATAAAGTCACGGATTTAAATCGCCAGGTGAGTTTAGTTAAATTATGTTTTCAGATAACTTTAAATTAATTCATATCTTATTCAAGCTATGTTCTGTATAATTTAAAACGATAAATTAGAATCAAGTTTGTATATTTATCGGAGCAAAACATATTGAGGAAGTTTGAAGCAGTTGTCTTAAAGTGACACTAAGATTTATTTTCTTATTTGCACACAGTATACTTTGTTTAAACCAGATGTCTTAAAATGGCACTAAGATTTATTTTATTATTTTATCCATCTATTTATAACAAGATGTCTTAAAAGGGCACTAAGATTTCATTTTATAATTTCAATACCAAAAGTGTTTGAATATCACAGAACAAAAATTGTATTAATTTTACCCCAAAATTGTTAATAAATAGGTCTTATCCATATCATAATTCTTAAAAGGACGCTAATAATTTAACTTAAATATGGTTGAACATTTATCGATAAAGAGCGTGTATTATCTGTTTGTATGCAACTCTTAATTATCAAAAACGGATACTGTTACACTATTACACACAAATTTTTAGATAGTATATTACAGTATCCAAATTAACATTGTTACAATTCAGATTCTACGGAAAGTTATCTGCTTGTATGCAACTCTTTCAATCCCTAGTAATATTCGGATACAGTATACTTTGTTCATCCCATATGTCTTAGAATGGCACTAAGATCTATTTTATTATTTTATCCATCTATTTATAAACAAGATGTCTTAAAAGGGCACTAAGATTTCATTTTATAATTTCAATACCAAAAGTGTTTCAATATCACAAAACAAAAATTGTAATAATTTTACCTCAGAATTGTTAATAAATAGGTCTTCTTCACATCATAATTCTTAAAAGGGCGCTAATAATTTAACTTAAATATGGTTGAAAATTTATCGTTAAAGAGCGTGTATTATCTGTTTGTATGCAACTCTTAATTATCAAAAACGGATACTGTTACACTATTACACACAAATTTTTAGATAGTATATTACAGTATCCAAATTAACATTGTTACAATTCAGATTCTACGGAAAGTTATCTTTAAACATGCAAATAAAAACAATAATCATAGTTTTACAATTGTTTTTTGTATGTAAAATTTTATTTGTCTACACGTTGTGGCTAAGCATATCATAACAGTATATTTACATTTATCTAGCAAATGCGCTCTAATTTCTACAAATTAACATTCCAATTCATAAATTGTTGTTTTTTTTGAAAAAAAAAATACTGTAACAGTTTTGTTTACATACCAACTCGTATAGTTTAATAAATAAAGATAACACTTACCTGATTACGGCAAATAATTCTCCCTTAATCATAATGGCAACACGATTTGGAAAAACAAATGCTGATGAATCCGTACGCAATTTAGCATCAGATGTAAACATGCTCGGACAGAAACAATTCCCGGTCGTTCGTTTTTAAACTTACAATTGATGCAGGGTGAAGTGTCAAGCGTTAAGTTTCAACAAGCAGTGAATGGCCATTATATATCTGATTAATTTACCTTTGTATACAGCATAACGCCCGTGTTGGCATCTGCACGCACGCTTAAAACTCATTAGTCATTGAAATTTGAAAATTTAGAATAATTATTTATCGCGCATTCATCGTACAGATTTATACGATGAAAGCAAATATAAACTGCGTATGTGCACACGACTAATATGTACTTTCGATGCTATGCCTATAAATAGTATGCAATTATCTCGCAGAATCAATCAAACAATAATATTAAGCTAATTCTGTTAGTTACACCATTGCATCTGAAATTGCTCGATGTCGTTAGACTATAGGTTAATGTGTGTTTTATATGCATGTTCCCGTTCATTATCTGCAAATTTTTAAATCGTCACGGAAATCTACCTACTAACATATTTGAACGCACATTATAATTTGGATAGTTAAATCATACATCTTATCACTGGAAAAATATGAATATATGCTCTAAATCTGTTGGCAGGACTATTTCAATATACAACATCATATGTATTCAATGTTTCTAATATATAAATTATACCCCAAATTATCATACAAAAAATATGTTTTCAAGATGGCTTCCAATATGGCTATTCAGAAATGTGAGCTTCAAAATATATCCTGATAAAATGTACACATTTACTGTGATCATATATCGTACAACTGGATGTATTAACGTTTATAGCGTAATACCTATGCTATCTCCATTACAAAAGATGGATGCCGAAATGGCCATCGTTTACTTCAAGATACAGGGCTTAAAAATGTATTGCATTTTTACAAAGGCTCATATGCATCATTTAGGTTTGTAGTTTGTATAGTATATGCTAAATTATCATACAATTTGTCATCACAAAAAAAAAACAATATATATTTTCAAGATGGCGTCCAATATGGCTATTCAGAAATGTCAGCTTCAAAATATATCTTGATAAAATGTACACATTTGCTGTGATCATATATCGTACAACTGGATGTATTAACGTTTATAGCGTAATACCTATGCTATCTCCATTACAAAAGATGGCTGCCGAAATGGCCATCGTTTACTTCAAGATACAGGGCTTAAAAATGTATTGCATTTTTACAAAGGCTCATATGCATCATTTAGGTTTGTAGTTTGTATAGTATATGCTAAATTATCATACAATTTGTCATAAAAAAAAACCAATATATATTTTCAAGATGGCGTCCAATATGGCTATTCAGAAATGTCAGCTTCAAAATATATCTTGATAAAATGTACACATTTGCTGTGATCATATATCGTACAACTGGATGTATTAGCGTTTATAGCGTAATACCTATGCTATCTCCATTACAAAAGATGGCTGCCGAAATGGCCATCGTTTACTTCAAGATACAGGGCTTAAAAATGTATTGCATTTTTACAAAGGCTCATATGCATCATTTAGGTTTGTAGTTTGTATAGTATATGCCAAATTATCATACAATTTGTCATCACAAAAAAAAACAATATATATTTTCAAGATGGCGTCCAATATGGCTATTCAGAAATGTCAGCTTCAAAATATATCTTGATAAAATGTACACATTTGCTGTGATCATATATCGTACAACTGGATGTATTAGCGTTTATAGCGTAATACCTATGCTATCTCCATTACAAAAGATGGCTTCCAAAATGGCCACCTTTACTCTAAAATACAGAGCTTAAAATTACATGCTATAAACGTTAATACATCCAGTTGTACGATATATGATCACAGCAAATGTGTACATTTTATCAAGATATATTTTGAAGCTGACATTTCTGAATAGCCATATTGGACGCCATCTTGAAAATATATATTGTTTTTTTTTTGTGATGACAAATTGTATGATAATTTAGCATATACTATACAAACTACAAACCTAAATGATGCATATGAGCCTTTGTAAAAATGCAATACATTTTTAAGCCCTGTATCTTGAAGTAAACGATGGCCATTTCGGCATCCATCTTTTGTAATGGAGATAGCATAGGTATTACGCTATAAACGTTAATACATCCAGTTGTACGATATATGATCACAGTAAATGTGTACATTTTATCAGGATATATTTTGAAGCTCACATTTCTGAATAGCCATATTGGAAGCCATCTTGAAAACATATTTTTTGTATGATAATTTGGGGTATAATTTATATATTAGAAACATTGAATACATATGATGTTGTATATTGAAATAGCCCTGCCAACAGATTTAGAGCATATATTCATATTTTTCCAGTGATAAGATGTATGATTTAACTATCCAAATTATAATGTGCGTTCAAATATGTTAGTAGGTAGATTTCCGTGACGATTTAAAAATTTGCAGATAATGAACGGGAACATGCATATAAAACACACATTAACCTATAGTCTAACGACATCGAGCAATTTCAGATGCAATGGTGTAACTAACAGAATTAGCTTAATATTATTGTTTGATTGATTCTGCGAGATAATTGCATACTATTTATAGGCATAGCATCGAAAGTACATATTAGTCGTGTGCACATACGCAGTTTATATTTGCTTTCATCGTATAAATCTGTACGATGAATGCGCGATAAATAATTATTCTAAATTTTCAAATTTCAATGACTAATGAGTTTTAAGCGTGCGTGCAGATGCCAACACGGGCGTTATGCTGTATACAAAGGTAAATTAATCAGATATATAATGGCCATTCACTGCTTGTTGAAACGTAACGCTTGACACTTCACCCTGCATCAATTGTAAGTTTAAAAACGAACGACCGGGAATTGTTTCTGTCCGAGCATGTTTACATCTGATGCTAAATTGCGTACGGATTCATCAGCATTTGTTTTTCCAAATCGTGTTGCCATTATGATTAAGGGAGAATTATTTGCCGTAATCAGGTAAGTGTTATCTTTATTTATTAAACTATACGAGTTGGTATGTAAACAAAACTGTTACAGTATTTTTTTTTTCAAAAAAAAAAACAATTTATGAATTGGAATGTTAATTTGTAGAAATTAGAGCGCATTTGCTAGATAAATGTAAATATACTGTTATGATATGCTTAGCCACAACGTGTAGACAAATAAAATTTTACATACAAAAAACAATTGTAAAACTATGATTATTGTTTTTATTTGCATGTTTAAAGATAACTTTCCGTAGAATCTGAATTGTAACAATGTTAATTTGGATACTGTAATATACTATCTAAAAATTTGTGTGTAATAGTGTAACAGTATCCGTTTTTGATAATTAAGAGTTGCATACAAACAGATAATACACGCTCTTTAACGATAAATTTTCAACCATATTTAAGTTAAATTATTAGCGCCCTTTTAAGAATTATGATGTGAAGAAGACCTATTTATTAACAATTCTGAGGTAAAATTATTACAATTTTTGTTTTGTGATATTGAAACACTTTTGGTATTGAAATTATAAAATGAAATCTTAGTGCCCTTTTAAGACATCTTGTTTATAAATAGATGGATAAAATAATAAAATAGATCTTAGTGCCATTCTAAGACATATGGGATGAACAAAGTATACTGTATCCGAATATTACTAGGGATTGAAAGAGTTGCATACAAGCAGATAACTTTCCGTAGAATCTGAATTGTAACAATGTTAATTTGGATACTGTAATATACTATCTAAAAATTTGTGTGTAATAGTGTAACAGTATCCGTTTTTGATAATTAAGAGTTGCATACAAACAGATAATACACGCTCTTTATCGATAAATGTTCAACCATATTTAAGTTAAATTATTAGCGTCCTTTTAAGAATTATGATATGGATAAGACCTATTTATTAACAATTTTGGGGTAAAATTAATACAATTTTTGTTCTGTGATATTCAAACACTTTTGGTATTGAAATTATAAAATGAAATCTTAGTGCCCTTTTAAGACATCTTGTTATAAATAGATGGATAAAATAATAAAATAAATCTTAGTGCCATTTTAAGACATCTGGTTTAAACAAAGTATACTGTGTGCAAATAAGAAAATAAATCTTAGTGTCACTTTAAGACAACTGCTTCAAACTTCCTCAATATGTTTTGCTCCGATAAATATACAAACTTGATTCTAATTTATCGTTTTAAATTATACAGAACATAGCTTGAATAAGATATGAATTAATTTAAAGTTATCTGAAAACATAATTTAACTAAACTCACCTGGCGATTTAAATCCGTGACTTTATAGGCCATTTACCTGGCTTATATATTATAATTGGAATGTTTGGAATGTTTATCGTAAGGTAAGTTGATCTTCAAATAAGCGACTTGACAGGTGTAATTTATATTACTGGGTTTGTAAGGACGGGTCGTTAAGGAATGCGTTCTTTGAAATATGAGCCAAGCTAGGTAGCCTAGTTGAATAAATTAGTCGCCTTGTACAGATATATGTCGACATGAATTATATTATCCATGTCGTCGGATAAAATGGGAGGGTACATTATGATAGGCATACGAGAACATTTAACAAGATAGCTCGACTGATTTGTTTGGGAGTATAGATAGCTTGAGTAAATTAATGTGTTACTGTATATAAACAGAGCTCGACATGAATTCTCGGCGAATGGTCGTAGATTATGGTATAATGACATCATGACCTAAAGATAGAATGAATGTTTTTTTTATATAAACAGACGATTCGCATAGGTAAAATTGAGAGATAGAACTATACTTCAATGGATTATCTGTTGTTTAATGGGTAAGTAGCTTTTACTATGCAAAACAGAGGTGGACATGAATTCTCGACGAAGACCTCATCATGTTTAGTGCTATATGTTGGTAGATTATTCGACTTAAAGAAAGATGGCTCGAATGACATCATTTGTTGGGACTAAAGATAGAATGAATTTTCCTTATATAAACAGATACATTCGCATAGGTAAAATTGAGGCAGAGTAAAAACATTTGGAATATCAGTTGATTGCGTCAACAGTCAACATTTTTTCAACAATTTAGCACTAAATTGATTAAAGTTTTATTGAATTTTCATATTATTTTATTGACATATAAAGTTTGTGCTTGAATTTTGTTGACGAAAACGTTAGTGTTTTCCTAAGATTATAATATTTTTACATTTTTTTTTATTAAAGACAAAACATTTATTGTCTTTTACAATTATTGTGGTAATAAAAAGGGACTTTTGATGCTTGCGAGCGAAACAGATAAAGTTAACATTTAAATTGTTTTGTTTTTTTCGGCTTTCAATTGAGATATTTGATTAAGGATTCTCATATTTTTTTGACGCATTATAACATATAACTTCAATTTTGTTGACGAAAATGTAACTTAAATTGTGTTTTAATTGCTTTATCGTGCTTTTACATATTTCATTAAAAGATAGATTTTTTTTTATTTTTCTGAAATATTGAATTTGTGTTGGAATTGAAATACGTTGTCTTGATATAAACCGAAAATAGTTACTATTTGTTCCAGTTTTCTTTCCTAAAATACTATAGATTATGAATTAACGTTGGTGTGATATAAATAACTAATTATTCACAATTTAACATGCTTGATACACATATTTTTATATATTCCAACATAAGTTGATTGATTTGAATATATTTCCATCATTCATAATGTTTAAAGGAACCGATAATGGTTATACATTTCGATTTCTATCAGTATGGAATGGTGTTTTTGAAATGTGTTGCCTATTAGTCTACAAAAGTTCAATGTGTTTAGACTTATGGTTTTTACATGCATAGGTTTATTCGCTAACGAATATATCATTGTATCATTCATTAACATATATCAATCGTTTAACATCTAGATTGAACTTAATAAAACAGATTATTCAATTCACAGGGGAGTTAACTCTTTTCTTTATATTCCAATTAATATTTGTAGATTTAGTTTACAACTCTGATATTTTTGACTGACCTAGAAATAGTTTGCCTGAGTATAACCTAGAAGAAGTATTTTAAGACCAACCTAGAAATAATTAGTCTGACTTTAAATAATGATTAATTTGGATACTGTTACAATTCACAGGGGATCTAACTCTGTTCTTTATATTCGAATTAATATTTGTAGATTTATTCAGTATATGTTATGAAATTTTTTAATAACCTAGAAATAGCTTGTTTGAGCATAGCCTAGAAGTAGTATTTTAAGACCAACCTAGAAATAATTAGTCTGACTTTAAATATTGATACATTTTTGCCAGAAGATATTTCGACGGGGAGACCTGAGTGTCCATATCTTAAAAAAGATTGATTTGATTATGTTTTTTTGATATCTGTTTGTATACTAAGATTTATGTACCATTTATATTCATTAAAAGAACTAAAGTGTTGGGTTCCACATTTCGTTTTCTACGAGACTCTGTAATATCGAGTTTTATGAGATCGAATCGTGTTTCCTACAAATCTACAAGAAATGAGAAGAAAAGTTCCGCCACTAACAAAATGTTCCATGTGTTTTAGCCCCTGTGGTTTTTTACATGCACGGGGTTATTCACTAGGGAATAATTCATATCATTTTAACATCATCTCAGGATAACAGTATTATTTCACTAACCTATCATAACTAACCTACTAACTATATGCCTATATATAGTTACATATCACTACATGTATTTAATCGGGCGTACTAAAATATTGGCTATGCCTTCAACTATTCTGACTATAACATCTGCCTAGAAATATTTTGCCTGACTATACCATCTGAAATAAACATACATCATTACCTAACATAAAATAGGTCGTATTGTAGCTTGGATGTGCTTTTAAAGTAGTTACTATTCAGTATGACTATAAGATCTGCCTTGTAAAACAGCTCATTTTTGATACACTTATATAAATTAGTCGTTATTGTAACGTTTACATTCGTTAAATACTATTTACGAAATCCCGTGGGGGGTGGGGGATTATCAGACGACGACTACACCTATATAAATTAGTCGGTATTGTATCGTTTAACATTCGACAAGTAGTATTTATGAAATCCCGTGGGGGTGGGGATTCCAAATGACCACACCCTAAGGCAATTAGTCGATAATGTAACGTTGAACACTTTCCTTGTCCCCCTCACTTATATATTACAGAGATAATACCTTCTCTTAATACTACTTTGACCATTCTATCTTATATACATTGAATACTAACATTTCTGACGCACCTTTATTAATTGTTACTATTTTATCGAGATGGGACTCTCCTTAGCGAGGGTTGCTAGGCATCTACCCGAAATAATAAAATGTCTCTAAGGGGATGATTTACCGCATTTAATTGAACTGTAGTAGTTGTTAATTACATATTGGAGGTTTAGTTGTGACATATTATGACATACAATGGTGTGTGACATCAATTTATATCATGTTGTCCATAACAACCATTACTATGCAGCTACACTTTTTTTCTCAGTGACATTTTGAGGCCTTCTCGGTGATGTTTCGGGGCTAAACTGCACAAGAAGTTAGTCTACAGGACCTTTAACGTGTGCCCACACATTATGAAGTGTATATTGTATAACTGATACAGAATTACTAAGGATAGCAGGTGGTAATCGGACCATTGCTAGGGGCTCACCCT
The DNA here is from genome assembly GCA_032622095.1 of Siphonodentalium dalli. NCBI lineage: Eukaryota > Metazoa > Mollusca > Scaphopoda > Gadilida > Siphonodentaliidae > Siphonodentalium > Siphonodentalium dalli. The sequence goes on from CP136062.1 coordinate 160,301,194, forward strand.
CCAATTTATTATAAATCTTCATTGGTCATAACACTTTGTAAATTACTAAATGCCTGGCAGAAATACTTAACACTATGTGTACTACCATGGAATCGATAGTTATCTGGTTTTCATCGCACCGACATTCATTGTCTCTTTAGCAATGTTTGCTAGGTAACTACAACCCAGTAAAATAATCCAATTGACAATCTGACAAACTTACGAATATTTGAGGTAAAATACATTTTTTTTAGCTGATTCCAATGAAGATGATTGGTCTTAAAATTATGTATGCCTGATGAGTCATGACATGACCAAAGAATGAGCGTGTATACATATTGGTCACACCCTTGCCCATATAGCCACTCAAGGTATACATATACACCCCACTCCTGACCAGAGTCACTCCATGTGTACATAGTATAACATCAATGGCCACAAAACCCTTTTGATACCCTGCAAACCGGCCATTCATACACTCCAGGCTTTAATATGCACCTCACCCATGACAAGCATACACCACATGTATGACCATACAGTCACTCTCTGCATACCTATTCACTCCACCATTGGCCATAGTCACTCCCTGTATACACACTCGCCACACCATCACCATATGGCCACTCAAGATATACATACTAGTATACACCAAACCCATAATCATAGAGTCACTCCATTGTCTCCAAGTATACATAATACACCCCACCAATGGCCATACAGCCTTTCTATATTGAACAATGCCCCGTACACTTGGCCATACACTCCAGGCTTGAATATACACCTCACCCATGGTAATCATACACCACATTTATGACCATACAGTCACTCCTTGCATACCTATTCACTCCACCATTGGCCATATGGTCACTCCCTGTATACGTAGTCGCCATACCCTTGGCCATATAGCCACTCAAGATATAATTTACTCCAAGTATGCATATGCACCCCACCAATGGCCATACAGCCTTCTAGATATACCAATAGCCCGCACACTCGGCCATTCACACACTCCAGGCTTGAATATACACCTCACCATGGAAATGATACACCAAATGTATTACCATACAGTCACTCCTTTTATACCTATCCACTCCACCATTGGCCAAAGGTCACTCACTCCCTGTATACCTAGTCACCACAGCCATATAGCCACTCAATATATACATATACACCACTCCCATAACCAATTGAATCACTGCAAGTATATATATGCACCCTACCAATGGCCATACAGCCCTTCTATATATACCATGACCACGAACACTCGGCCGTTCATACACTCCAGGCTTGAATATACACCTCACCAATGACAATCATACACCAAATGTATTACCATGCATGCAGTCATTCCGTGTATACCTATTCACTATACCATTTGGCCATACGGTCACTCCCTGTACACATATTCGCCACACCCATGGCGATACAGCCCGTCAATATATTCTTATACCATGTACACACGACCATTTATGCACTCCAGACTTGGATATACGCCTCACCCATGATAATTCAGCCACACACTGTATACTTATACACCACATTTGTGACCACACAGTCACACCTTGTATACATATCCACTCCACCATTGGCCCTATGGTCACTCCCTGTATACCTATTTGTCATATACATGGCATATAGCCACTCACAATATTCATATACACCCCGCACTTGACCATAGCTTCACTCCATGAATACATATACACCCTAACATTGGATGTATATACCAATACCCTTCACACATGGCCATTTGTACACTCCATACTTGCATATACACATCAGTGACATCACCCATTACAATTCAGCCACTCGCTGTATACTAATAAACACCATCCATGAGCATACATCTACTCCCTGTATACATATACACACACCTATGACAATATATCAGCAACAGAAAATAATCATATACATGCATATACATCCATACCACAATGGAACTTCATATGTACTCATACGCCAGCCAATGACCAACCATCTACACAGGTATACATATACACTTCAACAATCATGATCATAGTCATTCCATGTATACCTATACACATTGCCCATAAGCATTCAACCGCTCCCTGTTTGTCCATACACCCTACCCATGATAATACAGCCAACATATCATATGTATACATATAAACCCAGCCATGACAATACAGCCACCCAAGGTGCACCTGTGCATCCCAGACATGACCATACAGTCACTCCATATATACATAAAAAACACAGAAAACTATGTAGCTACTCTTTTTATACCCATGCACCACTTCAATGACCATATATTATAGCCACTCCATGCAGCTTCCATGTATACATATTCACCTCGCACATGACCTATCCTTATACATCCATACATCTCAATGTGGACCCCACCCATTACCATATAGCCACTGCTTGTACAACTATTTACCTCACATCACCACACAGTCACTTCCTGGCTGCCATTTCGACATACACCATTATTAAGTCAATCAATGTTGATGCTAATGTGCAACAGTAGCCAAATAATATGCTCCCGCTCAGTTCCGTTTCTGTGCATTTCCTTTCAAAACCTGGCCAGAGACACTTTTGGCAAAATTCCACACTGCAACCTTTAAAATTAATTTGTCATAACTCATAAGGTACTGTGACAACCAGAATATAACATTAATTTTAGTTGTAAGTTGATTAGTAACATGGTTGATAACCAACAGAGTCACAATTTGCTACTTTTTCGGAACAGCAGAGAATAATGTATATGTGGAAAATCTACTCTTTTTTTTTTACCAAATCTGGTTACCATTTGCAAGCCATCTTGGGTAATTTGTCTACAAAACACATCAGTGTGACATATTTAGGACAGAATAGTATAATAAACACCTTTGATACAAATGATAGTTCCATTTTACTTGAAAACAATGGTCCAAACCTGAAAAGTTAATTTAGCTGATTTTGATGCCAAATCTGTGATAGAAAAATCCAATAATTCTATAATGTCACTGGTTAAAATAGTAACAATTAATAAAGGTGCATCAGAAATGTTAGTATTCGATGTATATAACATAGAATGGTCAATTTTGTTCATCAGCCACAACTTGCATTATGGTCATTGATGCTTTTGAAATTTAAAAATAATATGGGTTGGTCTCTTAAGAATGGTCGCAATGACACCTTCCAACCATAGAAACTATCCATCCCTATATAATATACACTGTGTGATGTATTAGCGTATATAAAATGTATTTCAGACTAATCTACCACCAATTCTGGTCCCAAAATGTCAGAGAAGAGTGCCAAATATACATTTTACTGTCTGGGTAGCTGCTTAGCAACGGTTGTTATGGACATTATGATGGGAAACAAGGTCACAAGTCTTTGTAATTGATCCTGTGTCACAAATAGAACTCAAATATGCAATCCACAACAACTAACATTGAATGAAATACTGTAATCCATCCTTATATGAGCATTTTATACTTTCGGGTAGTTGCCTAGCAACCGTTGCTAAGCGGGGCCAAATCTCGATGGGGTCAATATCTGAAAATGATCAGTAAGGTCCAAGGAACTTATGTGGCAAGTTTCATGCTTTTATCATAATTTGTGCAATTCTTACATTTTCATGCACCAAGCGCCTGGACTAAAACGCAAACGGTCTCGGTGTTATTATTCGCAACAATTCGTTTCCCAGACGATTCAAGATGTAGCGGTATACGAGGCCAGGAATAGTTTTTGTGCGATAAAACTCCCTTCCGTCCTCAGAAAATCGGCGCCTAATCTTAACTTCATTCTCCCGGTGGCTCATACACAAATGTTGTATTACACCATCGAATTGCTTAAATTTAGTTGAACAATAGTAGCATTTGTATATATCCATTACGTGAGTCAGTTCTGCAAATAAAAAGAGCGTAAGTCAGTTTTAGAAGAACACGAAATGAGATATTTCATTATCTCCACTAGGTGCAAAACCACCTGCGGTCGTTACCACTTCATATATTGCAACAACTGCGGACTGTACCCATAACCACTGCGAGCAGGACCATTCAACTGTTTCTTTAAGTAAGAAAATATAGCAGTTAAAGGTACGGTTGGCCTTGGCGGTGGGTATCCTGTGAAAATATTTCCACCCGTCAAAAACCGCCACAAACAGAAAGAACATCAAAATGTAGACATACTTTGTCCGTATATAAATAAGAAATATCGCATAAACAGTATGTTATTCTAACATGTTTAACCATTGTTGTGTAAACAAAAGCATAAAAAGTTACTTTTCTGGTGTTTGTTTATATTATGATGGTAAACATAAAGAGCGTTCTTTGTGGGTGAATTCCTTATATGGAACGAATAAAGAGCGTTTATGCCATTTGTGTGTGATTAGCCAGTAGCATTGTGTCGTCCTCTGTAACCCAATCAGGCTCTTGCTTAGGTAAAATATAGTAGGTATTTATGATAACATGCTGTTTACGCGATGGTCATGTTATATGTGAACGAAACTGTATGCGTTTTAATGTTTTCCTGTTTACGGTGTTTGGAACAAATATGAATATTTTCGACAATTAAGGCCTCACGTGCCTTTAACTCAAAATGTATTTCTCGCCGTTCAGAATACAAGTATCTGAGAACAGTTACTAATGAAATATTCGACGTCTATTTGAATATTTTTTTTTTTCAAAGATAATCAGTATTTCCTTGTTTAACAATGGGTTACGAATACATAAATTATTGAAAATCAACATTATATATACATGGGTGTTAATACAAACGCAATATATCATGTATAGGTTCTGTGATAGACTGATAGTCCATTCGGTCGCTCACATGTGCTGTAATATTGATGGTATGTCCGCGCTGTGTGTTTCTTCCTTTGTGCGTGGTATTTGTTTACAATTTGCTACCAGAACTGTGCCCTGCGACCAGGACCACAACCACTGCGACCTCGCTGTGCAGGACCGGTTCACAGGGGGTGAGTATACAAATTGGATAATAGATATGAAATTGTACTGTAATTATCAACCCTATAGAAACTACAGGTACACAGCAAATGGCCTGTTCCGCTTAGCATTGTCAGTATTATTTGCTACTTCACTGTTTAATTCTCTTTCCTTTTCTGATTGCTATACATGTAGATGCTAACTGAGTAACTCTACCATAAACTCTGCCATCTAACTACTTTAGTTGTCTAGACAGTGTCTATACTCGATATAATATATGATGTGATTACTGTCACTGAGAGCAAACGTGATTGATATTCAGTTTTCAGTGAAAATTGACTAAATTTATTTAGCAAAAGTTTAAGCACAGGTCTACATTTCCAGATATCACAACATTGGAACCCACATGGACCTAAGTGTATGCATAAAGTACATGATCACTATATCTGTACTGCCGTGATATTTGTGTTTGATTGGTATACACAAAATATTAAATACTAATACGATCGTAGAATTCTGATTAATCCAGCCTTGGATATAATAAGCAACACCTTTCAGAACCTTCATTTATCAGAGAAATTCCACAATTACATATTTTCATATAAGTTATAAAGAAATCGATTTAAATAAAAAAATCTTGATTTCAATCAAATAAATCGATTTTTTAAATTTATTTTTAAAAATCAAAAAAATCACCAACCCTTTGAATTATGGATATCCATAATTTGAGCCGATTTATGGATATCCATAAATCGAATTAGTAGAAAATTTATGATTTTCTTCATTGCGCTGTAATTCGAGGAATTATGGATATCCATAATCCGATTTAGTGAGATCACTAATTCGAATTGTGATATCCGTAAATGAATTAGTGATATCTATAAATTGTAGATTATGGATATCCGTAATTCGAATTAGTGATATCTATAAATCGAAATATAGATATCACTAATTCATTTGTGGATATAACTAAATAGGGGATATATAAATAGAGGAACGGCGCCCCATAAAGTTGGCACAGACGTATTTCCACTCTAACGGCAATAGCCCAGCAATACCGTTATGATTGGACGAAACTCATTCCATTTTCACATCATGCAATATGGATCTTCTGCATGTTTATTCTGCATGACTATATATTATCTAATGAATGTTTTTGCAGGGTTTTACCCGAAATTAAAGTGTCTTGAACCCGATATAGACTAGGTATAGTCGGTGACTATATTGGACATTCGAAAACTCAGTGGGTTAGGTGGTAAAATATTTGAGTGGAATCTTAATTATTCGTCAACGGCTAATGCCGTTCTTTATTCCGTGAAAATCGGACCATAAATGCGATTTTGGACAATTTGCCACTTTGGGTGGTACGATAGAGAAACCCAGTGCATGGGTTGAGAGGTAATTTTTTTTAGTGGAAACTTATTTTTTTGTCAACGGATATCCATACAGTCTGTTGGGTGGGTAAGGTTTCTGTGAAAATCGGAGCAGAAATGCGATGTTAGACATGTTACCACTTTGAGTGGTGTGGTATGGAATACCAGTGGGTTGGGTGGTAAAAGTTTTGAGTCGAATCTTAACTATTCGTCAATAGCCACCCTAAAATGCCGTTTATTCTGTGAATTAAATCGGACCAGTAATGCGATTTTGGACGTACACTATCCCACTTTGGGTGGTATGGTATATATGGAAACCCAGTGGGTTGAGCGGTAACTGTTTTGGGTGAAATTTTAATTATTCGCCAACGGCCACCCTACAACGCCGTTTATTTCGTGAAAAACGGACCATATAGGTTCGATTTTGGGCATTGTACCACTTCAGGTGGTATAGGGTAAGGAAACCCAGTGGGTTAGGCGCTAAAATGTGAAAATCGGACCAATGTACCGTTCACGGATATCTCTAAATTGTGACACTCGTCCCCTATCCCGTCACCACACTGTCCACAAGTTTTTAACCTACCGGTACACGTTTTTTATACTGTTTCAATGCCGTTTATTCCGCGAAAATAGCTAATTTCGAACGTCCAATAAGGAATAAGTAACTGTTGTCATTTCATCATATAGGCCTATACCTGTATATAACTGATCAGCGAAACTACGAACACTACCAATTCACCCTAAAATCATGCATAATACATATAATTGATCATAATTTGGTTCCAAAACCAGCTAGATGATTGATGAGTTCTATATTTGGGCCCGTCGGTGCAGGATATATAACAAGACTGTATTTATGTGTGCTATTGGAACAAAATGAGATGACGATATACATGTATAGTCATACACATGCCAGTGCACGATATACAGCATGACTGTATAGTTATATTTATCGATTCTGTAATATATGCCAGTCTGCCAGTCTGCCGGTCGATCGGACCCCGCCTCTTTGAATACCGAATCCATCGAATATAATCCATGTGTGTATACGTACCTCCTCCTTATCGAAAAATATATCTGATGTAATCATGCACGCATTGGATGACAATGGCCTATAAAGTCATACAATTGGCAACGTCGTGCAATGTATACATGTACGAATAAACTGCCCTCGTGTGCATGATAACAATAGCCAGACCACGGTACAACAGAGTGTATAAATATAGCTTTAGCTAAAAATAGACGTGACTCTGCATGAAGCACCGTCTTCTTTGTCACATGAAGATTTCCCCAAGCAAAGTCATAATATGCGAAGCATATAACAGGCATATAAATGATGTGTGTTCAAGTTCGAATTTTCATTTGCACACTTAAAGGTACTCAATCCGATCAGACGCTCTTAAACTACAGTAACTATTCCCTTGGCTTCGGTGGTAAAAGAAAATATTTTATTATCGAGTCGAGGAACCAACCCAAAATTTACTTTTCACCCCATCCTCTTGGTCGGAATTTTCTGACTTGTATTTAAAGTTTTCTAACAGTTGGAAATATGTATATAGCCGGCGGGAAATGTTCCGTCTGTTGACACTGAGCATATACGTCTAAATCGATTTTTGACCCAAAGTATGAAAATATAGTAATTCTTGACCCAAAACAACACACAATCGTCTATAACAATTAAAGATGCATAATCCGAATTACCGCTCCCAAATGACTATTTATTTGGCTTCGAGGGTGAAAAATATTTGATTCGAGTCGAGGAACCCACCCATCAAAGGTGATCAGATATCGATTTTTGAAATTTGTTATTTCTCGAAATGTGCAATTATTGTGGCCCCTGCAGAAACGAGTCGTCAAACCGAGTGTCTCGGACAAAATTGCGGATGAAGATGGATAACTCTATAATCAAGTTTTATTACGACCAGACTTGGTGATACGCGAGTGATAATTTATTTTTGGGGGACTATTGTAATCAGCCCCGTCCGTCTGGCCGTCCGTCCGTCCCGTCCGTGCGTCCGGAGTTATAACTCCAGTAATGATCATCCGATTTGATTGAAACTTGGTAAGTATATGTCTCAACCAAGAACACATGTGGTCTCCAATTCTGGGTTTGATCCAATGTTATTTTATGGAGTTATTTCCCTTTTTTCAACTTTTTTTTTACTTAGAAAATTTCTCACTTTTTCGGTTTCCGGATAATATCTCAAGTTTGGATCCTTTAATTGCAAATACCGTTTTTATGTGGATCAGTCATATCAAGATACAGGTAGAGTTCGAATATTAGTTTGATCCGATGATTTGTCCTAGAGTTATGGACTTTTTTCGACTTAGAAAATTCAATTTTTCTTGTTTTGCCTTTGGTTTCCGGATGATAACTCAAGTTTGGACTGTTCAATTGAAAATTCCGTTTTTTTGTGAGTCATTGATATCAAAATACAGGTCATGTTCGAATTTGAGTTTGATCCAATGATTTTTCCCAGAGTTATGGGCCTTTCGACTTTTAAAAATAATTTCTGTATGAGGGTATAATACCCTCAGGGACCGTCAGGGTACCTTCATGGTGTAATCAACTCCTCCTACAGTTTTAATCGTAGATATTTGAAACTTCAGAGCATTGTTAACTACCCACATATTGGAGGTGTGCAACATGTATATAGATGACGGAAAAATTATTTGTTTACGGAATTATTAACCCTTTCGACTTGGAACATTTCAACATTTTTTTTTATTTCTTTAACAAAGTGGCACCGACTTGTCACGTTGTCGGGGGACACTGTGGTCTGCCGACCTTTTATATTTAAGTCTTTAAGTATGGGAGGCCATAACATAAGTTAAAAGAAAAGTGTGATATTACATTCGAATTAAAACCAGAGTATACTGTCTTATATAGGTATGCATGGAGATATACATCCCAATGATACCCTTGATATCTGTACAATACTGTATAGAAAATTTATATACTCATGTAAAATGAGGGCTACCAACCCAACTATAAATGGACTTCTTGAATTTTTTAAATATTATAAAAGAATTGAAACTCTAAACACATATTCCTTGAATGATAGAAGTAAAAAATATGGGGAAAGATGGGAAGCTCTGGAAGCAATTCTTAGCAATTGAAAACAATGCAATATCTACTTCTCAGTGAAGCTATTACTCCAACATGCTCATAATATGGATTTAATAACTTCCCCCCACGACAGTTCAGAAATAAGTGATCATAAGTATCCACGTTTCACAAATACACTGATTATCCACAAAAAAAAAAAATTACTTGTTTTATATGTTGTTACTTTATATCTACAAATTACATTTAATCATATATACATGTATGTTCATATATACCTCAAAATATTTGAAAATGTTATACAATACTGAATAAGACTAATGTCACATGATGAAATTAAAAAAATGATCTGAATAAAAATATTAAAACGAAAAAAAAGTATGGGAGGCCAATTTCACATTTAGGCCCTACTATTTTATTAATAATTGTGCCGAAGCGCAATTCAATTGCGCTGTTCAAAGCGCAATTCATTGAAATAAGTCAACTGCGCTAAAGCGCAATTAATATTCCTCACACCCCAGCCAGTCTGAGCTGAATATTGTTAGCCATGCATGTGGAGCCATTCTGATTGTAATAAACAAGACAGTCAATTACTGTGGGGTCGCTCACCTGACTGTAAAGACTGAGAAGACCGGGACTCTGAAGACTACATCGGTCAGTAATTGTCAAAATCACTTAAGATAAGTAATTCTAAACAGAGAGGCTCTTCACCTTGAAATTTTCAATTGCACACCACTGACAAATCTCCAACCCCTTACCCTTTTTAAACAAGACAATCAGACCACAGTCCTAAGTTCACAAAATTCCTTTTGGTACCAGTACTTCAATCTCTAGAACTTGGAAATTACCAACCTGACATCGCCCATAAAGTTAAAATTTGTGGCCATTTTGGTCTAACAGTTTAACCCGAAGTAGGAAAATGTGGACTGTTACTGGTTGAAAAATCAAATCTACAACTAATGTTTTATCAGGCATGAAATTTTCAACTGTTTAAAATTTTGATCAAAGTAGGGGGTCAAAACCCCACCCCTCTACACTTCCGCTTCATTGCCCATCACTAGGCAGCTTAGAAATCAATAGGAATCTATATATTGTTATATCAGTACCAAACAGCATAGATACAGGTAGGATGGGTGGTTGAGAGTTAAATCTCTTATCTCTGCCCATATTTGAACAAACGTGAATCCCCATCTATGAGATCCATTCATCTAGAAATTTCAAACGGTAGATTTTAAGAGTTAAAGAGAACTGATTTTACTCAAAAGTTTCCTAAAAATGACCCATGTATACAAATTTAAAAACCAGTCACCGAAGGACCCCCATACCAAACATAAACTAAGTAGGCCCGATGGTTCTTGAGAAGAAGCTGTTTTAAGAATTACTATGGAGAGAAAAAGTTATGGCCCTGGCTTCTCACCTATATGACCTGATGAACTCATTTGAACAAATCTGAATGTGAGTCACTTAGGGGACATCCACACCAAAATATATAAACCCATTCGGTCTTTAAAATGTATCTGGAGAAGAAAAAAAATTGATGGAAGGATGGAGACATCCCAACAGAGGGATGGATGGGAGGACAGACTGACTGAGAGACAGACAAATTTAATCCAATATACCCCCAATGTTTTCTTTGCAAATCAGGGTATAATGAGTTCAACTGGATCGGTGGTGGTTAAGAATATAATATTGGAACAGCCAAGCCTGAATATAGTGTCTGACATTTGCAGAATGAGGTCCCTAAAGGGTGAATTTAGTGACGCAATCCTGCAATGTGGGCTAGCATAACCAAATTCACCCTCTGGGGACCTCATTCTGCATAGGCCTCAACTGCTATGGGAGCTAGACATAGGAACAGACTGATGTTCTCCAGTTAAAGTTGGTGATGTTCACCCATTGGGCACCTCAATTATCCATTTTATCTTCTGCAAATTAGGGGGATATAGAAACTAAACAGAAGGAAAAAGGTAAGTGAAAAAGGTCAAATTAAGACCCTATATACCCTGAAGATGAGGCATAAGGAGACTGAGGTCCCTGGATACTGTATTTGCCGATGCTAGCATGATGTGCAGGACAGCATCACTAAATTCACCCACTGGGGACCTCATTCTGCAAATGTCAGACACACATGCATTTTGTTTTGATTTGATTTTAATGACACACATGGGACATGACTGATGAGCAGTTGTTTACAACTGTCTGCCAGATAACATCTCATTATGACTGTGTTATTAACTCTCTCTGTCTAGAGCTAATATCACTGGCTGAATCTGCTTGTGGAAGAGGTGAGATGGGTTGGGTGCTGTTGGTTGGTGGCAGGGTGGTGGTCTGTGTCATGAGGGGGGGGGGGGGTGATGGAAAGAGACAGTTTCCATGCTATCATTCAAGATTTTCATAACTCTGCGGATGTTACAATGGTGTTTGTTTTTCTAATTATTTTTTTTCTGGACAGTGGGTGCAGGGGCGGCGCAGAGCGTGGGGGGGGGGGGGGGGGGTATTGAGCAAGGATTTCAATTTAAAGATATATATTTTTAAAGAGTTACGTCCCTGGCTCGGCCCCTATTTGACGCAGTGACCCCATTTGAACAAATCTGAACACCAGTCACCCAAGGACCCTCCATACCAAATAGTAGCTAAATCGGCCCAATGATTCTTGACAAGAAGTTGTTCTAAGAATTACTATGGAGGAATAGAGTTATGGCCCTGGTTTCGCAACTAATTGACCGGGTGACCTCATTTGAACAAATCTGAACACCAGTCACCCAAGGACCCTCCATACTAAATATTAGCTAAATCGGCCCAATGGTTCTTGACAAGAAGTCGTTCTAAGAATTACTATGGAGGAATCGAGTTATGACCCTGGTTTCGCAACTAATGGACCTGGTGACATCATTTGAACAAATCTAAATGCGAGTCACCTAGGGAACATCCACACCAAATATGAACCCATTTGGTCTTACGTTTCGGGAGAAGAAGGTGATTCTTGACGGACGGACGGACGGGCGGATCGACGAACGGACGACGGACGAGGAGTGATGACTATAGCTCCACCGGAGACTTCGTCTCAGGTGATCTAAAAACTGTTGATGTGCTATTCCTTAGCCAATTGGGTTATTTCAAAAATATTACCCAGAGGGAGAGGGGGTTACCCATTACATAGTAAGGGGTTACCCATTACATAATAATACGTCTAAATTGCGCTTCTTTCAGCGCAATTAATATTATAAATGCGCAATCCAATTGCGCTTTAGCACAATTGAATTATGCTTCAGTGCAATTGAATTGGGCTTCAGTCCAACTATTAAAGGTACTAAATCCGACCAGAGGGTCCCCATCTCATCAGATTCCAACAACAACAATTCGATCAGAGGGTCCTATATTACTATTTCTTTGGCTTTGGTGGTAAAAAATATTTGATTCGAGTCGAGGAACCCATCAAACAAAGCTCAGAGTTATTAGAAATTGATTTTTGAAAATTCTTATGTTCTCGAGATGAGTACTAATAATTGCCGTCAATTTCGTTTCCTGCTCGAGATTTGTACACCAAAACTCTATTCAAACAGACAAGGATGGATAACTCTAAAATCAAGTGGTAATAATAACGCAATTTTAACTGAGATCTGGGCCAGAAAGTATTCCCGATAATGAAAAATAATAGATTTCTAAAATCGATATCTAACAAATCTGAGCTTTGATGGGTGACTTTCTCGACTCGAATCAAATATTTTTGACCCCCGAAGCCATTGAAACAAGTGCACCGCTAGGCGGAGGTAACGCCCCCGGCTGTACAATCAGAGAAACTTTCTGGTTAAGCGCTATAAAAATGCCACATGTTGTTCTATATTAGCTTCAAATTTGGTCTGGTGCCACAAAAATAGAAGGAAAACTGAATTTTCTAAAAAAAAAAGAATTTTTTAAGTCGAAAAAGGGTCATTTATAACTCTCACAAAAATTATCCGATTGAACCGAAATTTTACCTTGACCTGTATTGCGATATTGGTAATACACAAAAAAACGGGTTTTGCAAATAAACAATCCAAGTTATTATCTGGAAACCAAAAAAAGTAGCAGAAAACTGAATTTTCTAAGTCAAAAAAGGGGCATAACTCTGGAAAAAATGGGCGGACGAAACCACGGCTATGGGGAAATCTTGTCCCCCCGGCTGGTCTATTAGCATACCAAAGATCAACTGAATTGAGTTAGCGAAACCAAAGTTATGAGTTGAAACGTTCGTACGGACGGAAGGACGGACGGAAGTACGGACGTACGGAAGGATGGAAGGACGGACGGACGGACGGACGGAGGGCTCCACTATCGGAGATCGGGGGCATAATAATAATTGAGAGGAGTTTTATCGGATTGAGTATAAATATAAATAAGGCCTACCTTTAATAATGTGAAACTGGCTTCCCTGAACATATATATATATATATATATATATATATATATATATATATATATATATATATATATATATATATATATATATATATATATATATATATAGCCTGTAGGCCTACTTATTCTCATCCGATCGCAAATTATTACGCCACCTGTGGTGTTTCTAGCTTCTGTGAGTTTGATATTGTGTGGTGTACAGGGCGAATGGTATTTTTGGAGATTTTGTGTACCTTACTCAATCGTACCGATAGAATCACGTAGATGCCGAAATTGTAACGTTAACGCCACCGGTGTATAATATGTTTATGAAAATATGATAAATCGTATCGATAGAGTCAGGACAGGCTGAAATTTTAAACTTAAAGTCACCGGTGTAATAATATGTTGTTGAAAATATAAATAATTTGATAGACTGAAAATAATATATAACCCATTGGGAGCCCCTGATGTATTCTTGTTTGTACCTTACGCAATTGTACCGATAGAATCACGTAGATGCTTAAATTGTAAAGTTAACGCCACCGGTGTATAATACGTTTTTGAAAATGTGTTAAATCGTATCGATAGAGTCAGGACAGGCTGAAATTCTAAACTTAAAGTCACTTGTTGTTGAAAATATAAATAATCTGATAGACTGAAAATAATGTGTTACCCATTTAGAACCCCTGGTTTAGTGAAGTGCATTGTGGGAAGTTTAATTGTGATTCTCCTACATCTTTATTTTCTGGAATTATCACCAAGATTTCTCCACTCTATTCTGTTAAAATGTACCCTGATCGGTCATATTCTTTTGATAATTCTATCTAAATACATCTTAGCTACTATTCGGATCTGCTGTCCCGGTCGAAGAAGGTTTAGTTTGACCAAAACGGCTATTGACAAAAGTTTGTTTACAAAAATTGAGCATACTCAATGACCCGTAGGCCGTACACGCTGTAAATTTGTTATCGAAAACAAATTCAATTTCTTCCATCTAAAACATAATTACGCGCTGAACTCTGTCATTTTAAGAATATAGTAGTATTATACACATACACACCAAGTTTCAGCTCAAAATTTTGAAAAATGACAGTTTTATAGACATAAATCGATTTTAATGGCAAATTGTTTAATCATTAATGTAATCGGTGCGTATAAAAGCCGAACACAACCGAACATAACCGAACACAAGTCCAAATAATGGGAAATATAACGAATAAAGTTAATAGGCGTGTGTATTCATGTTCACACTATTAATATACGAAGTTTGGTGCAGTTCGGGCCAATAATAAGTGTTTTATTCGATATTTTGTAAAACGCGTTCAGTGTTCGGCATAGAAAAGCCGAACACAAGCTTCTCTGGTGTATTAGTCTATAACGGCTGTCTAGCTAGGTGATAATTAATATCAGATATATGGTCACTAAGCCGAAAGGCTTTAATTGTTGTTGGTGGCGGTCTCTCACCTATTGTAGTTCAGTGTTTTGACAGTTAGTTGCAATCAGTATTTGATGGCGCCGATACTATTATAGAAACAACATGCTTTTGGTGGGCCCCGCCATGAAAGACAACGTACGATTGTAAAAACAATATTTGAGTGACAAGAAAGTGAGTTCATGGTGCAATATCCGAGAAGTTCTATATAAGAATGTGGTATGATATTATTTGGCAAATCACAATCTCAGCAGTATTTGGCATTCTGATCACAGGTCTGAAAATTCTACAATGCCTAATTCCAAATTGATTTACCCATGTCACTAGTGTTTGTTCCCAGTAATGTCACGAGATACGCAGCATCGGCTGCGATATGTGTGACCGATGGTTTCATGTAGAGTGCCAGCAATTGAAAATCAATGACTTTTTACTAAGTCATCGCTTGGTGACCAATTTAATTTATGCCAGAATCTTCGGCAAATTTCGACTGACGGACGTTTGACGATACCGAAAACCGCGGCTATTGCCAAGAAGCCATGTCAGGCTAAAAGAGTAAAGGCATGCAAAACTAGATCAATCAACCCTAGCAAGCGTCAAAAGGTATCTTGGCGCAAAATAATTATTCCTTTCATATCACATTCCTGTCATATCAGGCACATTTTTGAAAACGATCTTAAATTCCTGCATATCAGACTTTTAAAAAGATACAATACGAAACGCTCTTTATTCGTATTCAGACAATTCATTTCAATTCAATCGGTATTCGATGCATGTGTTTCTACGATAAGTTGAACACTGGCTTTATATCGGCTTCCACCATACAGCATGATATATACACAAAAGTTAGGCACGCATCAGAGCCATTTCCATCCACTGACTTCAAGGAGAACAAACTCTGCCCAAATCCGTTCCGCCGAGGACAGAATTTGCATACAAGTATATTGTATAGTATATTGTATAGTACTTTGAACATATACTATGATTGACATCAATTCCACCAGAATTCCCTGCACCATCACCAAGAGATGTTATGTCGCCAACAAGAACACTATTATATATAATTTTACAATGTTTACTTATGATTGCAATAAACTATTTGTTTTGTGGTTAGTATTATATTCTCCGAACCATTTCCGCATGAGTATCTTAACTCGACAACCGATTTACTACTTCTTAGAAGTCCGGGGCGTGCTGATATGTTCGCATTTGTCCAGTATGATCCATCTAAACTACCACATTGTACGAAATGACTTGTAATAATAACGGGGGGGGGGGGGTAACATTTTAGTGAGCATGCAGACGAAAATGGACAACAAAACACGTTTTTTCTCGCGAATTAAACCTGCGAAATCCCTTCTGGCAGATATTAATTATCACCTATCAGCGGATAATCTAATCCATGAGACAGAAGTTTGTGTTCGGCTTTTCTATGCCAAACACAAACGTGTTATACAAAACACTCATTATTGAACCAAACTCCACCAAACTTCGTATAGTAATAGTATGAACGTGAATACATATGCCTATGAACTTTACAAGGTGGTCTTATATTTAGTAGACTGTATATAGAGTTATATATCTCAAACGCCAGCTAACGCCACATCTATGCATATCTATGTGTTAATTAATTACCGGTGACTGAGTGTCGAACATAAACTTGTGTTCGGCTTTTCTATGCCGAACACTAAACGCGTTTTACAAAATATCGAATAAAACACTTATTATTGGCCCGAACTCCACCAAAGTTTGTATAGTAATAGTGTGAACATGAATACATATGCCTATGAACTTTATTCGTGAAATTTCCCATTATTTGGACTTGTGTTCGGTTATGTTCGGTTGTGTTCGGTTGTGTTCGGCTTTTATGAGCTCCCAATGTAATATTGTTAAATTTTATCATCGAAAAAAAAAAATCATTTCTTCGATCTAGGAAATAATTACGTGCTGTACCCTGTCATATTTGACCGGTTCTACCTGATAATTGTGTGACAGTACAGTCGCGTTACTTTATACGTCAACATTGGTCATTATCACTCGACAAATTTATTTTGGTCTATCGTATCAACCCCTATTTCCCCCGCGTAGCCTGACTAAGTGTCTTTATCGCTCCACTAATTTGTATCGTTTCATCGGTATGAATTCCATATCCAATTATCCACATATAACCAACCCAACCTCTAATCCCGGTCCAATTTATTTATTTCTTTCATCGGTATATATAGTCATGTTACGTAATATTTTATCTCGTGATACTTGTACTTATATGTCTATGGTATTACTATAGTATGCCGTATATGTATATCAATTGCTATTCCTTTCTATATAATCCTGGTGCCAACTATAGAGATAATTTCAGACCCCCCCCCCCCCCAATTTTATATAATTGCTGCTTTAGTACAGTCGATCACGATGCATTACATGGCAACATCGATCCACTAATTTATGTCAGTTCATCAACTTCATCGGTACAAACCCCTTTTTTCTCCGAGTCCATATAACCAACCCAACATCTTATAGAACTCCATAAATGACTATTCTGGCACTATATAGAGATGACTAAGATTCTGACACCCCCCTATTTTATAGCCTTGTTGCAACAGTAGAGTTGATATGCATAATATGTCAACATTGGTCGTTATTGCTCTACAAATTTATATCGGTTCAACCCTTAGTTCCCTGTATCGCCCACCCCTCCCTCAATTTATTTTTTTCATTTGTATTATAGTCTCGTCACATACACATTTTATCTTTTGTAACTTTTGCTTCAACGCGTCGAGATCCGCTGCAGAAAATACAAAACTGACAACATTTTGAAATGTAAGCAGGCTTCAAACTCATCTTATCCAAGAAAAACTCTGGTTACATAAAAAATTTGTGTATAAGGTGTACGCGCATTTGTTGCGTTAAAAACCAAAGGTCCCAAGTCAAGGTCCAAATCCCCAACACACTGATGTGAGGTTTAACTCCATCTACATACAGTAATGTCCAAAGTAATTCATCACTTAACCACAGCAAAATTGTGTGTATTTTTTCATGATTCTAAATCCTGAAAAATTACCCATAATTATGCTGTGGTTAAAGGGTCAATTACTTTGGGCATTACTGTAACCAATATAAGGATTTGAGGTTTAATGATAACTCAATCATCATACAGTAATGTTCAAAGCAATTGACCACTTAACCACAGCAGAATAATGGGTAATTTGAGGATTGTAAATGCTGAAAAAATACATAATTCTGCTGTGGTTAAGTGGTCAATTACTTTGGGCATTACTGTAACCAATATAAGGATTTGATGTTTAATGATAACTCAATCCTCATACAGTAATGTCCAAAGTAATTGACCACTTGACCACAGCAAAATTATTGGTAAATTTTCAGGATTTCAAATCCTGAAAAATTACCAATAATTCTGATGTGGTTAAGTGATCAATTACTTTGGGTATTACTGTAACCAATACAAGGATGTGAGGTTTAATGAGAACTCCATCCATATAACTAATAATTATGTGTGAAAATTAAAACAAAATAAATTCCATGATGGCGTCCAATATGGACTGCCTAATTCTGCTCCAAAACATGGATATTCAATATATGGATGTTTATTGGGGGAAACCGATTATTTCAATGATATTTTCATTAACTGGAATCAAAACCCGACTTACGGGAACGTGCGACTGTATCTTAAGCATATGTGCCTATTTAATGAGCCAACAATTGGAATCCCAACAGAGAAGATTGGCGTGGGTCCCTTGCGCGATCTGTCCATCGAAAACTATTTAGACATCTCAAGACACGTAAGACCCAATAAGTTAATATACAGAATAGATACATCTATTGCCTGAGTGACTAATATTTATATTTGTTACAATGAGGTCAAATAGTTGCGAAGCCAGCACCACAATTCTTTCCCTCCATAGTAAATCTTAAAACAACTTCTAAAGAATTAATAATTCACCTTATATTTGGTATGAAGCGACCTTGGTTAACTGGAGTTCAGATTTGTTAACATCACGTCACCAAGGTAATTACTTGCGAAGCCACAGCCACAACTATTTCCCTCCATAGTAATTCTCAAAACAACTTCTTAAGAACAATTGACCAGGTCAGTCGCGCAATTATTGGAAGAGCCACGGTCAATCATTTTTTTTAAACCAAATGTTACATTTAAATTATTGCTTTATTTAACCAAAACAAAAATGAGAAAATTAACTTTTACTACTTGCTAAATTTTATCTTTTAATTATTTCATTTAAATTTTAGTATTTACAGTATACTATGTCCAAGTCTTTATAATCTGTTGAGTGACCCCACAGTCGTTTACTTTGTTAGTAATAATTTGAAGGATTACTTGTTTAAACGCAATTGTTCTCAAAATATTTTATGTATTTTTTATAATTTCTATTTATATGTAATACCATAATCTTGGTGGCGTTACCATTTCTGACTATGGTTTTCTTGTTTTTTCTTGCTCTTGTGTGAGGGAGGGGGGGGGGGGTGGTCCCCGCACGCGAGGCTTCAATGTTAAAAATAAGAGTAGCATATAGCGCCTCATTTTCATTTTTGTGCCGGTAATTGTTTTGTTTGTTTGTTTTTTTTTCTCTATTTGTTTGTTTTGTTTTGTTATTTTTTATAACTGGTTTTTTTTATGGCTAGGCCATTTAATTATTTTTTTAAATTGGCAAGCGTATTGTGTCAAATCGGATCGCGGTAAATGTATCTGGGGTGTAATACATGGGAGTGGGAAGTAGGGAAATCCTATGGTTTTTTTTATGATAATCCAGTTAGCAATCAACCAGATCCGATCAAAGTCCAATTAACTAGTTGAATTAGTTATAATTTTCAGTAGGAACACCACAATCGAACCTCACATAATGCTAATTAAGAGTGGTTTTAATCGCTTTAATCACGCCGGTAACCGCTCGGCTTGTTTTGACATGTTTCGTCGCCGTGCAAACAAAACCCCGCCGTGGACCTCTCAAAGCACCTGACAACCTTGTTCACTACGCAAGCGCACTTCAGCGAGGTCGGTTTATTCATTTCCTGTTTTCTTTTTTCGTTGAAGTCGATGCCAGATAAATCTTCAAAAATGACCGACGTAGGAAAAGATTTCATCGCAAACAGCGCAGATCCGAAGTCAATCCAAGATTTAACATCATTTGTAAGTAAAGTTTTGGCTAATATGTTATTTGATGTGGGTTTTCTAGTCAGTTTTATTTTGTAATTTCTGACACTGACAGGTTCTGACTTGAAATGAAGTTGAACTTGAAATCACAGGCCTTCTTTAAGTTCTTAGGCTTCTAAACAGTGAGTGATAAATAATTAAAGCAAATGGCTACTCTGCCGCTATTAGCAAAATAAGAGTGTAATTTTATTATGGTTACCAAAATTCTGACAATATGAGTATAACTAATACATATCATTATAGTTTATACTAGATCCATTTGATCTTTGTGTCATGGCTTACGCCATCAAAGATCCATGGCGTGATTCAAACAACATAGGCGGCTATAATTCCTATAAAAGTAACAATTAGGACCAACGCATATGTATTTATCAACTAAATACAAATACAAGTGTGAAACCATCCACTCACCTACGTGTCATTTATCCTTAAAATCCGACAGATAACAGAACGTAAACACTGACATGTCGTGTGTTCGTCGACCATTGCATGTGACCCGTAATTTCATGAATCCCCCTGTGAGTTCCCCGTGCGCACGGCAAGGTAATCACATGCGTTCACATTGAGTGTACAATTCAGGTTGCCCTGATACAATTCAAGTTGAGGGGAACTACAATATGCGCATGCGTGTAGTTTTTACAAATTACCAACTCCAATTTGTTACACATGCGTACTGTTAACATCCTGGTACAGTAATGCGAGTTGCAGAATCATGTTTGCCATGCACGAGACGCACATAGTCATGTGATATGTTAGCTCCTCCTGCTTCGGCCATTTAACCACGTTTTGTCAACATGTTTTCCGACTGGATTTTTGGATTAAATTATTACGGAATTATACACACGTTCTGGTAGGTGTCAGAGCTAATATATATTGCAATATTGTTAACATTAATGACTATGTTAGTTGATTCTTAAAAATAAGTGTATTTAAACAAATTAGCTACTCGTCTAAGCTGAAGCGCCACCGCGGTCAGACGTGGATGGCCATAGCCATATTACCACATCTGGTCAGACTAATCATTATACTTGTGTTTGTCTTTATTCAGTTATCATTTCATCGATGTTAATTTGAATTGTGCTCCCTCAAAAAAGGCGCGCGCAAATCCCGAAGAGTAACCATGTCGCATCATTAAATGAACTGCCGTCAGTGCCGACTGTTTGCAACATAGTTACATATATCGAGTATAGACACTGTCTAGACAACTATGTTGCAAACAGTCGGCACTGACGGCAGTTCATTTGATGATGCGACAGGGTTACTCTTCGGGTCATTGCAGTCCTTCGAGTTTGGAAAACGTAGGTGCGCGATATATCGCTCGGAGCTTTTGGGATTTGCGCGCGCCTTTTTTGAGGGAGCACAATTCAAATTAACATCGATGAAATGATTACTGAATAAAGACAAACACAAGTATAATGATACACACGTATAATTCCAAGTGTGGCAACAGCAACAGAAATAAAAACATATGTTTATATTGTACAATAGTCCACTTGATAATAACATCAACAATCAGGCAATCCCGGTGAATCTGATCACGGTAATTAGTCAACTTCTGCGTCTGAGAGCGCATGCTCATCAGACTCGATTAAAGCTTCAAATCGGAAGTGGAATCCGATTCGTTACCGCAATCAGATTCACCGGAATCAGATTGCCAGGGAGCAAATTATACTTTTAAAATTTTGATTAGTATAGAGCTAGTCAATTATTGTAATTGAATAGCATCCATTCCGAATTGAATAGCTATTTTTATGGGCCTAATATCGATGACCATAGGTCAATGCCGACTGCCAAAGGCAGGAGCTGGGGTTAGTACGAAAGGGATGTCCTTTCGCTCACAATATTACACAAACCCTCCGACTTCCCTGCGTATCGTCATGAGATCTTGTTGAGTCACTATCCGACATGAATGAAAGTTTAACCCTAATCTAGTAATCAAATGAATCGGCGAATCATCAAACGAGGCCGCCAAAGAATTGACACGCTTTTTGCGGGAACTCACACGTGCAGCAGTTGTGACGAGGTGTCACCCCAATCATTGAGTGCGAAAGACTTTGATCTTTGTTACCAGGTTCGTATTCAACGTCATCACTGCTGAGAAAGATACATGGTGAATAGTCTTGTCGGCGTTTAACCATTGGTGTGTTGTTTGTTAAAATCTCGTTCACTGGTTGCAAATTCCGAGGCGCGCATTTGAAATTTTCGGCGTGCGCATTTAATAACTTGCTGGTTTTTAGATCCGCGCACGCCAAGGCGCGCAAGCGCAATTGCGCGCCTCAAAATCGAAGGACTGTCATTGTATATTTTACAAATTGGCAACGCTTTAGCTTTGAACTTATGGCAACGTCGTCGTATATTTCTGCAAGAAAGGTGGCACTACGTCTTTGAAATGTGTCGACTGGCGACTGTCATAGTGTTCAATGAACTGAATGCACTTGCCCTTGATTGGACCAGTGGGGAGTTGATTGACATTGTGCATATTATCATATATATATATTGATATCATATTAATGATCCCAAATGCAAGTGAACTGTATCCCTTTAATAATTCTTCAGCAATACTTTCTCATAATCAAAAGATATCCGAAACCAGGGAAACTACGGCAATTTAATCAGTGATGTTCTGCATGATATCATTTGCGAATATACTTTGTTTGCTATGTATACTTAAATGTTACTAGTAGCCTACAGACTATCACTTATCGTGCGGTGACCGGTGAATGAAACTCAAGTACCGGTACTTTGCGGATGAAATTTGCGTGTAGTGCAGACCTCTGTGATTGTTATCCATGCTCTGGAAGTTTGCTGAAACTTATAGTTTCCATAACATTAGATTCCATTTTATAGGAACCGCCGGCGGTCTGTCATGCATTCCTACTTTTATATTTTTTGTCTACTCATAACACTGAAATTAATCGCTATGTTCGTTCCAAAGAACTCGCAAATATTACAGTCATGACTATGATGACATCGTTGAGAACTGTGTTGGTATTGAATACATTGTGCTCATGGTCATTGCCAGTGGTTATGATCAACTTTATTAATGTAACATTACATCAGCCGATGCCTGAAACAACCAGCTACAACAGTTAACCACCACCCGGCCAATAGACCATATTACGAATACTTAAACTGATGTTATTAATATTAGGTATGATTAATCGATTATAGTCTTATTGACGACCGATTATCAAAATCAATAATCGTGGCACCTCTAAGCCCTTCTACACTAAAATGACCAGTTGCCAGCTGCAGGGATAAGAATATGGCGGACATTGGTCTGATTCATACCTGTAGGCTGTATCTACTTATTGCTAAATGTTAATTAAAATTGTATTTTAATTATTTATCACGCACTGTTTAGAAGGCCTGTGCTTGAAATTTATCGTTCATCAGCTTCATGGTCATTCATCAGCTTTAAGCCTGGTATCACTTCATGCGATGATATACGGTATATTTTCCCCTTTCATGTAAATTTTATGATATAGTACCATGTAGGCCCATTAATGCCTTATCCTATATCTGATGACTGTTAGACGTGAACATTGAGCAAGTTGTATCACTTTTATTTCACCAATCAACATCAATCACTTAATACTTTCTCATATGTTCTGTCTATTTGTTTGCTTGTTTGTTTGTTTGTTTATCCAATTTACTCTACCTGTGAAGGTGACCTGATTGTCAATAAACTTATCAGCTACACAAAAAAGTTATCTAAAATTATCAGCTACACTAATTGGGCCTAACAGCCTACATGCTACAGTAATGCTCTAATTAATCGACCCCTTAACCACAGCAGAATTATGGGTAACTTTTCAGGATTTAGTCGGAAATATGGCTTGTTGCCATTCATCGGAAAGCTCTCCCCGTGCTGTGGTTAAGGGGTCGATTAATTAGGGCATTACTGTACATTACTTTTAAGTTTTAAAAGTTTGAAGGGTTATTGCCACCCCCCCCCCCCCCCCCCATGGACAAAAATTGGGGAACTACATGTACAAATGTAGATGTAAATGAGTGATGAAAAGTAATGTTTGGTACCGTATACACTAACACTCACACTGGGCCCTTGTGGAAAAAACTATTTATAATATATTAAGTGACCAATTTTTAATGGGGATTTCCATGCAAATCTGCGAAACAAAAGTCACAGAGTTGCACATTCTTCTGAGTGTGACTTGATGTGGTATTGGAAACAACATGTAATTATCTGGCGGGTCCGCATGGAACTTGTTCCATTATAATGTTGGTGTATTTATTTTTGAATTTTATATTGATTTTTCAAATGTGGGTTAAGTGATGTACATGTAATTCCAGAACAAAATTTTCAAAAATATATTTAATGCAAAATTTTATAATTTACCAAGTGGACCTGCTAGATAAATACCTGTTGTTTCCAATACCACATCAAGTCACACTCAGCTGTAACTTTTGCTCCGCAGATTTGCAATGAAAATCCCCATTCAAAATTGTTCACTTGACCTCTCCTTTAAAGGCTTAACTAAGGTGGGGGGACAACTTTACTTGGTATTACTTTAATACTATACGATATTACTTACTTTCGAGGTAGAATGTCTGAAAACTGGACACCATATATAAATCACTTTTGATTGTCACAAGCTACTGTATAAGTACTTATTCAACACGTCCAATAGTTAATAGGGGGAACTATATATGTTGCCTGTGCTTCTCGGCTGTTCCAATATAACGTACATCAACTACTGGAGTGCCGAGAACACCACAAGAACTTATATGGGATGTTCTCAATGAATAGTAACACTGACAATAGTCATGCTCTTTAAATGTTTAATCAGTAAATAAACCTTAAATATGGTCTATCGTAAGGATTAGGAGTTTGGGAGTGAGATGAGGAAGGATTTGAAAGACTAGCTACCCTCTCCTATAACCCACTTTATATGTCCATCTCTTCCTAACAAGTTTTGTATAGTTTCCGGGGTACAAAATAATAAATTTCAAACGAAGGCACCACCTGTCTATGAATTAATATAGATTTGAATTCAATTTTGTCTGCTACATGTATATTACAAGTACAAATGCAGGCCTTAAAATCCATTTA
The DNA here is from genome assembly GCA_032622095.1 of Siphonodentalium dalli. Taxonomy (NCBI): domain Eukaryota; kingdom Metazoa; phylum Mollusca; class Scaphopoda; order Gadilida; family Siphonodentaliidae; genus Siphonodentalium; species Siphonodentalium dalli. The sequence continues at coordinate 160,326,579 of CP136062.1, forward strand.
ATTTTGTGAGAATAAAATTACATGTATAGCATGACCCAGTGAATCAGCTGCTTTTTACGAGAATCAAACTAAGAATAATTTTTCTGATTCTCGTCAGATTTTAAGATTCTCGTCAGATTTTAAGCCATGCATATGTACACAATAGTTTTATGGGCTATTTTTAGAACAGAAACTCGATCTTGCTGAAACTTTCGGGGAGCAGCAAGAGGGAGAACCCTTTACTGTTAGCACTCTTCATGAAGGAAAAAAAAAGAAGCTATTTCTCTTCAATTATTTTGGAGAATCAACATCTTTATTATGCCTTAATGTAGACAAATAATACACACAATCTTCAACTGTGTCTGTGTTCTATTCACAGAAAAGGGTAAATTAAGACATACATGTATAGATAAGACAGGAAACATGGAAACAATAAATTTTATGGTGATTCACAGTTTTCGACCAGATAAGTTGATAATATGATAATACATGTACAATGTTTGAGCTTCCTCTTTCAAATGGTATATAATATGTTCGAATATGTTATATTTATATATTATGTGATCTGGTGATTCAAAAATTAAGTGGGCCTTTAACCCTTTCATGACGTGAGCTATGCTGGTGCAGCATTAAAGATCATGTGCCAGTACATTCTCTTATATATGTAAGTCTCCCATAGGGAGCTTCATATACATGTGTATATAAGAGAGAAAATGCACTGGGTCAAGGTCAAGGCATATTGTTAAGCTAATGGGAAACTTAAATTTTCTATAGCATCAAGATAATTATCCTGACTAGCTACTTGTAAATCAATTTTTTATATTGATTTGTAAACTTTTATAACTATTTTCATGCTTCTATTCATCGAGGTAGCAATCGCTGACTTTCATTTCCATTCATAACGCACCATGTATTGACATAATATGCGTGTAATAGCTCAAAACATAATGGATATCAATTGCCTTATTTACAAAGTGAAGCACCAGTATATTGAACAAATAGTGACCGCTTTCATAGCGCCTGTGATTATCTCTCGTATTATTGGGGCGCCTGTGATTATCTCCCATATTAATAGACATGAGTATGTTTAAAGGAAGCTCTTTATGTTTGTCTGAAAGCACAGTCATTTATCTCAATGAGTGTGTTTACTAGTAAGGCCAAAACAATTTATGTTTTGAATCACAGGCGATCTTTAAAGTTTTTAGGGCTTTTTATTGCTGTAAATATATGCAGCCCTTGAAATTGCTGTTTTTCTTCTGCGATATTGTTTTTGAATTACATGAAATTCTATATTGGCTTCTACGGCTTTTTCTATGGCATTATATGTTGCCATAGCTAATTTTGAGGGCTGTTACTAGTACATAATGTATATGTATGTTGTGTATCTCATGTACATATATCTTGAAAACGAAGTAATCAACAATGCAAGGGAACATTCTGCCAGTTTGCCTTTAATATGAAGATTTGAAAAATGGGATGTACCCTGCTGGACAAAACAAGTGTCCACTTAACCGGTGTGCGGTTAGCGTTGCCACCGTGGCCGAAATGCAACTACACCGCAGCTCCACCGGCTAACTACAGTTGGGCCGCGGTGTACTTGCTGTTCGGCCATGGTGTAGTTGCCACGGTGTATGTTCATTAAACTGAAAAAAGGACGAAACAAACCAGAAATCTAACACGGTGTACATGCCGTTCGGCCATGGTGTACTTGTCGTTCGGCCGCAGTGTACTTGCCGTTTGACCGCGGTGCTTAACTGCAGTTACAAACTCTTGACACCGTGGCCGAACAGCAAATACACCCCGGTGGCAATGGACACTTCTTTTGTCCATCGGGGTATTACATGTACATTATGTTATTGGTCTGTCCATCCGTTTGCTTTTCGTTTCCCAATGATAATTTTAGTAAGTCTGAACTGAATTGAATTAAATTTGGTATGTGAGTTTACTTGCCCAAAATACAGGTCAAGTTATAATTTGGGTTCTACCCAATTAATTTTACCAGAGTTATGGCCCTTTGTTGGAATTATTACAGGCGTATTTTGCCATAGACTATTAGTTGTGATGCTCTTCTCCATTTATATAATTATCATAGTGATGTGGAACACTCCACTGGGGGTGGCTGAATGGGAATAGAAAATAAACTACTTATTTTATATATTTTATATCCAATCTGGCAGCTCGCAATGTCATTCTTATATATGTAATATGTGGCAACTGTTAGTCTCATAGGGAGCCTCGCATATATAAGAGAATGCACTGGCTCACTATGGGAGACTCGCAGTACTAGTATAAGAGAATTAATTGGCAGGAAGCTGCAGTCTTGGAAGGGTTAAAAAATATTTCGGTGAAACAACCATTAATTATGTTGGCCTATTAGAAGAAAATTATTTAATTAAAATTCTTTATTCTTTTGTTGGAATGGAATAACTATAGCTCAATTATACCTACTAGTGTTTACTCATGTACTCTAATTCACTGTAGTCCAAATATGGTATCAGAGATAACAGTTTTTGAAGACTAGTTTCTCCAGTGTTGTTTCAATGACTCCGAACAGAATGTTGACTCAAGCAGTCTCAAGAGAAATTTTTCAGTGCTGAACACTTTCACATGCATGTACATGTTTAGTACTGGAATTTACATTAGAATAATTGTTAAAGCAAATTTTAATTGCTAGACTAATTGATAAAGCCAATTTTGATTAACATAATGAATATATGAATTTACTTTTAGAGTCTTATCATCCAAGAAATACGTGTAAGATAATTCTGGTTGTACCCACATCTGGTTGTAACATGCAATCCATGTTTAAAATACCATGAAATCAAAATCGACATTCAGGTATTAAATCTCCATGTACCCCCAATGTTGCCAAAGGTAGCTAATATTGTAAACGAGGTTAAAATCACAACCAACCAATCATGAGAGGTAATTTCCTTAACTATATTTAACCCTTTGATGACTGGAGCTTCCGAAATTTTTTGCAAAAACCCTGTGCCAATGCATTCTCTTATATATGCGAGTCTCCAATTTGCCTAACTATATTTACCATGACCTGTAAGCCATTGCAATCTCTTATATAAGCGAGTCTCCCTATGGGAATGCATGGCACAGGATACTTAATGCTGCACCAGCGCAGCTCCCATCATGAAAGGGTTAAATACCAGTTTGTATCAGATTTATTGAGGCACTGGCTCAGTGTGAGTGTTCTTTGCTCAATATTTGTGAACAAATTCTCATTTTTATCAAAATGGCAATGTATCGGAGTAGCACATTGAAATGTCTATCAACTTAGATCATGCCTGAATTCCGGTTATAAATTAAAGGGAATCCCAAATTATACCTACATGTACCGGTAGTATTGCTTTCTTGTGTCACATTCCGGTCAGGTGCCGTGGATGAAAATAGTTTGACAATTACAGGAAATTAATATATACATGTTTGCATATGGGAAATATTTTATACAGACTTTTAGGGATCGCCTAGAGGATGACTTAGGAGATAACTTCTCCCTAAATTGTGTCACTTCTCCCCATTTTTGTGTAAGGGAGAAGGACTTCTCCCTCTCTGTATCTCTCATATACAATCAAGCAGCATATTTTAAGGTACTCAATCCAATCACTCTAAGTTACTATTTTTCTTTGGCTTTGGGGGTAAAAAATATTTGATTCGAGTCGAGGAACCCACCCATCAAAGCTATATTGATATTTGAAGTTTGTTATTTCTCAAGATGTGTAATAATATGTGGCCCAGAAACATGAGGTCAAACTGAGGGTGTCGGACAAAATTGAGGATGAAGATGGATACAGTAGCTCTAAAATCAAGTGGTAATAAGGTCAAATTTTGTGATACTTGGGAAATTTAATACCATAGTTGACAGTGGTTAGCATTATTTTGTTGCAATAAATCGATATTGATAACTAAAGCGTATTTTGAAGAAATATTGTTGCTGTTGTATCTTGATGGTATGGGGACTGTCTGATCGGATTGAGTACCTTTAAAGTCTATTTATTGGTGAACTTAGTAATTTTAATATTTAATATACTAATTAGATCATAGATGGCTGATGTTGGGGTGCAAGTTGAACTTCCCACATTATGACTTCTCCCTGAGTATCATGGAGAAGTGACCTCTCCCAATTTGAAACTTCTTGGCTGGTCCTGCAGACTTTATACATGTATGCCATGGAAAGGCCTACTCAAGCTGTAGAATGTCGAAAAATTGCGTTGTCGATTAAAATTGCAAATTTTCTGTTTTTCAGGTACAAAGTTTACTACAACAGATGCAGGATAAATTCCAACAGACGTCTGAGCAAATCATCGGAAGAAATATCCTTTTCATGATTAATTTCATACAATTAAGCACGGTACTTCGGCCTTATGGGCCTTCAAGCTGCAATTAAAATAATTTTCATGGAACTGATCTGTATAATATTGGGAGAAAATAGATAATCAACATGTTCCTTGAATGGACTCCAAATTTATTGAAATATTTTGCAAATTAGAGAAAACAAGTGTTGCACATAAGTTTTTCCACCTTAAGAATGGACTCAGGTAAAAACTAGTAAATAAAAGGATAGCATTTGGTTGAGTTACCACGCTAAATGGCTAAAAAATAGACAAACTAAGGGCCATAAGTCATGTAAAAAACATCGGACAAACTTGGCCTTCGAACTCGATGGAGATATTGTTATGAAAGATTCATATACCAATCATGAATGAAATTGGTTGATGTTTGATCAAGTTATCGCTCTAACAGACATAAAATAATTGATAATAATAGACAAACTAGGGCCATAACTGACTAAAATGGTAGCTGGACAAATCACCATTGATGGCGGGAACTGAAAGTTGATTTTAATCCAAGTTGGGCTGTCAATTGTTTAGTTATCAAAATGGCACAGGCATTACCCGGATTAAATCAGCATACATGGGGGGGAGGGGGTGGTGGTGTTAGAGTCGAACCCACCCATCGAAGCTCAAGAATGATCAGATATTGATTTTTGAAATTTCCCGAGATATGTAATTTTTGGCAGCCTGGCAAATATTCGTCAAGCCGATGGTCGGTCTCAGACCACATTGCGGATGAAGATGGATAACTCTAATATCAAGTAGCTTTGTGCGTTAGATATTTTACAATCCCGCCAAATTTCGTTGAACAAAATGTTGATATATAACACGTTTTGGGCAATTTTATACTATAGTTGACTCTGGTTGGCATTATTTTTGGGCAATTGATCGATTCTGATAACTGAAGCGGCATTTCAAGAATGTTGTTGTTATTGTTGGAATCTGATGATATGGGGACCATCAAATCGGATTGAGTATCTTTAACATGGGCACACCGATATGATACGTTTCAACGCGTTGTCATAATTTTATTGTGACAGTGTCTCGATCATTTCCATTTGAACAGGACCTGATTAACCTTTATCGTAATGCTACAATGCCGGGTTGTTTAACCCTTTACCCAACAGAACGGCCCTGGGCCAATGCATTCTCTTATATATGCGAGTCGACCATAGGTCGCCTCGCATATATAAGAGAATGCATTGGCTTAACATATTAAAAATTATAAAATTGTCAAAGAATGTAGAAAAGTATTTTTTTTAGGCCAATGCATTCTCTTATTATATATGCGAGGCAACCTATGGTCGACTCGCATATATAAGAGAATGCATTGGCACAGGGCATAACTGTAACCATCACAATGTGGTCAATGAGCCGGTTCCAATGATATCCATATTTGTATGGTTCTATTGAGACAGACCGAAGATATTTTAGGCTGTTGAAGCTTTATTTGGCCGGTTTTGGCCGCTTTGTTGGGTAAAGGGTTAAAATTTTACTCGGTGTCAAAACTACTGTATATTGTTATCCCTAAATGATCCATTGTATTTTATCTTAACCTGGTTAAGTGCAAGCATGTAAATTGTGTGCCTGACATTTGTCGACTTACATGTAGGTCCCCAGAGGGTGCATTTAGTGAAGCTATCTCGCACAGCAGGCTAGCATCACCAAATTCACCCTCTGGGGACCTCATTCTGTTTAGTATATAGTCTAAAATTAACACTTTTTAGTTATTTCCCCCCCTCTATATCCCTTAATTTTCAAAATATAAAATGCATAATCGAGGTGACTAATGGGTGAACATCAACTTCAATCTGATCCTAGGTGTCCCACAGCAGTTGAGGCCTAAGCAGAATGAGGTTCCCAGAGTGTGAATTTGGTGGTGCTACACTCTGGGGATCTTATTCTGCAAATGACAGACACACTATTTGCAGATTGCCTGTTTTAGTTTAAATAATGGTACCTACCCTTGTGGCATCACATCTGATGTTGTCAAATAACAAGTCTGCAAATAGCGTGTCTGTCATTTGCAGAATGAGGTCCCCAGAGGGTGAATTTAGTGACACTATCCCGCACAGCGGGCTAGCATCACTAAATTCACCCTCTGGGAACCTCATTCTGCTTAGGCCCTCAACTTCTATGGTAGACCTAGGATCAGATTGAAGTTCACGAGTTGAAGTTGGTGATGTTCACCCATTGGGCACCTCGATTATGCATTTTATCTGCTGCAAATTAGGGGATATAGAAACTTCCCCGAAGGGAAAATGTAACTAAAAACAATGTTAATTTGAGACTATAGATACTTCCCAGAAGATGAGGCATAAGCAGAATGAGGTCTCCAGAGGGTGAATTTGGTGATGCTAGCCCGATATGCGGGATAGCATCACTAAATTCACCCTCTGGGGACCTCATTCTGCAAATGACAGACACGCTATTTGCAGGCTTGTCAAATAATGACTTGGCTTTATCATAGCAAATCTCGTCTTCAACCTCTCCCTCCTTGAGTTCTTCCTCCTCTCCTGCATCCTGTTTATTGCCATGAGGTTCCCACAGGGTGAATTGTTAGCTCAGCCCTCTTAATTCAGATTGTTTGGCTTCGGCAATCCGCTACGGCAACAGTATGCCGTGGCCCAGTTTGCTTCAGCAAATTGCTTCGGCAATGCTGATTGCCGTAGCCATTTATGAAGGCTGTAGCTCCATGTTCATAATGTTGTTTATATATTTAATTTCCTTAATTCTGTTCACTTGATGAAATGGGTAACCGAATCGATGACCTTGAGAAAAACATCGCGGATTTGATGACTCAGGCTGGCGTGGAAGATGGGCGCGCATAGCAACATCATCGTCATGGAAACTAAGATGTCATCACATTCCACCTTCATCTGTAGTTGACGACTGACTGAGGTTATCACTGACCTTTGCGACCAAGGTCAAGCGTTGTCGACGGAGCAGATCGGCACGCTTTAGTATTCTCATGTGTGATACTGAAATGTCCACAAAGATGGCAGCCAAGTCGTCGCATTGAATAAAAGACGGAAACAAACAACTAGATCATGAACTGTGTTATAAAGAGGAAATATTACAATTCCTTTTTATAGTCTTGATATATTTTTTTTTAGCTGTACTGAACTGCTGAACATGATAATGCTATTTTTAGACCTGCTGTTGACAACTGTGGCTGTGTTTTTGTGGGCGTTAATGTTGTTTCATTTATTTATTGTGTATTTATCGTAGTCATCTAAAATCAAAACTTCAAAACTAATATCATCCCTTCTGAAGAATTTCGCAGTTTCGCTGACCTGTTAAAGATAGAGTATCTCTTTCAGGCCACAATTACAACAACAACATCTTTTTCATTGAATCCAATTTCATGACAAGAAATAGGTTTTTATTGTGTATTAAACACAGATAAAACTTCTTTCTCTTAGTACGCTCTAAATGATTCAGCGCGATAGCCCCTTTTCCCATCTTTCTAGAAGGTAGAAAAATTATAAATAAGATTGATATTAAATGATAGAAGCTTTTCCGGGCTGGTATCCTCGATTCATATTTAGGAATATTTTATACCCCGGAATCTACAGTAATGCCCTAAATAATCGACTTCTTAACCACAGCAGAATTATGGGTAATTTTTCAGAATTTAGTTGGATGGATGGCAACAAGCCATATTTCCGACTAAATTCTGAAAAATTACCCATAATTCTGCTGTGGTTAAAGGAGTCGATTATTTAGTGCATTACTCTATTTTATACCCGGAACCTATACAAAAATTGCTAGGAAGAGATACACTATCTTTAATATAAAGGCTATCGTTAGATTCGTTACTATATCAAATCTTTTTATTTCTGACAGATGTTTATAAACTTCTCTTACATCTGCAGGCCTAGAAATTTATCTACAAATGTTGCCTTGAATACTATCTGAATTCAGAAGAGATGTAATACCCTTGCTTAAGTTTCCGTATGATACTTTACAATTATTTTCATCTGACTGTTTTTACAATGTATACAAAATAAATGTAGATTTATAACCAGAACTCAGTTTGTTTAATGTCTCCCATGCACACGAGGCTCAACCGGCTCGCAGTCAGTGCAAACAGCAGCCTATTAGTGTCTCACATACACACACTTCCCAACCGGTTTGTGTCCTATCAGTGCAAACAGCAGCCTATTAGTGTCTCACATACACACACTTCCCAACCGGTTTGTGTCCTATCAGTGCAAACAGCAGCCTATTAGTGTCTCACATACACACACTTCCCAACCGGTTTGTGTCCTATCAGTGCAAACAGCAGCCTATTAGTGTCTCATATACACACACTTCCCAACCGGTTTGTGTCCTATCAGTGCAAACAGCAGCCTATTAGTGTCTCACATACACACACTAACCAACCGGTTTGTGTCCTATCAGTGCAAACAGCAGCCTATTAGTGTCTCACATACACACACTAACCAACCGGTTTGTGTCCTATCAGTGCAAACAGCAGCCTATTAGTGTCTCACATACACACACTTCCCAACCGGTTTGTGTCCTATCAGTGCAAACAGCAGCCTATTAGTGTCTCATATACACACACTTCCCAACCGGTTTGTGTCCTATCAGTGCAAACAGCAGCCTATTAGTGTCTCATATACACACACTTCCCAACCGGTTTGTGTCCTATCAGTGCAAACAGCAGCCTATTAGTGTCTCACATACACACACTAACCAACCGGTTTGTGTCCTATCAGTGCAAACAGCAGCCTATTAGTGTCTCACATACACACACTTCCCAACCGGTTTGTGTCCTATCAGTGCAAACAGCAGCCTATTAGTGTCTCATATACACACACTTCCCAACCGGTTTGTGTCCTATCAGTGCAAACAGCAGCCTATTAGTGTCTCATACACACACTGCCCAACCGGTTTGTGTCCTATCAGTGTCTCACATACACACACTGCCCAACCGGTTTGTGTCCTATCAGTGCAAACAGCAGCCTATTAGTGTCTCATACACACAATGCCTAACTGGTTTGTGTCCTATCAGTGTCTCATATACACACACTGCCCAACCGGTTTGTGTCCCATCAGTGCAAACAGCAGCCTATCAGGGTCTCACATACACACACTGCCCAACCGGTTTGTGTCCTATCAGTGCAAACAGCAGCCTATCAGGGTCTCATATACACACACTGCCCAATCGGTTTGTGTCCTATCAGTGCAAACAGCAGCCTATCAGTGTCACATACACACACTGCCCAACCAGTTTGTGTCCTATCAGTGCAAAGAGTAGCCTATCAGTGTCTCACCTACACACACTGCCCAACCGGTTTGTGTCCTATCAGTGCAAACAGCAGCCTATCAGGGTCTCACATACACACACTGCCCAACCGGTTTGTGTCCTATCAGTGCAAACAGCAGCCTATCAGGGTCTCATATACACACACTGCCCAATCGGTTTGTGTCCTATCAGTGCAAACAGCAGCCTATCAGTGTCACATACACACACTGCCCAACCAGTTTGTGTCCTATCAGTGCAAACAGCAGCCTATCAGGGTCTCACATACACACACTGCCCAACCAGTTTGTGTCCTATCAGTGCAAACAGCAGCCTATCAGGGTCTCACATACACACACTGCCCAACCGGTTCGTGTCCTATCAGTGTAACAGTGTATGTGTAGGCAGTGTCTGCACTGGACCCAAATTGACTTTTGCCAATTGTTTCAGAAATTGCCAAATGCTATAACTGATAGTATCAGTTTCTGCAACATTGAGTCATATCTCGACAATCACTGTTTGAACGACTTTTGATATCGATATATAGGAAACAGTTTGTTATTAATTATTCTCGCATCTTTATTGTGGTTAATCAACATTATCGTACAACAATAAACCAATAACTGAACAATAACATTTTAGGTTGCTTCATCAGAAGGACCTAACAAGAGGATTAGCTATGTAAACACCACCGCCTCAAATAACAGCAATCCCTCAATCCGTCCATACTCATGCTATCAGATTTAAATCCATCTTGATAGAGGTCTTTTCCTAAATAATATAAAACACCGCTATATATATATTTTATTGTAAGAGTTTCCTCAAATAAATGGTATTGATTGACCAATATTTTTCAACTTTATTCTCAGGAATTCAAAAGTGACTTTGCCAAAAGTTAATTATTTTTGGCATTTGCCGTGCGAACCCTGCATGTACATGAAGAGTTATAATTTTTGTCCGTTTCGGGGAATGACAACCATGAATGGAATAAAGTAAAGTTTGAGCTATTGCCATGGGATGGCATCCGTTGTCCAGTGGTGGTGGTAATGTACTTTCATATTGCGGGGAATGCTGTATAGAAGTGGTGACAGGTCGTAATGTGAAGTGTGGGTACTTTCATATTACAGGGAATGCTGTAACGCGGTGGTGGTAATGTGAAGTGTGGGCGCCAACATATTGTGGAAATACTGTGTATAGTGATGGTGGTAATATGAAGTGTGGACACTGACATGATATTGTGGGAAGGCCCTGTATAATGGTGGTAATGCGAAGGATATCAGAATGTTTCAGACTATCAAATGTGTAGGTGTTCAATAGTTTTAACACTAATGGCATCTAAACCTTGCTATTGTGTCAGAATTTTACATGAGCGGACCCAGCATTCTTGCAATAGCAAGACCCATCAGCATATGGAATACATACAGAGAACGACATGTGTTTAGGGGTTTGTTGATACGCCATGAGTTCTAGCACGGATTTATAGAACAAGAGGCGCAGGCATCTTTCCGCGATGGCACAAGTGCCGTATCAACAAACCCATTAACACACGAGTCATTCTGTGTTTATTACATGCCACTACTCCTCAAATCCGTGAATTAAAAAAACCCATACTTATAAGGTACATACATGTACATGTACAGGGATTGTTTTGTCATGTGTGGTGATCCTTTTATTTTATAATTCCAGTTTCATGGTTTACAGATTTGTAAATATGGAATTCCAGGAACAAGCGTGTAATAAATGTGTTTATTATATGACTTTCATTATTTTCACTAAATACCATTATTGTTTGGTGATGGTTTTCCGATAAATCAGATTATGATAGTATCGTAATCCAATTCCATATCACGAGGTTCCTGAACTATTTTCAATTGAGACAATTCTTCTTAGAATTGGTGTTAGAATTGGTGTTGATTAAATTGTTGTGATTCGTTCATTAAATTTGAATTCAACTGAGCAATAAATTTTAGAGGTTGGTTGTAATAATTAAGTCCAATTGTCCAAGATCTCACCTTCTCAACTCGTCGTACTACGGAGACTCAAAACACTTCACTGTAGTGATAATGTCTATATATGAGGCAACATTAGCATGGATATGATTATGGGAAAATAATGCATATGAGCACTTTAAGATATTGTAAAAATTTAATGAATAGAAAAATAACAATTCTGCGTCTTCTGCATTAGTCTGATTTCACATGAAGTCTGCCGCAGTCAATCTCTTGTTGCTTGATAAGCTTCTCATCCTGTAAATGGAAATGTGGCGTGTAATCCAAAGCTCAATTCAAATCAATGATGTTGTATAATGGAAGGCGTGTTCACGTTCAGGGTTATCAAGTCTTGAAATAATGTGTGACATTTGCAGAATGAGGTCCTCAGAGGGTGAATTTAGTGATGCTTCCCCCACACAGCGGGCTAGCATCACTAAATTCACTCTCTTGGGACCTCATTCTGCTTAGGGCTCATCTTCTGGGAAGTATCTATAATCTCAAATTAACATTGTTTTAGTTACATTTTCCCTTCATTATATATCCCCTAATTCGCAGAAGATAAAAATGCATAATTGAGTTGACTGATGTGTGAACATCACCAACTTCAACTGGGGAGCTTCAATCTGATCCTAGGTCTCCAATAACAGTTGAGGCCTAAGCAGAATGAGGTCCCCAGAGGGTGAATTTGGTTATGTTAACCTGCTAGTCGGAATAGCATCACTAAATTCACTGTGGGGACCTCATTCTGCAAATGTCATACACACTACTTTCCAGTCTAGGGAGTTATGCTAACTAAGATCTTGCACAATTTTTTCGATGAATATAGTATAAGGAAATGTATCTTCATGTTTAGGGTTACACTAACATCGCGAAACAAAAATCAGGATACAACAAAGAGGCATAACTCCTGAAATAAAATTTGGGTAAGACTGGTTCTCATCCAAGATATTCTTGAACCATGAACCAAATTCGGTAAAAATCATAAAATATTTGTTGATGCACTTTAGGAAATATAGTGGTTTATTATTGATGTTACAGAGTAAAATATCTAGCATATTTCCTTGGTGGAGAGTGCTAACAATATAGGGGTCTCCCGCTTGCTATGATTCGCCAATCTCGTGGAAACGTTCCAAGCTTATCAAGTGGTAAAACTCTATATCTATGTGAGATCTCCTGAAGTTTCATGGCCGATCTATTCTAAAATTAGCCCATAACACTATCCCAAATAGTTGTATAGATTATATCAGAAAAATCAAAATAAAACCAATATTGATTGATAGATGAGATTCTGAACAGGGGACTATTTATACCCTGGAAATATAAAACTTGTTATAGGAAGAGATAGACCATCTTTAACATAAAGAAATAGACAAGTTTTAGCCCTTCCATGACAGGAGCTTCCTGAAATTTTGAGAAAAAACCTGTGGCAATGCATTCTCTTCTCGCATATATACGAGAATACACTGGCCTGATACTATTTATCTAGTCCTTGTATGCCAGTGAGACTCACATATTTAAGAGAATGCACATATTTAAGAGAATGCACTGGTACATGATCTTTAATGCTGGACCAGCGCAGCTCCTGTCATGAAAGGGTTAAAGGTCCACTTAATGTTTGAGTCCCCGATTATTTATATACAGAGTCAGTGTTATCGACTATTGTTGGCATGAAATAAAACCACAAATAGATATATTCCAGCAGAATACGGAACAGTTGTGGCCTAAGAGTGTCCACCAAGTGATAGAGTTCTCAGATTTTCCCCTTTATTACCCATAATGCATCAAAATTCAAAACTAGGAGGTAGAGTTATTCCCCTTCCATCAAGAACAATAGACTGGCAGTACAGTCCAGATCAAAATTAAGCACAGAACCACTCAGAACACATGTCGGTATCTCAAGCTTCCTCTTTCAAATGGTATATAATATAGAATATGTTGCATATGATGTGATCTGGGGATTCGAACGTTAAGTGGGCCTTTAAATCTTACTTTTCAAGAATGTCCTTATCAGTTGGCACAATTCTGACGATGCTGTCATCTGAATCTGATCCTGAGCTGGAATCATCTGAACTATCACTAGATATCTCTATGACGACTTTCGGCTTTTTCTTTTTCTCCTTTTTCTCCTTTTTCTTTTCTTTTTTCTTCTCTTTCTTTTTGTGTTTTGACTTCTTTTCTTTGAGCTGTTGTGGAGAAGGTAATCAGACTATATGGATCAATTTCTGGTCTTTACATCATTATTAAAGGCCCACTTAATGGAGTCCCTGATAAGTTTTATTGAGTATTGTTGTCTTGAAATAAAACCAGAAACATATATATTCCACCAAATTACAGAACAGCTGTGGCCTAGGAGTGTCCACCAAGTTTATAGATGATTCACCCAATACTTACCCCTGTAATTACCCAAATACATCAAAATTCAACACTAGGAGATAGAGATTTTCCCCTTCCATCGAGAATAATAGACAACGGGCAGTACAGTCAAGATCAAAATTAATCACAGAACCACTCAGAACACAAGTCGGTACCTCAACAAAACAATGTGTTCACAGTTTACTTGATCGGATAAGTTGATAATACAATGTTTTGGAGCTTCCTCTTTTAAATGATATATAATATAGAATATTGTTGTATATAATGTAATCTGGTTATTCAAACATTTATAATAAACAGTGTGAGATAATCAACATACACCAGAAAAAATAACCCATAACCCATGACTATTACCTCCAAAATAAAAAAAACTAAAGAGCACAGAAAAGGAAAAAAGTACCTAGGAATTATTATATCCAAAGAAATGTCATGGAACTCCCACATAAACACCATCACAAACAAAGCTAATGCCTCAATAAGATTCATCAGAGGAAACATCAAGACAAAAAAAAAAAAAAAAAAAAACTAGCATACAAAACATAAGTCCGCCCGAAGCTTGAATATTGTTCTACAATCTGGCATCCATGGAACGTCTACCTGAGTCACCAAATAGAGATGGTCCAACACAGAGCTAGTCAGGACACAACAAACATATGTAACTATCATAGCAGTGCCTCGGACATACTACAACATCTAAAATGGCCCTCAGAGGGTGAATTTAGTAATGCTAAGCTGCACAGCAGGCTAGCATCACCAACCTCATCCTCTGGGGACTTCATTCTGCTTAGGCCTCATCTTCTGGGGAGTATCTATAGCCTCAAATTTACATTCTTTTTAGTTACTTTTTCCCTTCTGTTCAGTATCTATATTCCCTAATTTGCAGAAGATAAAATGCATAATCAAGGCGACTAAAATGGGTGAACACCATCAACTTCAACTGGGGAACTTCAATCTGATCCTAGGTCTCCCATAGCAGTTAAGGCCTAACAGAATGAGGTTCCTGGAGGGTGAATTTTGTGAAACTAACCTGCCGTGTGTTATAGTATCACTAAATTCACCCTCTGGGAACCTCATTCTACAAATATCAGACAAACTATTTCCAGGCTTCTTAACCCTTTATCTATCACATTATTATAATCAATAAATTTGAAAAAATGATCAAGGAAATATGGGTTGATACAAAAATTGGACTTGGCACTGAAAGGGTTAAGTTAGCGACTTGTGGTGTGTAATCTAATACGGACCTTCATCTTCTTGTGTTTCTCTTTGTGTTCTTTATGTTTGTGTTTCGACTTTCTGTGATCTCCGCCCGAGTCTGTGTTAGGTTTTGGAACTAAAGGTTTTTCTGAGATTTTGTCTGAAATGATAAAAGATTGTAGAATTTTCCTGAAATTTTGTGAAAACCCTGTGCCAATGCATTCTCTTATAATACGAGTCTCCCATCACGAGTCTTGCATATATAAGAGAATATATTGAACTGACACTATTCACCTTGTAAGCCAGTGCATTCTCTTGTATATGGGAGACTCGCATATTTAAGACAATACACTGGCACAGGTTCTTGAAGGCTGCACCAACGCAGCTCCAGTCATGAAAGGGTTATTAGCTGAGAAGTTACTTCTCCCTACAACAAATTTAAAGGAGTTTGCCTTGTCTATATTTATTACTCCAAAAATATTTTTCTCTCCAAAATATGGATGGAATTTAGCCCGCTTATCAAGCGCCTGTAAAATGGCAACATGCATTAGACTCAGCACTACTCTACAACTGGGGTAATAATGTAATTATTAAAGCATTTAGAAAGTTTAGAAGCATTTATATAAAACTATCCATTACTAATGTATGCCATAAAAAATATTTCAGGGGAATATAGAATTAGAAACCAGTCTGTCTGTCCATCCATGGGTGCATCTGTCCCAGATGGTTTCCGGATGATAACAATAGTTTTAGATATCCGATTATTTTCAATTTTTTTTACGTCAAATAGCTACATGCAAATACATGTCAAGTTCAAATTTGGGCTCGGTCTGCCCATTTTTACCGGAGCTATTGTACTGCTTGACATAAAATTTGCCAATTATTTGGTTTCTGGGTGATAACATTAGTTTTAGTTATCAGATTTATTTTCAATTTGGTATATGCATTACTCACATGATAATATGGGTCAAGTTTGAATGTGGGTTCGGTCTACTCCTATTTACCAGAGTTATGGCCCTTGTTGACTTAAAATTTCCCCATTATTTTGGTCTCCGGATGATAACTTCATATATTTAGAATTTACTTATATTTCTGGTGTCTAATAAAATAAAACTGGGCGTGTTAACAACATAGACATGTGGCAGCAAAGTTTGGTTAATTGTTTTTTCAAGAATAAAAAAAATTTATTTCTAAAAAAGCCACCGGTCAAATAAAACCACCTTATTTGGGGACATGTGGCCAAGCGGCCTTTTGTTAGTATTACTAATATTAGCCTTCAATCACAAAAGGCATATCTCTGAGGGGCAGACTAAACCAAGTGCTAGAGCTTCCTGATTTTGTGAAAACCCTGTGCCAATGCATTCTCTTGTATATGCGAGTGTCCCATAGGGAGACTCGCATATATAAGAGAATGCAATGACACATGATCTTTAATGCTGCACCAGCGCCGCTCCCGTCATCAAAGGGTTAAATGTTTCAATAATCTGAAGGTTTAAATCTCACCTGTGTTTTTGCTGACAGCTAACCCTGGAGGTAGAGAAGGACAGTAGTCATCAGAATCAGACCCAGGTGGCCTTAATCTCTCCTCTATCGTCTCAACTGGGACAGGCGCACCAGGTAAAACATGGGTGCTCCTCGACTCATCAAGTTTTATGGTGGATGGCTTGGTGATGTCAATGGAATCTATGGACAGAAAACAAAATAATAAATGAAAGACACTGATTTTGATAGAATTTAACCCTTTCATGATATGGAGCGGTGCTGGTGCAGCATTAAAGATCATGTGCCAGTTCATTCTCTTATATATGCGAGTCACCCATAGGGAGCCCCACATATATAAGAGAATGCACTGGCTTACAGAGTCAAGGTAAATACTGTTAGGCCAATGTGTTCTCTTATATATGGGAGGCTCCCTATGGGAGACTCGCATATATAAGAGAATGCATTGGCACAGGGTTTTCGCAAGATTTCAGGAAGCTCCAGTCATGGAAGGATTAAGGACCGAAAGCGTAATAATATTCATAGGAAGATAGTTTTATTTCAACAATATCTATGGATGGAAAACAAAATACTAATAGGAAGATTCAGTGATTTCGATTGAAGGGATAATAAATAAATTTTCAGAAGAAAATGCACTTTTCCTGTATATCAATCGAAGCGTTTAACCCTTTACCCAACAAACCGGCCAAATAAAGCTTCAACAGCCTAAAATATCTTCGGTCTGTCTCAATACAACCATACAAATATGGATATCATTGGAACCGGCTCCTTGACCACATTGTGATAGTTACAGTTATGCCCTGTGCCAATGCATTCTCTTATATATGCGAGTCGACCATAGGTCGCCTCGCATATATAAGAGAATGCATTGGCATAAAAAAAATCTTTTTTTAACACTTTTTACCATTTTTTCTTACATTCTTTAACAATTTTATAATTTTTAATGTGTTAAGCCAATGCATTCTCTTATATATGCGAGGCGACCTATGGTCGACTCGCATATATAAGAGAATGCATTGGCACAGGGCCCTTCTGTTGGGTAAAGGGTTAATGAAACGGCATCCTACCCAGAACAAGTGGTAACATTGGTGATAAGAATTCAGTGAAGAGTGTGAAATTGCTGTTAGAAATCAGAAATGGGTAACCCAGTGTATATATGACTATATTAATGAACCCAGCCAGCGAAGGGCTGAGCCTAGGGTCACAGATAATTTACGATACTATATAGTTGAAAATTTTGAGTGGGTAAACTTTTTTGTTCTGTCACTTCCTCATGGGTGTTGGATGCTTCGTACCATAGGTATTTCATACCCTAAGGCGGGTTCTAGATGTTTCCAACCATAGGGCTGGACTAGGATTATTTGGACGACTTGTACCATGGTATCTTAGTCAATGCAGTTACTCACATCCAAATGGTTTGTGGATTAGCACAGGACAATGTGCGTATTCAAGTAATGATATCCATCTCATACAAGCCTTGAAATAGGGTGTCTGTCATTTGCAGAATGAGGTCCCCAGAGGGTGAATTTAGTGATGCTACCCCGCATAGCGGCCTAGCATCACCAAATTCACCCTCTGGGGACCTCATTCTGCTTACACCTCAGCAGAATGAGGTTCCCAGAGGGTGAATTTGGTGATGCTAGCCCGATATGCGGGGTAGCATCACTAAATTCACCCTCTGGGGACCTCATTCTGCAAATGACAGACACCCTATTTCAAGGCTTGATCTCATAAGCCAGATCATTCAGAATATTCTTTTCCTTTAACTCCAAACGATGAGGTTGCTCTATATGCTTTACATATTATTATTATTATTATTATTATCAGAGATAGAAACCAACCATTCCTCTCAGCAGTAGTCTCCCTTGATTCCCCGGGAGCAGCTGATGTTAGCTGCTCAGTAGGTTCCGATTCATTTTCAGAATCCGATGATGAACTTTCCGAGTCTGTATTACGAAATATTGCACGAAACAGATCAGTCACTGGGGCAGGGTCTTCAGTCTTCTGCAAACAGAAAGAAAAGTGTAAAGAATGTAATGTTATTCACAAAATGGTGAAGTTTCATGTTAGATATTAGTATATGGTATGAGTTCAGAGGGCAATCGTAAAAAAATTTCAGGCCATTTTTTTTACCCACCCCTCAACCCACTTTTTTTCTGTTTTGTTTTAGCAAGTTTTTTCATTTTTTCGACACCCACCACCCAAAAACCCCAAATCAAAACATTTTCAGAACAATATTAGAATGTTTCCTAAGCAAGCCTTGAAATAGGGTGTCTGTCATTTGCAGAATGAGGTCCCCAGAGGGTGAATTTAGTGATGCTACCCCGCATAGTGGGCTAGCATCACCAAATTCACCCTCTGGGGACCTCATTCTGCTTACAACTCAGCAGAATGAGGTTCCCAGAGGGTGAATTTGGTGATGCTAGCATGCTATGCAGGGTAGCATCACTAAATTCACCCTCTGGGGACCTCATTCTGCAAATGACAGGCACACTATTTCAAGGCTTGTTCCTAACAACTACCTATTACAGGTTACTCAGTTTTACATGGCAGTGATTGCTTATGCAATGTGTCCATTCATTTTATGTTCGGAGTGACATACATGTAGACTGACATAATTATCCTATCCTACTGGGTATTTAGTAATTTTACCACCAGATACAATCTATCATGACTGTCTAAAGGCAGTGCTTATCTTAAAATTATATATGTTTAGTTTTAAGGACAAATAGTTGAAAAATATGGAGGAAATTTGTTTTGAGCTGCAGAAAAAAATGCTTTTGGATCCTCTTGACCACCAACCAGTTTTCAGAAAACTATGGTACATATATGTGACCCGCCATATCAATCCAGTCGTAAGTCGGGATTTTTTTTACCCTGTGCCAATGCATTCTCTTATATATGCGAGTTGACCATAGGTCGCCTCGCATATATAAGAGAATGCATTGGCCTAACAATTCATGTTTGTCTGGGGCTCTGTATGGGTGAAATTATAAAATTGTTAAAGAATACAAGAAAAAAATTATTAAAATTGTAAAAAATTGTTAGGCCAATGCATTCTCTTATATATATGCGAGGCGACCTATGGTCGACTCGCATATATAAGAGAATGCATTGGCACAGGGTAATAAAAATCCCGACTTACGACTGGATTTGATTTGGCGGGTCACATATAGGCACCACCACCATTTATTCATTTGGATATCCCTGTTAACATGACTTTTTAAGTCCTTGATGTGCTACCCACAATGCTTAACCTCTTCGCTGCTATGACGTCCGTAACTATTACGGACGTAAAAGTGCACGCCGTGTGCTATATGGTCCGTAGGTACTACGGACCTACTTCAGCACACTAGCAGTAGGCCATTATACATAACTGGAACTCAGAGATTGGTGCATCGGAATAACTGTATCTCCAAGTTTCTAACAGTGTATGATGTTCCACGATTGTGAACGATAATAGCCTTTCAACCGAGTCAGTTTTATGGTTCTTGTGGTATTCCCGTTATAGTTTCCCATTGGAAAATGGCAATAACGTCAACAGCCCAGCACACGACGTCATAACGTCATTTAGCAGCGAAGAGGTTAATTGTACATACTTGACACTATTGTAGCTGTGGTAGGTGTGTCAGTCCGTCCGAATATATCATCTTGTAACTCTGGTGTTAATTATCAGATTGTGTTGTCCTTTGTTATACTATGGTTATGTCCATTAATTGTTACCAGAGTTACAGCCCTTGTTTAATTTGGAAATTTGTGCATTTTGTGTATGAAAGAACATTTCAGCTTGTAACATGGGCAATGATCTTCTGATTCAATTGTGCTTCGGTATGGTGATAGCACAGCTCACGGGAAAGGATATAGACATACCACAGGTTTGGTCCATTCATTTTTACCAGAGTTATATTCCTTGTTTGACTTGAAAATTTGTGAATTTTGTCTCTGAACGAACATGTCAGCTTGTAATTCATGGATCATTGGATTTGGTCGTGCTTTGAAAGCCAAGTTTAAGGGGAAAAGATACCCACTTCTTGGATTTTCCATCCCTACAAATATTTACTACTAGCCGATGAGCCCGACTTCGTCCAGGCTATTCAGGGATTTCTTTGTGATTGCCTCCGTCTGGGCAGAAAATACAGCGTCTGAACAAACTATTGTTCGATCGGTCCAAAAACATGCCTATATGAGCATATATGAGCGAGGTCAAGGTCAAGGACACAGTTGCACATGAAATTGGAACAGCCCATATTGTTCCCGAGATCAAAGTAGGCCTACATACCAAACTCGAGTCGGATCGGTTGAGGTCCAGAAACATGCCTATATGAGCGTATATAAGCGAGGTCAAGGTCAAGGACACGGTCGCACGTGAAATTGGAACCGCCCATGAACTGAGCGTCGGGGACATATGCCACGCGTGGGGTCGCACTTGTTAATATTTAGTAAATTATTCATTGTAAATCACTTTAATATAGTACTCACTGGTGGACTTTCACCTTTTTTATTCAGATCTTCTTTCTGTTTGTCTTCTGTTGATTTCTCCACTGTGGTGGCTTTAGTTTCTTGAGATCTTATTTCCATGGCAACACGTGAGTTACTTCCCTTGTTGTCTAGGTGACTGAATATGGAAGCAGATTTTGGTTTCTGGTGACTAGGTCGCAGCGGAAGCTCTTTGCTGCTGGACTTGGGGTTGACTAAATGGCTGAATATTGACGCCATTTTTTCCTTCCCACTGTCCTTACCACCCGGGGTGGATATTGTTTCGGCAGTGTTAGAAACTCCTTCCATTTGCTCGTCACCTAAAAAAAAAGACATAAAAATTAAAGATACATGTACATAATCCAAATTAACGCTCCTAAATTACTATTTCTTTGTCTTCGAAGGTAAAAAATATTTGAATCGAGTCAAGGAATCCACACATCAAAGCTCAGAGTTATTAGATATTGATTTTTTAAATCTGTTATTTTTCATCATCTGGAATATTTGACGGCCTAGCAAATATTTTATGAGCCGACCAACATACACTCGATACCAAATTGCATTAAAAAAAATATTGATATATAACATATTTTGGAAAATATAATACTCGAGTTGAAAGGGGTTAGCATTATTTTTTGGAAATTAATCGATTCTGGTTACTAAATCATCTTTTGAAGAAATGTTGTTGTTGCTGAAATCTGATACGGGGACCATCGAATTGGATTGTGTATCTTTAAGTGCTTCAAATATTCACTATTGTTATGTTATACCTTTAACCCTTCCAAGACTGGAGCTTCCTGAAATTTTGTGAAAACCCTGTGCCAATGCATTCTATGCATACCCTGTGCCAATACGTTGGCCAAAAATATTTACCTTGACCTTGTAAGCCAGTGCATTCTCTTATATATTCAAGGCTCCCAAGGGAGACTCGCATATATAAGAGAATGCACTGACACAGGATCTTTAATACTGCACCAGTGCAGCTCCCGTCATGAAAGGGTTAAAGGAAGACAGTACCTAAATCCAGCTATTGCATAAACCATTTCCTGCTCTATTCAACAGAAATTATGCAACTAATGAATGAATTTGAGTCATAGTCCAGTGCATTTATGGTTTCACCTCAAAATAATTGCAACACAAAGTTTCTCAGTGGGAATAATTACTTTAACCTATCACAAATAATATACTAAAAATCAACAAGAATCAAGAAATGCGAAATTGATGAATTTTGTGAAATAAATTTGTCAAAATTTGGTAAAATACTCATTTTATAGCTTTTTAAGGATGTTTATAAAAAAACTTCCTTTCACATGTCCTTCCATTTATATATCCATTTTGTAGAGTGCACAACCCTGATTACAGAACAGAAAACCTTTCCTAGATACGTTCAGTAATTTTTGAGTTATGTGCCTCCAAAATTTGGAGTTTATCAGGAATGAGTGCAAAATACACTAATGCACTCTATGAACGATGTATAACAACATGGTACTTATAATGAAAATGAGTAAATGCACGGGGCGTCATGTGCCCCGCGAGAATCGGTTCGAAATCTGCAGACGACCCAGCGCGAAATCGCACGTGTCTCGGCGCCCTTCCGGTCACAAATGTCAGGGTCGGCTCCAAACTTGAACTAAACAGCAACAAAGGTGAGTTAATGCAGAATATAACACACAGTGCATACTCCACAATGATTACTAGTATCGCATCAGTAGCTTTTATGGAGTATTATGCGATAAGATTTGTTTATTTTACATGTTTACAAAAGTCATTATTTCCAAGTGCATTTTCAATGGAATATTCCACCAATTTCTACGAGTGATTAACCGCAATTCTGGAAGCTACGCTTGAGTATACTGTTGCTCAATGTTAGATAAATACATTTCCTAGCTCCCAAACTACAAGTAAGTTTAGTATTATACTTGTATGCCATAAAATATGAATCTTGAAATGAACCGAAAATGTCACGGTTCCCTTCCGGTCAACTGTTAGCATTTGGGTTCGCATCAGTTTGATCATGCCCCAGTTCCGAATCTGCACGTATTTAGTTTTCGCATTATTTGACCAGTATTTTCGTGCTCGTTGGAGACTTATCACGCATATTTTATTTCCATATTTACTAGTAATGACTAGCACCACATATGACACTATTTATACGGCGATATCTTGTTAAATGCACCTTGCTAGGCGACTTCGAAGCACGAACTATTATTTTATTTAAAAGGATGTCGTTTTTATGTGTAAACAATAAGTGGGAATACATATACACACCTGGCATTGATCCGATATGACTCGTGTTGCGTACACGTCGCTAAAATCATAATAGGCCTACTGTCTACATTCTATAATGTATCGTCTCAAACTTACACAAGTTTGTTTCTGTTATCTGACCGAATAATGATTGTTTATGCCTGTTTGGTGGCTCCATATACATGTCCAAGCATACACCATGCATATTGCATAGCAGGATTTAAATTCATTTAACTTGACAAATCTGACACCCAAGTAGTGGTGGACTTTTGCAAATATGCAATTAGAACAAAAGAGCACAACGCCACCGATTGATACCAATAGTCCAAACACATCGTTGCCCGCTAAAATGTCTAGAATTGGTACACCTATGAGGGATGTCCACTCAAGGAAATCGCTATTCAAAGAAGACTGCGATATGGACGAGTCGGAACGTGTCACCGAGGACGAGTCTTGTGACGTGATGTCTTCTGCCAACAATTCGACTGTCGTGGAAGAATTAAACAAGCTAATTCCATCGGCCATAGAATCTCTTATTTCGCATGACCGAGGGGGGGGTTACCGGAAACAAAGCTATTTTTTTATGCCCTATCATCCGGAACGTTCCCCATGCAGAACATATCATTCCAGCTATTTATGGACGTAGTGAAGTTTTTGGAAACTGAACATGTTATGGGGATGAGATATAGTCCACAGACAAAACAATTCTGGGGAGTTGGTTATGAGTGTTTCGGTTCAAAGTTCATTCGTTTTATGGGAGGTCCGAAATGTGCTGGCTTTTCTCTAAACCACGAAACCGACACGGCTCGTGTTAACTTCGTTTGCCCCAGTGTAAATATACTATTTAAAGATCTCTAAAAGTCCACCACTTCTTGGGTGTCAGATTTGTCAAGTTAAATGAATTTAAATCCTGCTATGCAATATGCATGGTGTATGCATGTATATGAAGCCACCAAACAGGCATAAACAACCATTATTCGGTCAGATAACAGAAACAAACTTGTGTAAGTTTGAGACGATACATTATATAATGCAGACAGTAGGCCTATTATGATTTTAGCGACGTGTACGCAACACGAGTCATATCGGATCAATGCCAGGTGTGTATATGTATTCTCACTTATTGTTTACACATAAAAACGACATCCTTTTAACTCGTTTAGGACGGGAAACGGATATATCCGTTTAGCACTTGTTATCAGCGAATGAACCTTTAAAAAATAAAATGTTCTGCGCAGAGTATCATGTATTCAATATAGGCCGATCACCCAGTGAGGGGTCCAGGAAGATGTAACCTATTTTTGGCGTCACGTGGGGGTCGCGTGCCATGGTTAGTGACGTCATTGTTCCAAAATGGCGGCGCCCAGTAGCCTATAAGACGTAAACGTGTCGACAAGTTTTCGGTTGGCAAAATATTCCTAGATCATTTAACTTTGGAAATCATATATAATTGATTCAAAATGTCGCAAATATATCGTCATATAGGGAAATTACAGCCCCCAAACGCATAAATTTCCGAAAATAGGTTGCTATGGCAACCGGTCGCAATTGATGGTATCTACCCAAAATTTCTAGAAGATTTATAGACTACGGATGATCACCCATGTATAAGTTGTCACGCGGAGAATTCTACTATGGCAAATGGTCTGACCCAACATTGAATAAACGCATAAATTGCTATAAAATTATATAAAAGTAAGCATTTCTGCAAACAATCTCGTCTGTGAGTAATGTTTTCTCAAAAGAATAACGTCCCAAACGAGTTAAATAAAATAATAGTTCGTGCTTCGAAGTCGCCTAGCAAGGTGCATTTAACAAGATATCGCCGTA
Source organism: Siphonodentalium dalli (assembly GCA_032622095.1). Taxonomy (NCBI): domain Eukaryota; kingdom Metazoa; phylum Mollusca; class Scaphopoda; order Gadilida; family Siphonodentaliidae; genus Siphonodentalium; species Siphonodentalium dalli. The sequence continues at coordinate 160,351,772 of CP136062.1, forward strand.
TATATAGTGTCATATGTGGTGCTAGTCATTACTAGTAAATATGGAAATAAAATATGCGTGATAAGTCTCCAACGAGCACGAAAATACTGGTCAAATAATGCGAAAACTAAATACGTGCTGATTCAGAACTGGGGCATGATCAAACCGATGCGAACCCAAATGCTAACAGTTGACCGGAAGGGAACCGTGACATTTTCGGGTCATTTTAAGATTCATTTTTTGTGGCATACAAGTATAATACTAAATTTACTTGTGGTTTGGGAGCTAGGAAATGTATGTATCTAACATTGAGCAACAGTATACTCAAGCGTAGCTTCCAGAATTGCGGTTAATCACTCGTAGAAATTGGTGGAATATTCCATTGAAAATGCACTTGGAAATAATGACTTTTGTAAACATGTAAAATAAACAAATCTTATCGCATAATACTCCATAAAAGCTACTGATGCGATACTAGTAATCATTGTGGAGTATGCACTGTGTGTTATATTCTGCATTAACTCACCTTTGTCGCTGTTTAGTTCCAAGTTTGGAGCCGACCCTGACATTTGTGACCGGAAGGGCGCCGAGACACGTGCGATTTCGCGCTGGGTCGTCTGCAGATTTCGAACCGATTCTCGCGGGGCACATGAAATGGGTTAAGCCCAAGCCTTAAATAGGGTGTCTGTCATTTGCAGAATGAGGTCCCCAGAGGGTGAATTTAGTGATGCTACCCTGCATAGCGGGCTAGTATCACCAAATTCACCCTCTGGGAACCTCATTCTGCTGAGGTGTAAGCAGAATGAGGTCCCCAGAGGGTGAATTTGGTGATGCTAGCCCACTATGCGGGGTAGCATCACTAAATTCATCCTCTGGGGACCTCATTCTGCAAATGACAGACACCCTATTTCAAGGCTTGGTAATTAAGCCTTTTACTCTTATCGTGATAATTAACCGGTTGCTATACATGGTTCTTTGTGTACGTGAGTGCATTTAACTCTTATTTTTTACCCATATTAATTCTTTTAATGGATAATTTCAGTATAGTAAGAGATGGTCTATCTCTTCCTATAGCAAGATTTATATAGTTTCCTGGGTATAAAATAATAAATATGAATCAAAGACCCCTGACTGGAAATGTTCTGTCCATTAATAGTGATTTTATTTCAAATTTTCTGGTATATTACATAATATACATACAATCAATTTGGGACATTTTACGACACACGTTCGGGTCGTAGCATATATCTAAAAATAGTGAAAAAAAATGTCTAACTCAATTTAATATCGCATTAATATAAGAAATATCAATATAAATTCAATATTAATTGATAGAAGCTTTTCCGGACAGGGGACTTACACTTTTATTTATCTATTATTTTTACCCCGGAACTTATATAAAATCAATATTAATTGATAGAAGAGTTTCCAGATAGTTGACTTCGACTATTATTTATCTATTATTTTATACCCCGGAACTTATATAAATCGTATTTAGGAAGAGATAGATCACCTTTAATCCTTTGAATAAAAACATATTTGTTTGCATTTGTTTTTCTATAGTACATATGATGGTATGTTCTGTTTTGTTTGAAATTCTGTTTTTTGGAAAAATTTCCAATGCTCTGACCTTTTCTAATGTATAGCTTCCAAGATTTTGTAGTACTCAGATCAACTGTTAGTGGATAAACTAACTTGCGTTGTGAGAGTAATGTTTGTAAAACAATTATCATATTATACCCATCTATTCAATGTTCTTCTGGTGATGATGGTTTCACAGACTTTTAGGATTTTTAGAAGCCCATTTTAAAAAACGAGACATATTATGTCATTGGTTTGTCCGTCTGTCTGTTTTTGGTTTTCAGATGATAACTTTAGATAGTCTCAACTGAATGGAATGAAATTTAGCATGTGGCTTTACTAGCACAACGTACAGGTCAAGTTCGAATTTGAGTTCCACATGCCAACTTTCACCAGAGTTATAGCCCTTTTTGTTGGAATTTTCACTCAATTTTTTTTTTCAGATGATAACTTTAGTAAGTCTGAAGTGAATGAAATTTAGTATGTCAGTTTACTAGTCCAAAATACAGGTTACATTCGAATGTGGTTTCTGCCTGCCAATTTTTACCAGAGTTATGGACCTTTGTTGGAATTACCACGGGAGTATTTTGCCATGCTCTAGCAATGCTCTGGTCATCTATATCCCTTCATGACTAGTGCTTCCTGAAATTTTGCGAAAAACCCTGTGCCAATACATTCTCTTAACCCTTTCAGTGCCAAGTCCGATTTTTGTATCAACCCATATACCCTGTGCCAATGCATTCTCTTATATATGCGAGTCGACCATAGGTCGCCTCGCATATATAAGAGAATGCATTGGCCTACCAATTTTTCATCATTTGTTATTATTTTTTACAATTTTAATAATTTGTTCTTATATTCTTTAACTCTTTCAGTGCCAGACTTATTTTGTAGGTTTAGTGCTAGGGAATCTTACGTTTTTCATGGTCATCAAAGTTATTACTATGAATACTTGGTGATAGTTTTGAGTTATAACATGCCCCTAAGGTTTTATCCAGTTTGTTTTTAAATTCGCTATAGCATGCTTAAGCATAAACAAAAAAAATTCAACCCACAAATTTCTTTAGGGCCGATTTTATCAGCCCTGGCACTCTACAGACCATAAATTAGGGCCGATGAGATCGGCCTGTGGCACTGAAAGAGTTAAATATGCGAGTCGCCCATATAGGGCACCTCTCATATATAAGAGAATGCATTGGTCTGACAATATTTACCTTGACCTTCTAAGCCAGTGCATTCGCTTATATATGTGAGGCTCCCTATGGGAGACACACATATATAAGAGAATGCAAAGGTACAGGGTCTTTAATGCTGCACCAGCGCAGCTCCCGTCATGAAAGGGAGATGGAATGTAACATACTTACCAGGCGGATCTGTAACTGGAGGTAGCGCTGGCGTTTCCTGCTGATTATCTCCCATGCTTTGTGACGGAAAGTTCAGAAAAGTAAACACTGACCATTTTTCTTTCTTCACTTTCAACAGACCAACTATATCTGATCTAAAAAAAAAAGATAAAATTTTCTTCAAAATTAGGACACCAAAGACTAGTTAAAAGGCCAAATAAATAAAAAATCCATGTTCTCAGGCACCACCCACGTTACTGAAATTTTCTTTTAAAAAGCCTCGTCAACCGTTTTTTTCCTATATTTTCTGTTAGAAATATTGGATTTGATCAACAAGTATGGATTATTTTTTCCAGATTTTAAGAAAAAATAAATAAATAGCCTCCCTTCCTCATAACAAAATTGAGATCTAATTGCCTGAGAACACAGATATTTAGGAGGTAAACATACTCTGTTGAGTTGGGAATTCGGGGATTCGAGCATGTTATAATGGAGAGGTGTCAATTTATAGACATAAAACAAAAATGTGAATAGTCAGGGGCATTACAACATTGTAGGTAAACTCTATGTCATATACTAGTAGCACAATGTTATTTTTATATCAGAGTAAATGAGTGTATATGCATAACAAAGTTCCCGCTACATTTTCTGAGTATTACTAGACAAAGGAAGCTATCATAATCCATGCTTACGATGTGCACAAAAAACATAAAAAATAAATATAAATTCTTCCCTCACTCAATGATTAAAAAAAATTGTCTGAGATTCGAATAATTTTTGTTTTGTTTTGGCATAACCCAGAATGAACTACCAATGGTGTTACTAATATTGACCATATTTGGCATTAATAAGGTTTCTGCGCCTTTTTTATGAGTCTAACCATTCAATCTACTATCATACCCTGGTTAAGAATGAATTATTTTACTATCGTACCCTGGGTATGGATCTGGTATGTTGAAGCGCTTGCACATAACTTTATCCGGATGCCATTCCACAACATCTCGGGTCAGTTTTCCAAACATGTTCATTTCAGCGGCCTTCTGTTTGTCGTCTACCTCTGCCTATAAATAGAACTGAGTTATACACTAACATTCCAAAACTTGTCAAAATCCATCAATAAACGGCTAACTTCTAGAGGTTTAGGGTTGCCCGAGATCAGTTTGCCTACCCGCCTGTCAGCCAGCCCTCATCAAATCATAAGTCAATTTTTTATGAAGATGAATAAATTATAAAAAGAAATAAGAGCATTCAGCTAATGATGTGTTCAAAGTTGAAACAAGTTTATAAATTTCTAAAAAAAAAAAAAATGGAAATAAAAATCCTCCCCTCCTCATCCAATTTTCCTCATATATTTGCCTGAGAACACAGGTAAGGTACATGGAACAAATATCACCAAATTTGTAAAGATACCATCACTATTAAGCTTTCCAGTGTCTTATCTTCATAATATTTATATATCTCATGTGACTTTCTCGCATTCTGATTGGCTGCACACTGCTATAGTATTTAAATTTTGCCAAAAAGTCTTTGTTAATGACGGTTTTAAAGAAATATATAGATACATTAACCATGAATTGATGATGTTAGTTGTAACTAATAACATAGTTATATTGTCCTGTCATTCCGAAAAAGATTGCTATAATTTGTAAAATCTGAGACAGATTTCCGAAATTCGTAGCAAATAAAATTGTGACAGAAATTGTGTGAGAATTCACACCAGTGTTCGATATAATATCATAAATAATGCATGTCTTGTTGACTCTTCCTCATCTGGACCACTATTTTAGTCAACAAGCCATGCATTATCTATATAACACCGCTGATTAATCCACTGATTAATATTATCTGAGAGGTGATACATTGCAGGGTCACACAGGGTTCCAACAGGTCGGACATAAAATGAATTTCATGGCCATTTTCTGACAATTTTCAACTTTAACCCTTTCTATAGTAATGATTCTCCCACCCAGCTGTAAAAGTATATTGGAATGGTCTATTATTCATTAGGAGGGGTGTTCAGGAAAAATGAGCAGATAACAGACATCTAAAAAGACTATAGAAGTGAAGAAGGGATTTTATTTGATTGGTGGGAAATGTTCAGATAATAAGTTCAACAACGATCTATGAACTTATAATCTGAACATTTCCTAAGGGAACAAATCCTTTAAAGGTGCTCAATACAATTTGATGGTCCCCATATCATCAGATTCCAACAACAACCACATTTTTAAAAATGCCGCTTCAGTTATCAGAATCGAGTAATTGCCCAAAAATAATGCTAACCACAGTCAACTATAGTATAAAATTGTCCAAAACCTATTATTTATCAACATTTTGTTCAACGAAATTTTGACGGTTTGTCAAATATCTGACACATAAAAGACACTTGATTTTAGAGTTATCCATCTTCATGTGCAATTTGGTCCGAGACCATCTTCTCGTCGACTGTTTACTGGGCCACCAAAAATTATGGGTGGATAAAAATAATAGATTTCAAACATCGATATCTGATCACTCTGAGCTTTGATGGGTGGGTCCTCGACTTGAATCAAATATTTTTTACACCCGAAGCCAAGGAAATAGTAATTTGCAAGCGTTAATTCGGATTATGCATCTTTAATGCGTTCAGTGAGCAGTGGTTATATACCACTGAAAATCAAGGGTATTCAAGACCCACCGTGGCATGTTAACCCTTTACCCAACAAACAGGCCAAAAACGGCCAAATAAAGCTGCAACAGCCTAAATTATCTTGGGTCTGTCTCAATAAAACCATACAAATATGGATATCATTGGAACCGGCTCATTGACCACATTGTGATGGTTACAGTTATGCCCTGTGCCAATGCATTCTCTTATATATGCGAGTCGACCATAGGTCGCCTCGCATATATAAGAGAATGCATTGGCCTAAAAAAAAACTTTTTTTAACACTTCTTACCATTTTCTCTTACATTCTTTAACAATTTTATAATTTTTAATGTGTTAAGCCAATGCATTCTCTTATATATGCGAGGCGACCTATGGTCGACTCGCATATATAAGAGAATGCATTGGCACAGGGCCGTTCTGTTGGGTAAAGGGTTAACCCTTTAATGACGGGAGCTGAGCGAGTGAAGCATTAATGATCTCCCATGGGAGACTCTCATGATTGGTCTTAATCCTTTTGTTTTGACATATTTTTTCGAGTATAGCTCAGCTCAACTGTGAACCAGCAAGAAAGCACATGTCAAAACTATAGCATTAAGCTAATCGTGCACGTAAATTGTTTCGCAACAAAACGCTGATACGACCCAAATATGATTGCTATGGGACATAGTGTGGCATGTTAACAGTGCCTTAACCCTTTCATGACGGGAGCTGAGCTGGTGCAGTATTAAATATTCTGTGCCAGTGCACTCCCTATGGGAGACTCACATCTATAAGAGAATGCACTGGCTTACAAGGTCAAGGTAAATATTGTTAGGTCAATGTATTCTCTTATATATGTGAGGCTCCCTATGGGAGGCCAATCATATATAAGAGAATGTACTGGCTTACAACGTCAAGGTAAATTTTGTTAGGCCAATGTATTCTCTTATATATGCAAGGCTCCCTATGGGAGACTCGCATATATTAGAGAATGTACTGGCTTACAACGTCAAGGTAAATATTGTTAGGCCAATGTATTCTCTTATATATGCAAGGCTCCCTATGGGAGACTCGCATATATTAGAGAATGTATTGCAACAGCCTTTTAGCAAAATTTCAGGAAGCTCCAATCAAGGAGATATATACACAATATGCTGATATCAAACCTTTTCCGCAGCTGGAACCTCCTCTGTATCTGGTTCGTACGTTTTACCACCAGTGAATCGAGATGCGAGGGCATTAGCCAGTGGTTTATATAACTTAGCGGATCGACCAAACTCGTCTTTCTCCCGCTGTCGTTCCCATTCTGTCATGTGACCAGCAGCAACTTCTTCAAATGCCTCATTCTCTACAGACAGAAATCACAACCCATTTAAAGAGGTACTGTACACTAAATCCAGCCATTTATGGCACCGAGTTAAAATCTCCTTCTGATAATTCAATTCAATTAATTTATTTCTAATTTCCTTAACAAAGGCGTTGAGATAAATATATTCAATACGGTATATTAAAATATTTACATATCAACAAAAGCTGGGTAGTGTCACTAAAATCTAGGGTTCTGCAAATATTCGATAATCGATTCGAAATTTGATTCACCAAAACAAATTTGAGTCGATTCGAGTCAAAATCATCAGTTCGAAATTTTGGAATATATAGGTGTACAGTTTCATAGTCTATTATCCAGGGGAGTGTCAGGTTGCTTATCGATAGTCTGCCAACAAAATCACTACTTTTCAAAAATAACCCTCTCCAAGACCATGCAATGATTGATTGATTAGGTTTTAACATCACTTTAGCAAACAAAACCAATGATGATTTGCAATAACACATGTACCATATACTGTATTCAAGTTTAATTATTTTATTTGGGAATGTTACCAAATGTGTCATAAATCTATTTTATAAATGACCGACACAATTAGCGAGTTCATTGAAACTTAAGTATTACGATCTGACACATATGTGTGTTATTTGTGGTACTGGTATTAGAATTGTGTGTAGGTATACACAGTACATTTGAACTATATATGTAGGTTGTTGAACAAAGCCAAAACTACATTACGATAATTCGATATTCGATAAAAATTCCCAAGTTGCAGGACCCTACTAAAATCCCCCTCTGGGAACCTCATTCTGCAGGACCCTACTAAAACCCCCCTCTGGGAACCTTATTCTGCAGGACCCTACTAAAATCCCCCCCTGGGAACCTCATTCTACTAAAATCCCCCCCTGGGAACCTCATTCTACTAAAATCCCCCTCTGGGAACCTCATTCTGCACCATATTTTCAGGCCTGGTTATTGTATGTAATCAGCAAAATGCAACTTAATTTCACGGAAATCTGCAGAATTTACTGACGGCTCAGAATTCACTGATGGAGAATTTGTAATTGCTGCAGGAATCGCACAATTTACGCGAAATGGTCATGGCCCATGCAGCCTGGAATGAACTTTAACCTATTTACCTGTCTTTCCTCTCTTTACTAACGACAGGTATTCATCGTATCTTTTTTGTTTAGAAAGATCTTTCGAAAATGGTTTGAACATCTGTGTTGAATGGAATGTTGGGCTGGATTTCTGCACAAGCGCCATTCTTTGTTCATGTTCTTTACATTGTTGTGCCGATGTCTCCCGCTCTTTTTGGGCTTCGATATTTTTCTTGGTGACTTCAATCTTTTCCTGGTGTGCTTTTGGTACCAAGTCAAAAACAGAATCTTCAAAGAAAGAAAATAGAATTATTCCTTTCATCAACAATGATGATGCCTGTGACAACTTTTATTAAGATGACTGTTCCTATACAACCATGAGTTTAGTGTGCCTGTCATTTGCAAAATGAGGTCCCCAGAGGGTGAATTTAGTGATGCTATCCCGCATAGCGGGGCTAGCATCACTAAATTCACCCTCTGGGGACCTCAATCTGCTTAGGCCTCTTCTTCTCTGCAAAGTTTCTTTATTATCAAATTTCTATAGAAACTTCTTCACATAGATTCTATTTCTTTTTTAGTTTAGTTTCTCTATATCCCCAAGTTGGCAGATGACACATTGCATAATTGAGGTTCCCAATGGGTGTACATAACAATATTCACCATTTGGGAACTTCACTCTGAGTCTATGTCTCCCATAGCAGATGAGGCCATGCAGAATGAGGTCCCCAGAGGGTGAATTTGGTGATGCTAGCCCACTATGTGGGATAGCGTCACTAAATTCACACTCTGGGGACCTCAGTCTGCAAATGACAGGCACACTAAACTCAGGCGTGTTCCTAAAAGGTGACAAACTGCCCCCTTCTAGTGGAACCCTAACTTATAAGGTAATAATAAACAATGTTTGTGCTCAAAGTGGAAAACTGCTAATGAATATCTGCCACTATGGTATACCTTTTAAAGGGGGACTGTACACTTAATCCGACTCATTTTCATTATAAATACCATGTTGTTTGTATTGTTCATAGAGCACATGAGTGTATTTTGCACTAATCCATGGCTCAAATTCATTCGTTTGTTGCATATCTTCTGTTGAGTATAAAAGGAGATGGTCCCATAAATTACCGGATTTAGTGTGCAGTACCCCTTTAAGAGAAGAGAAGTATTTGTTGCAATTAAAGACATATTGTGGACTTATTTCATTGAATAAAACTGATACATTAATTTCCAAACACTGGAAGAATGTTGCATTCAACTAAGATTGTTGAAATTTCCAACTACAATGACTGTACCATCTCAGATAATACAGCGACAAACAAATGTAAATATTTACTACTTTATTCCTTATTTTAGAATGCTTATTTCCGGTACATTCTGAATACCTGAACAGAGTGTTCCACTTTTAACAATAAATTTTCATCCTCGGGGTGTGACAAAACTGAAATATTCATACATTATTAGGTTTAATTTGAACCCTTAACATTACGAGCTTCTTAACCCTTTCATGATGAGGTCCCCAGAGGGTGATTTTGGTGATGCTAGCCCACTATGCAGGATAGTGTCACTAAATTCACCCTTTGGGGACCTCATTCTACAAATGCAAACTCAGGCTTGTTCCTAAACTGCCCCCCAGTGGAAACCCTGTCATATAAGGTAATAACAAAGAATGTTTGTGCTCAAAATGGAAAACTGCTAATGAATATCTGCTGCTGTGGTATATCTTTTAAAGGGGGACTGTACACTGAATCCGATTCATTTTCATTATAAATACCATGTTGTTTGTATCGATCATAGAGCACATTAGTGTATTTTGCACTAATCAATGACTCAAATTCATTCATTTGTTGCATATATTCTGTTGAATATAAAAGGAGATGGTCCCATATATGACCGGATTTAGTGTACAGTACCCCTATAAGAGAAGAGAAGTATTTGTTGTAATTAAAGACATATTGTAGATTTATTTCAGTGAATAAAACCGATACATTAATATCCAAACACTTTGTCCACTGGAAGAATGTTGCAATCAAATAGGATTGTTGAAATTTCCAACTACATCGACTGTACCATTTCAGATAATACAGCGTTTGAACGATGCACATATGTAAATATTTAATACTGTTTTCCTTATTATAGCATGCTTATTTCATATTACCGGTACATTCTGAACACCTGAGCGGAATGTTCAACTTTAACAATAAATTTTCATCCTTGGGGTGTGACAAAACTGAAATATTCATACATTATTAGGTTTACTTTAATTTGAACCCTTAACATTACTAGCTTGTTAACCATATCATGATGCGAGCTGCACTGGTGCAGCATAAAAGATCCTGTGGCAGAATGTTCTCCCATAGGGAGCCTCGCATATATAACAGAATTCAATGGCTTACAAGGTAAAGGTAAATATTGTTAGGCCAATGCATTCTCTTATATCCTCCCTATGGGAGACTCGTATACAAGAGAATGGATTGACACATGGTTTTCGCTAAATTTCAGGAAGTTCCAGTCAAAGAAGGGTTAACAATACGGGCTGCTTAAATTTCAGCTAATAAAAATTAAATATACCATTGGAGTGGGTACTTTTAGAACTGAATGGAAGAATCCACACAACAGTGAATGGGTTAAGCAAACATTTTCATCAAACTTCAATAAAGGGGGCATGCTGGATAAAACTCATGTGATGGGTATGTGAATATTTAATACATAATGTTGATCATCAAAGTATAAATATTAACACAGGCGTTTCGTTTCATCCAGCATGACATCTCGGCTTAAAGGCCCACTTAAGTTTCGAACCCCCAGATCACATATATAAAATATATGCCATATTATATACCATTTGAAAGAGGAAGCTCCAAAACATTGTTTTATCAAATTATCCGGTGTAATAAACTGTGAACATGTTGTTTTTGTTGAGTTACCGGCATGTTTTTGTGCTTAAGTTTCATCTGGTTTTGTTGCGTAAAGTGTATTATTTTCAATGGAGGGGGGAATAACTCTATATTTTAAAGATAGAGTTATTCCCCTTCCGTTGAAAATAAATTTTTAGTTTCAATTCTGTTGCATTCTGGGAGCCATAACGGGGGAAATCTTTTTATGATATCAACTGTTTTCTATTTCTCTATGGGCATCTTTTGAGACAGACATTTCAAATGGTGATGAATTATAGTATTTTAATCATATTTTATGGCATAGATTGTTATTAAAACCGTATATCAAGGCACTATAAAAACATTATATGTGACTCGAAAATTAAGTGGGCCTTTAACTCTATTACGACAGGAGCTGCATTGGTGCAGCATTGAAGGTCATGTGCCAGTGCATTCTCTCATATATGCAAGTCTCCCATAGGGAGCCTTGCATATATAAGAAAATGCACTGGCTTACAAGGTCAAGGTAAATATTGTTAGGCCAATGTATTCTCTTATATATGAAAGGCTCCCTATGGGAGACTCGCATATATAAGAGAATGCATTGGCACAGGGTTTTCGCAAAATTTCAGGAAGCTCCAGTCATGGAATGGTTAAGAGAAGTTAATGGAACATTTGCATCCAACTTCAATGAAGAGGGGTTCATACTGGATAACTGACAAGTGATAGGTATGTGAATATTTTATACTTTGCTGATCAAAGTATAAAATATTCACATACCCATCACAGGCGTTTCATCCAGCATGACCCCTCGGCTTAAGGCATTCAAGGTGTTCTTCTTCTTTGAATCATTCTTTTCTACTTGGAACTAGACTAAGGCCACACTAAGTTTATTGTCTATTTCTCTGACACTTTTGTTTCCAAAATGGGCAGGCAGGTTTTGCCATTTATTTTTTACCTACTTTTTACGACCAAAATTCCCAGCAGACAGGTATTTTATGGACTTACTAATGAAATAACAAAAACATTGTTGGATGTGAAAAATTACTTTTCATGATTAAGGGTTGACACAATTTCAGTGTAACTGTCAACCAAAGTAGATCCAGTTTACACAAACCAAAAAGAAAACTTTAATTTATCAAAAATAACAAAGGGAAATATCAAATACAAGTTGAAATGTATCTAGCGAGATATGTGACCATTAGCGGATACAGATTGTGGTCATCACACTGTGAAGCCAAGTGGCAGGATTTATTATTTTTTATTTTTGGTGGGCCATAAAAAGCACCCATGCCATATTTTTATGAGGAAACAGATGTCTGAGAAACAGAGCATTAATTTTGAATGGCCCAACTATTATTAGAAATTGGCACATACCCATCACAGGTGTTTCATCCAGCATGACTCCTCGGCTTAAAGCATTCAAGGTGTTCTTCTTCTTTGAATCACTCATTTCCGGTTGGACAGCCGGTCCCGAGAACCGATGGAATGGTTTAAAATTCTTTGGCAAATCAGGTGGAGGAAATCTCTTCTTTGGCTTCAATGTTGTGTTACTCAGAGTAAAACCCTCGAGAACCTTTCCAATATATGAGAGAGGAGTCTGTAGTTTGCCTGAAAAATAAAAGTGGACGTCACAATCTACACAAAAATAAAATTAATCTAAAACTGAAAATTCAACTGTGCTAAATTCAACCAGCTAGAACGTTCTCCTCTTGCACATAAAGTGTATAGGACAAGCATACATGTACCTTATTAATAAGCTTTTTAACATCCTTACAACATTCATAGTAAATCTTTTTTATGATATATACGATGATATAGATATTTAGAGGAATTACTTGGTTGGTTTGATACAGGCCTGATGTCACCTCATATCAGTCTGAGACCTTGTCTGAGGCCTTCGGTCTCAGGTTGATATGTGGATACCGAGGGCTGATATCAGGCCTATAATATCAAACCAACCAAGTAATACCATATTTATTAATTAGATCACATATCAGTTTGATCATCGCTGGGGCGTGGCAAAATACGCCCATGGAAATCCAACAAAGGGCCATAGCTCTGGTGAAAATTGGCAGGTGGAACCCAAATTCGAACTTAACTTGTATTTTGGGCTAGTAAACTCACATATCAAATTTTTTCATTTCATTAAGTTCAGACATACTAATGTTATCACCTGGAAATGAAAATTGAGTGCAAATTCCAACAAAAAGGGCCATAAAACTGGTGAAAATTGGCAGGCGGAAGCAAAATTCTAAATTGACCTGTATTTTGGGCTAGTAAACTCACATACCAAATTTCATTCCATTAAGTTCAGACTTTATAAAGTTATCACCTGGAAACGAAAAGCGAAATGGACAGAACGACGGACGGACAGAACAATAACATAATATGTTCCGTTTTTTTTAAACGGGCGTATAATAAAGAATACAAAACGTAAGAAGTATGTGCAATTCTTATTATTTGCTCCTTAATTCTGGACAAATTAATCTAAAGGCAATGATTTCGCTAATGATAAGTCATTGCATATATTCCATATATAAGAATGGCGTTATGTGCTGCCAATTTGACATAAAATTTATTGAGACACTCTATTGGCACTCATTCACTCCATTGAAGTGTTCCACGTCACATTTAACCCCATTCATGATGGGATCTGTGCTGGTACAGCATTAAAGATCCTGTGTCAGTGCACTCTCTTATATATGTGAGTCCCCCATAGGGAGTCTCATATATATAAATAAGAGAATGCACTGGCTTACAGGTCAAGGTAAATACTGTTAGGCTCATGTATTCTCTTATATATGCGAGGCTCCCTATGGGAGACTGGCATATATAAGAGAGTGCATTGGCAAAGGGCTTTCGCAAAAATTAAGGAAGCTCCAGTCATGGAAGGGTTAAGGCACTATTTACACAAGCAACACTCTGTCCCGGTTAGCAACCGTATTTGGGTTGTATCGGCATTTTGTTGTGATTGTCACACAACGAGCAAAAAGAATTTATGCCCACGATTGGCCTAATCCTGTTGTTTTGACATGTGCTTTCTCGCTGGTTCACAGTTGAGCTGACCTACAGTAATGCCCTAAGTAATCGACTCCTTAACCACAGCAGAATTATGGGTAACTTTCCAATGAATGGCAACAAGCCATATTTCCGACAAAATCCTGAAAAATTACCCATAATTCTGCTGTGGTTAAGGGGTCGATTATTTAGAGCATTACTGTATACTCGAAAAGCATGTGTCAAAACAAGAGGATTAACCCTTTACCCAACAGAACGGCCCTGTGCCAATGCATTCTCTTATATATGCGAGTCGACCATGAATGGATTGGCTTAACACATTAAAAATTAGGCCAATGCATTCTCTTATATATGCGAGGTGACCTATGGTCGACTCGCATATATAAGAGAATGCATTGGCACAGGGCATAACTATAACCATCACAATGTTGTCAATGAGCCGGTTCCAATGATATCCATATTTGTATGGTTTTATTGAGACAGACCCAAGATAATTTAGGCTGTTGCAGCTTTATTTGGCCGTTTTTGGCCGGTTTGTTGGGTAAAGGGTTAAGACCAACGGTGGGCATGAATCATCTCACTAGTTGTATGACAGTCAAAATACATCGCTAGACGGGGCATAGAGTATATAGTAGCATGTGTTATAAGTACTTAAATCACCCTGCCCAAGGTGACGGAGGATTGTAGCCAATCAGATTGTGTGTTACAACCAGAAATGGGGGGGGGTCATTATTATCTAACCATGTTTGCCTGGAGCTGTCCATCCAAATGAATTGTCCTTCTCGTCATCCATAGTCATGTCATAGTTTGACATGTGATCTCTGGAATATATGTCATCATCCTGTTCCTCAAGGGCACCAACTCCGAAAGCCTGAAATGACAATGTGATCAGAGTTCACACTGCTACTTGCCAAATTTGCCAATGGCAAAAATAATTCTCATTTGGCAAAAAATATTTTCATTTGACAAAAGTTTTGGCAAGTCACTTTTTAATTCTCAAGAAAGTTGAAAAATATCAGTCAATCAATAACATTCATTTCAGGAAACTCTTACAATATAACTATATTAGTGGTGTTTTATATGGTTTAGGAAAATTCACAACCCTATTAAAGGTGCAATTAATCTGATAGCATTAATATCGATGGGGATGGATTACCCATAGTTGGTGTGGTGGTATTTACATAGCTAATCCTCTTGTTATGTGCCCTTCTGATGAAGCAACCCTTCTACGATTTTATTGTTTGGTGATTTGGTTCATTGTTTTTGAGATGCGAGTATAATATTAACTAACTGCTTTCCTATCGATATCAAAAGTCGTTCAAACTGCGAGTGTCTAAACATAAGACTTATAACGTTGCAGAAAATGACTAGTACCAACAGGGATAGCATATGCTAAAAGAGTTTTGCAAAAATATTTTCATTTTGTAAAAGTTAATTTTGTTCCAGTGCAGACCCTGAACATGATTAGCTGACAGATCAACTCCGAAAGACTGAATTGACAAGATGATCATTGAAGGTAAGAATTTCAAAAGCATGAAAAAAACCATGCGATTGGTAGAGGCACCAACAACTAAAGCTTGAAAAGACAATTTGATAATCAGAGGTATCAATACAATGGAAGCATGACCTGTGAAAGCTCAACATTTTTATCAACTGTTCTGTATTCAATGAAATGGATTCTATACTCAACGCAACTATCTGATATACTAAATACATACATGACCCCTCATTCCTTTCTTGCTGCCCCTCCCTGATGGTGTCGGTTCATCGAATAGTCTGATATGAGTTGACGGCAGCGCTGACTTGGGGTCAAGGCCACTATACTCCAGTCCATGTGTGTTATTCTTTGGCTTGAATGAAACTGGAGTCGTGTCTTTTGGTGCAAAGGTCACATTTGCTGGCAGAGCATCATCCGAAAGCTGATAAAGTAAATAGCACATTTGTTCAATATTAGATTAGACAGTCAATTCAACCCCTTCCATGTCCTTTGGTCTGAAATATTTGCTCCAAACTAGGTTTCATCCCACTTGTCACCAGGCCTGCATATTTCAAAATGATGCGCAACCTATTTTCGTTTTCCTGGTTTGTGCTTAGGTAACCCATAGGTTACCATAAGAGTTACACAAACTATTATAATGACTACAACTGGTATTATTACCACTTTATAGGGCGTTCTCTAGGCCATTGTTAATGTTTTTCGGGGCATTCCAAATAGCGTATTGTTACCAAAACAGCGGGCCGCTGGCCGATAATGAGAAGCCTAGTTCAATATCGGCCCGCCGCCCGGAAACTATAGATCTCGTTTATTATCGCGAGAGTTACGTCCCTTCAACTTCCGATTATTATGGCGTGTTTATTTCAAGAAAATAATGGGAAGATGTATCCGATTTCCTCGACACAAAAGTGGTTTTATGATTGGAATTCACGCTATATGATTGAATTATTGTATCAAGCGTATGTATGCATTGATACTTTTAGCTGTCAACCTCTCATTGGTTGTTACTCGTCTCCAATGCTGGGTTTTCCCCTGTCCTATTTTCGAGACTCCGTCAGTCCGTGTCAGCTGACAAGTCAAATGATATCAAACTTAAATGTTCTTAAAAATATTTCTCTCTTAATCTACTTCATTATTCCACTAAATCCTCAAATGGGTCAAATGTCCACAACTGTGGTAATAGTAATAACATGATTTCATCGGGCATTATGGTTTATTAACGGCCCTCTGGAATGATTAACAGCCCTCGGGCCTATTAGCGTCCCTCGACTTCGTCTCGGGCCGCTAATAAGCCCTTGGGCTGTTAATCATTCCAGCCGGGCCGTTAATAAACCATAACGCCCTCAAAAATCATGTTATTGTTATATTGTCAACAACTAATGGGCAACTCATTGAACTAATGAATTTGAATGTTGCATAGGGCGCCTTACATATATAAGAGAATACATTGGCCTAACAATATTTACCTTGATCTTGTAAGCCAGTGCATTCCCTTATGTATGCGAGGCTCCCTATTGGTGACTCGCATATATAAGAAAATGCACTGGCACAGGATCTTTAATGCTACACCAGCGCAGCTCCCATCATGAAAGGGATAATTAAGGTGAGAATCAGTGATCGCAAGACCTACAGAAAACTTTGTCGCGACCTGTTTTTCGTTCGTGGCATTTTCAGTTTCGGAAACCTACAGGGGAACTGAACTGTCGGTCATTCGCCTCAAATTGGTAGGCCTGGGTTACTGAAAATGAGGACTATTTACTTGCGCCAGTCCATGCTGGACGCAAGTAATGTTTTCGGTTCGGATCTTTGTCTGTCTGTCCTTCCGCGAACATGTTACGTAATACCGGAAGTACATATTGTAAAAAAATGAACACGCGCTAATATGAAATGGTTGCATCAATTGTAATTTAAATCCACATATATACTTAATTTGCATTGTTATCTGGTTTTATTTTGGTAATAAATCGTTCATAAATGAACAATATTGAAAAATTTCAAAAAATTCAAAAACTTCAAAAACTTCAAAAACTTCAAAAATTTCAAAAACTTCAAAAACTTCAAAAACTTCAAAAATTTCAAAAACTTCAAAAATTAAAAAAATTCTAAAAAATTCTAAAACTTCAAAAATTTCAAAAACTTCACAAATTTCAAAAACTTCAAAAAATTCAAAAATTTCAAAAACTTCACAAATTTCAAAAAACTTAGTAATTTTTATAGGCGCCAAATTACCATCCAAGACGTATACCCTTATAAACTGCGGGTCAGTCCTAGTAACGCGCACGTCAACGCGTTTGAAGTTTTCAATGCGAATGTCACTTTAACATTATCCCACAGTGAGTGCCTAGTGTCACTTTAACATTCATCCATAGTGAGTGCCTTGTGTCACTTTAACAATCATCCCCCGTGATTATTTTTCATAATAATAAATAGTGTTTATAAAGTGTGTCTGGAAAATCAACACTTTGTGTGTTTATTATAAAACGATATGACATGTTTTAATATAAACACTAGTGTTTATTCATGTCCCTTTAATATTCAAATACTGAGTGCATTTTGTCCCTTTAATATTCAGGGCGGAAGCTGCCCATCGTTCATCGAGGTCATCACGTGATATACATGTAGATAATACATCGTTCACATGGAGAGACTTCGTTCAGCGAGCGCAGTGTGTCACTATAACATTCAAGACTGAAGCTATCCCCATCAAGGTCCTCACGTAATATACATGTAGATAATACACCATGCATCGAAGTGGCCTAAATCTGATAGTTGGTTAACAGGTAAAAAACACTACCAATATGTCTCACCTGTAATTAGATCGGATAGAGTTATCGTTCCTAATATGCAGCCAACTGGGGTCCATATCATCATAACAGGGGTATTATGTCCGTACACACAACTATTTCAGCGATGGATGAACAGAGATTTGATATCTAGATTTTTGTTATCGATCTCTCAAACGAGGGGCCAGCACCCGTGGTTCAAACTGTTGTTGGCAAGACACCACACAACATGCCAAATGTGTGATGGGCGCAAGTATAGGCAGCTCCAGTGAGTGCATTCTAGTTTATTATGCATTTCTTCATCCAAGAAACCTGTGAGGCCTATTCCCCCGGATTCATTATAGTTGATTATTTGAACATATTTAAATTTATACTAATAATAACAAGAGTTCATCCAAAATCTTTGATGAGGTGAACAGGAACCCGGCCCTGACTGGGGTACAGCCTGTATTGTAGCTGTCGTGGGTATGGACAGACGGACAAGCTGATTCCAATATAGCCCCCCCACCCCCACCCAATAATTTTGTTATGGGAGTATAATTATTAGCTGAACATCCATATAAATGAATAAATGGAAATCTAAATGGTGTATTTAACCAATTAACCAATTTAACCAACCAGTTATTAAAAGGATAGTGTAATGAAACTCACTTCAGACTCTGAATCTGATGGTGGTAAAGCACAGCCGTATGTCTTCTGTTCTTTATCTGTACAAAACAATACTTTTACATTAGTCATAACTGAAATAAATGTGTCACTGCCAAAGTCTACAACAAATCTTAACCCTTTGATGACGGGAGATGCGCTGGTGCAGCATTAAAGACCATTTGCCAGTAGCACTCTCTTATATATGCGAGTCTCCCATAGAGAGCCTATCATATATATAAGAGAATACACTGGCTTACAAGATCAAGGTAAATAGTGTTAGGCCAATGCATTCTCTTATATATGTGAACTCAGTATAAACTCTCAAGCCTTGCAATATTGTGCTGGACATTTGCAGAATGAGGTCCCCATAGGGTGAATTTAGTGACTGTACCCCATACAGCATGCTAGCATAGTCAAATTCATCCTCTGGGGGACCTCATTCTGCTTAGGCCTCAACTTCTCTGGGAGACCTAAGATCAGATTGAAGTTCCACAGTTAAAGTTGGTGATGTTCACCCATTGGTCACCTCGATTATGCATTTTATCTTCTACAAATTAGGGGATATCAAAATTGAATAGAAAGGAAAAAGTAACTAAAAACAATGTTAATTTGAGACTATAGATACTTCCCAGAAGATGAGCCCTGATGAGAATTAGGTCTCCAGAGGGAGAATTCAGTAATGGTAGACGCTTTGTGAGGTAGCATCACTAAATTCACTCTCTGGTGACATCATTCTGCAAATGACGGACATACTATTTCAAGGCTTGTAAAATCTATTTTCAGTTGAATGAACCTCACATGCATCAGACATTCATACAACAATAGAAACATTCTTCTAAAAGCGTACCATTCGGTGCCTTCTTTTTATACTTTTTCTTGACTCTAGGGCCGAGGCCTTGTCCTTCTTTCCAGCCCATTTTTCTGAGTAATTTCACACCAATTGGTAAGCTGTAAATCATAATATACAACATAATTAGGAACTACGTTTATGAAATAACATATCACACAGTTGATGTCGTTATGCTTCACTACAAAGTATTACGCCACCCCCTCAAATATACAACACAATATTTGTAAAATGTATTATGTATTAATATGTGTATATTGAAATAAAATATCATATCCTATCCTATCCTTAACAGTTCACAGTGTCAAAATAGGTCCCTTTGTATATTAAGCGATGAGTCAAAACATTGCTGTTTTTGGAGAATGCAACCCAAATTTTAAAGTGTTTATTTAGCATTACCAATGGAAATATATATATATATATATATAAATCAGTTGATTTGAAATGACATATGAAAATGTCCGATGTAAATTAATGATTTTAGAAATGAAGCAAGTTTCTCCACAACTCACATGGATTCACTGCGTGTATTTGAGAAAACAGAAGCAAATTGTTTTTTTATATATTTTAATATGTTTTATTCAGATCAATCATAAGAACATATACACGACATACACAGAGAAAGAAAGTATTGTTACAATTATGAGTAATTCACTGAAACAAAGATATAAATGTATCTCACAAGAAACCCGCATTATATCATTAAAATAAAGCCATTACATATTTCCTTATCTCTCACTCGTGACCAATAGGCGCATGCTTCCCGGTATACTTGGTATAGCGCCAACATAATTAACATGCAGATTAATTCTATTTCGAAAAGCCATGCTTGATACCAACACAAAACAATGCAAAAATTATTGCTTTGTTCATTAAAGTTAAATTCTTGTCCAACTTCGTTGCACTAATGAAAATATGCAAAAAAAACAAAGAGGCAAATTGGGGGACTCTATTTTTCATAAACGGCAAAGATGCGCAATACTGTCATATACGGTTGTAAAGCGTCTCAGCCAACGTCATGCGTGTATGCATTTTGCATGCTTTTTCAGCTTCTTTTAAAGAGTTTGATTTGCTATGACTGAGCTCGACTCGTTGTGAATCAAATTTATCAAACTCGTTTCATAAAATCTTATACCCCAACATAACTCATTGGAGATCTCTATATCATTCGGGATTTTTCAATCTCTTTCATGGGCATTGCTATAAAGGCGCATTTGAAGTAGCAATCGAACAAATGTTCTAGTATTGTCCACCTTTCTTGAAAAAAATTGTATTTTTTGGAGGCATGTTAATTGTAAGATAAATACATGCGTATACATGTAAGATGTATGTTGTCGATAGCAGCATGCTCCATTCAATATTTAAGCACGATTCAGCGGACAATGCTGGAGAATGAAAACTCAAGTTATCAGCTCTCGACCAATGAGAAGGCATGTCTTAGCGATAAATATTCAACTTGAATTACAATGCATCATAAAGTTTATATTTCATTGGTTTAGTAGGTAAGTCTACTCACACGTCAGGCATCATGATATCTACCATGGCATCAGAGCTGCCGATTGTCTCCCCTGAGGTCAATGCTGCTACAGCTTCAGCACGACGCCGCTTCCTGTCATCTGATGAGAAGTGACCTGACGTCTCAAAATGTCGAGGTGCAATCCCATGTTCACCCAGGTCCTATAACAGAAAGGGGGGGCAAAAAGTTTAGGGTAAATTCAAATCTGCGCTCTTGAGCATTCATGAACAGGGGGATCACCAAGGTGCGATTTAAAGAGGACAAGCCTTGAAATAATGTGTCTGTCATTTGCAGAATGAGGTCACCAGAGGGTGAAATTAGTGATGCTACCCCGCATAGCGGGCTAGCATAACCAAATTCACCCTCTGGGGACCTCATTCTGTTACACCTCAGCAGACTGAGGTGCCCAGAGGGTGAATTTGGTGATGTTAGCCCACTATGTGGGGTAGCATCACTAAGTTCAACCTCTGGGGACCTCATTCTGCAAATGACAGACACACTATTTCAAGGCTTGAAAGAGGAGCTACATGCCAATCTTGTTTATGTTTAAACTCATTTCACTAGAACAAACATAAATTAATAATAGATTAACAACTACGAATTCATTTGATTAATAAATAGTTAATCGGATATTATAGACAACAAGGGAGCATGTTCGTATTCATTATACATCTATATACATACATACAGCATCACTTCATAAATATATAAAATACTTCTGGAAAGTATCTATAGTATCAATTTAACATGGTTTTTAGTTACTTTTTCCCTTCTGGGAAGTTTCTATATCCCTTAAATTTGCAGAAGATAAAATGCATAATCGAGGCAATTTCAACATGGGAAATTGAATCTGATCCTAGCTCTCCCATAGCAGTTGAGGCCTAAACAGATTAAGGTTCCCAGTGGGTGAATTTGGGGATGCTAGCCCACCATGCGGGATAGCATCACTAAATCCACCCTCTGGGGACCTCACTCTGCAAATGACAGACACACTATTTGCAGGCTTGGATATGCTGAATCAGAGCTTTACCTCATCATCCATGAAGTCCTCGGGTCTCTGTTTCTGATCGTCATGTTTGGATGATCGTGATGATGTAAAGGTGGATGGTGCCCAACCTACCAATAAACAATTATACATTTTATCACATATAATGTCTCTATAACCCTTTCATGACTAAAAGCTGTGTGCTGGTGCATCATTAAAGATCACGTGCCAGTGCATTCTCTTATATAGTTCTCGCATATGTAAGAGAATGAACTGGCTTACAAAATCATTGTAAATATTGATAGGACAATGTAATCTCTTATATGTGTGAGGCTCCCTATGGAAGATTCACATATATAAGAGAATTCATTGGCACTAAGTTTTAATCCCGGGAACGGGAATTTCCCGGTTCCCGGGTCCCATACTCATTCCATTTCCCGGGAACATGATTTGTAGGAATCGGGAATGGGATGACTTGTTAGCACTTGGTATATCATACATCGGCGACACCAATGGTACATAATTTCGTTTAATTTGTCCATGCATGGCGAACAATGCACAATATATGTTATATATCTCCAATTCTACATAAAGTGTGAGTAGAATTGACCATGCTATCGTCTAAGGGTTATTGACTTTGGTTTGGCCCATGCACAGCCATGACTTCAAGACACGTGAACTCACGAGTCACAACGTAGTGGGAAACAAGACTTTTACAGCGTGTATCAAATTATCAATTGCAGCGATGTTGCATTATGTGGCCCAAGAAGGTAAAATATAACATTTTGGAAAATCCATTAGTTAATCTAAATTATCACTATTACGATCCATGTCACCCAAACTAGCCAAATTGCGCACAACCCGTGTTGTACAACTTGTGCATACAAGCCATACATTTCTCCGGAACGTTCCCGGTTCCCGGTTCTGAAGGGGTTTCATTCCCGGTTCCTGTTTTTTCAATTCCCGGGCATATATTAAACTCTAATTGGCACAGGGTTTTTGCAAAATTTCAGGAAGCTCCAGTCATGGAAGGGTTAAAGGCCCACTTAATTTTCAAACCCCCAAGAAAATTTTATATAAATATTAGGAATATACCAGGTGGCCATATTGAAGGCTAGATTCGATGTTGGGGGGGGGGTGAATTGAGGAGGGGTGAATTGAGGTGGGTCATCATAATGCATGTACCAGCCACCAGTGACGCATACCATATACATGTATTGATATGTAACAAGCGATGTATGGGTTTTAATTCCCTATTTCCATATTCTGACTAACTCCCTTTGAGTTGATCAGATTTCAATGTTTTTGCTCAATGAATTTAAACTACCTGGTAGAATCAAGCCTGAATTTATTATGTCTGAAATTTGCAGAATGAGGTCCCCAGAGAGTGAATTTAGTGAAACTATCCCGGAAAGTTGGCTAGTATCACCAAATTCACCTTCTGGAAACCTCATTAAATTCAAGCTTGAGTAGCAAAATTGTGGTAGAAACAACATTGAAAACTAAAATCAACAAAGAGGTTGCACCTCGGGTGCTGGTATACCCCCACTATGGCACTTTGCCAAATTGAAACATGGGTGGGACGGAAAACAGAAAAAATGTTTTTTGGCATTCTTTTGAATGCAGTCGTGATGGCGAACCATATCAAATTTCATTCAGATCCGATCTGAGATATATGTGTGAGGATGGACCAAAAAACCCACATTTCCAGATAAACAAAAAAGTGGTCACCCCAAAGATCAATATGAAGTTCAGTAACGATCTGATGAGGAATGTACTAATAGCCTGTAGGGTGTGCTGAAGAATTTATTCATACAAAGAGTAAAATCATAGATGGCCACTGGCGGCCATGTTTTTCAATGAAATTTGGGACAAAATTAATAACTACCACCTAGTGGTGACCCAAAAGATACATATGAAGTTTGGTAATGATCGGATGAGGGATGTGGCCTGTAGAATGCGCTGGAGGATTTAGTCATACAAAGAGTAAAATCATTTATGCATACTACCAGCACTAAATCCTATTTCATAAAACATACATAGTCGATATGCGTTATCGTAATATACATTGAGCTTATTCAAACTACTTTTCTTGAAATTAGACCATAGATGGCAAAAATACAAAGGAGTGAGCTTAAAGATATATTATGGACTTAAACTTATGAGTGATACTGATAAGATAGTACTCAGGCGGTATACCAACCAGACCTGTTTAACCCTTTGAGTGCCAGGTCCAATTTTTGTATCAACCCATATACCCTGTGCCAATGCATTCTCTTATATATGCGAGGCGACCATAGATCGCCTCGCATATATAAGAGAATGCATTGGCCTAACATTTTTTTTTTACAATTTTAATAATTTATTCTTATATTCTTTAACAGACTTATTGTGTAGGTTTAGGGCCGATGAGATCGGCCCCTGGCACTCAAAGGGTTAATGCCTAAAAAATCTGTCAGTGAGATTCTGCCCCTTCAGTCAGGGAGATTTGGATCTTGTCAGGGAGATTACAAAATTGCAGCTAAAAAGTTACATTTTCACTATTTCTTCCTTTGAAAAATGGTGGGCAGTGATTTTAAAGTAGTACCAACAGGAGGAATGTAGCATTCTACTAACATTGGCGAAAATCTCCAACAAATCGACCATACCACTCCATAGAAAACAACATCTAAACTATGCTCAATTGTTAATATGTACTTCTAGATTCGGGATGCAACTATTTGAGATAAACTAATGAAAACGATTTTTAGATCGAGAGTAATTGCATTTTATTAATAGATCAGAATAATGGTGTGTGTTGTCAATTTGGATATAATATTTGCAAAAATAATTACATTGAACAAAATTATTCTCCATTTCTATTTTATCACCCTACCGGAATGTTTCACATCACTTTGAGTATTTTATTTAGCTCCTCATGTGATAATAATCATTGTGTTTGGAACATAGCATTTTTCTACAAACCTTCTTTCGAGCCAACTGTATTGAAGAATCCAGCAGAGAACCCTCCTGTAAAGGCACCATGAAATCGTGGCCGGCCGCTGTTGTCCTTTACACTGACATTCTGAGGTAGTGATTTTCTCTTAGATTCATCTGTAATGTAGGAAAAATTATGTTATTACTTTGGCCACATTTTTTTATTTTTTTGTTGGATGGCATTCTCTGAAGTCGGCGGAATCAAAAGACATAGGCAGTACTCAATGTCGTTTGATGTCGCCGACACCAAGGTATATCTCACAAGCTGCTATACATGTGATCTGACATATTTGCGACACTGTGCATTGGCTGGCAATTGGAATTTTGGAGTTCTGTACCAGTAGGGCCAGTATTTATTCTGCTAGGGATACATCTATGTATTCAAGTTTGCGAACCGGTACAGTGCCGGACTGTATAGTCAGATTTGAGCTCATGTAGCTAAATCGAGCTACAATTTTAATGTGATTTAAGTCCATTTCCACATTTCAACACATGCATCACCTTATAGCGAAGGGAATTGGCTTTTGCTGGACCAACCTAACAAAGAGCTTCACAACTACTCAAAACAGTCCTGATATCTTTTACGTGAAATTTGCTTAATGATTTATCCATATGGTTTCATTAAAATTCTTAAGAGAAAATAGTGTTTAATTGACTTTTCAGTTGGAAAATCTTGCTGTGTCAACTTTGCTTCGCCATCTTAAGATGAAATGAAACAAACATTCTGATTAGCTAACAAAACAGGCTCCCCGAGCTCTATGTGTTTATAAGAACGATTTTTAATTGAATTTCACTGGTTAGAACGAATTTTAAGCACAAGTGCTTAATCATATAATCGACAAAATAGAAAACACAGTAAGCTGTGCAAAAATTTATACAGTAGAACTGTAGAATATGACTGATTGACTGCTCGGGCTTCCGTATTTCTTCCTCTCCTAATGGGAGTTTATTCAATTTGGAAAAATATTTCTCGTAAATGAATGCCAGCAGTTTATCCAATCGGACAAGACATTGTAACCTTGTGTCCTTAACATTCAGAAATATATTCTAGGTAAATTCATATGCAGAAGCGGCATTTTTATGTGGACAATTCGTAAGTTCGATAAGAAGTTCAATCAAATTCCTAAAAGTGTTAATCAATCACCTTTGATCGCACCGAGGCTGTTTTAATTAGTTGTACCGAATATGTTTCTGTGAAGCTTGACAAGGTGTCTAATTATTAATGAAAGTCAATTCGCATCATGATAATTCGCGGCATGTGTTGAACTGAGGAAATGGCCTGAAATCACATTAAAACTTCAGCTCGATTTAGCTACGTGAGCTCAAATGAGCTATTTAGCTCATTTGGCACCTGTGCCCGACCTGTCTAAAATCAGTGTTCCCCATTCGGACAATCGATTCCCAACCAGTTCTCATGAATCATCAAGAACATGTTCTAAGAATCTTGGTAAAGTAAACAATCAAGAACACGGATTTGAATAAACCCATGGAAACGGGCCAGCTCGTCCCAGGGCCCACTCGGTCCAATCGGCCTGGGCCAGCTCGTCTCGAGCCAGCTCACCCCGGGCTGGCTCGGTCCAAGGGACACAGTATGTATATATTCGCCGGTATACAACAGAGACGTGGCTGCATGTGACAAATTAATCCATTTGGGGAGGGATGTAAAACCCGTGACTTGCAATTTACAACTTACAGTCATTTCGGCCCGAACATTTGATAACGAGAGGCCGATCATGATCGGCAGATGTTTAACTCATACCTTGGCGATAACGATTAGCTATTTTAATAAATCCTTACATGAGTGCAAAAGTTTCAACAATTCACACCTTACTATTAAGGTCACAAGTGGAATCAGACTTATTGGGCACCTTGCTCAAATAAACACAATAGGAGCACGGATGTGGCATTCAATTTCAACCTATTAGGTCACTCCAACACGGATATGTCTTAGAGTGATAAAGCTAATTAAGCTCAATCCAGTCAGAAAGAAGCACCATAGCAGTTAAAGACAAAATAGTTAAAGGGGTACTGTACGCCATTTTCAATAAATTCCCGGTGATAACAACGATCTATTATCGATACTATATAGAAATATAAGTAATTTGAGTCGAAGAAGTATTCTGTAAACGCTCAGGTTAATAGGCTATCTTAAAATTTAATAATTTAAAAGTTAATAATTTAATATAAATTGATTTTATGGCTCCAGCCATAAAATGGCGTCTCTTAAAATTCGAATTTCCGTGTACAAAACGTAATCAAATTATAATTGAGGGATACTGGATTAGGAAAACAATTCCACACACGATCGTTTGAAACATTATGCTTATACGGGGAGAAAACCCAAGCCACTCATTGACTAGTGACGGTACACTAACTTAAATGAGTATATGGGACTACTAAGCATATAATATAATGTTTATTTGATTCATTTGGTTGAAAACTTTACAAAAATTACTCGACAACGACAATTTGTATTTTTGCATTCCGGTAAATTTGCCATCCGTAACACTACTTCGTACTCATCAGACTTTCAAAAAATGGAAAAGTTGTTACCTTATTCTCCGACTCGGGGATTATAGAAACCAACAACAACATCTTGGGTACAGTACCCCTTTAAGACATTAAGTAGATAAACATCATAGCAACTCCATTTATTTGCTTATTACATTGGAATGTGAGACATAACATATTATGTTTTGTTTTATTATTGTTATTTTTTGTATTATGTTTTGTGTTAGCTGCATATTAAAAATTCATGGGATCATTTAGATGGGAGAAAAGGGTTAATATTTCCTTTTCAAAAACCAATCAATACCTGAACAACTATACAAGTGAGGGATGTATAGACCTGGATATAAAATGATTGATAATGATTGGATATAAAATGTTTTAATGCAAAATGTTCAGATAGCTAGAAGTATAATATGAGATTGGTCAGATTGAAAATATTAGATTCATTACATTGGATAGCATACTGTATGACTATGGAATGGGGTGGGTTAATTTTCTTCTCATTGGAAAGATATAATGTATGTAAACAGTGGAAATATAATTAAAGTTATGGTTAATATTCTCAATACCATTCAATGGATACCAAAATCTATACAGGTGAAGAATAGTGATCGTGTGAAAAATATTTAGTTATCACATTGTGTCAACAGGATTGGTGGAGGATGTTAATATTTTTAAGCAAATAAACCAAATGACACTCACTATGCAGGTTAGGGTGTGTTATCATAAACTATGCCAAGAACTATAAACATAATCAATGGAAATATTTGAGTTATGAAATCGGATAGAATGGGGTTAATCTTAACCAAACTAATGAACTGATAAACACAAAAAGTCTATAAAAAGCATGTCATTGGATTTAGAAACCCATACAATAAGTCAGTCTCTAATGTCATGAACCTGTTTCAACAAAGGGGTTAACTTAATATTGCAGAGAAAACAGAACTGGACCAGAGAGTCATCAATCACAGTTTTGACAGATTTTATCAACAGACTCTGCTAGCCATGCTATCTATACCAATAATACACTCTCTGTATGATGTGAGAAGTTCTCTTCTAAGCTCACAGTGCAGGCATTAATTACATTATCAGTTACTTGAATTTTAAATGACCATAACTCTGTTAAAATATACCGGATCAAACTCAAATTCGAACCTGATCTTTATTTCGGGGTGAGGACCATATGTACCAAATTTGGTGCTGATCAGATGAAAATATTTAAGTCAACACAGCTTGGATGAATTATATTTAAAAACAAGAGCAGAAATGGTTAACTAAACGATACCAAAAACCATACAGATGAAAAACCTAGGTAAGAAATATGAGACATATCAGAAGAAAATTGTTTGACTTAGATGCATCAGATAGCATTTGTGTGCAGGGTTAATTATTTTCTAAACCGATCAACCAATCGATACCAAAAACTATACAGGTGAGGTGTGTGTCATCATAAACCTACATATCAAATATGAACACAATCAGACAAAAAATACTTTGGTTACAGCATCGGATAGCTCATGCCTTTTTGCGGATGCAAAGTGTTAATAATTTCTAAACTGATCAACCGATCGATACCAAAAACTATACAGGTGAGGAGTGTGTCATCATAAAATATGCACAATTTTTTTTAACACGCACATAAAATTTTAACACGATCCGATAAAAAATATTTGAGTAATCGAATCGGATAGCAAGTGTCTACGGACAGACGGACAGACAGACGGACGGACGAACGACGGATGGTTGATCTGGATGTCGGCATTATGTGTACCATACATGGTATGGGTACACATAAAAACATATTACACATTAACAGGTTCGAAAAGAAAAATTTCAATTGTTTTTTTTTTAAATTTCCAACTGGTGTTGTTGGATATTTTAATTTCATGTCCCTGATACCTCAGTTTTCATACGATTTAGAAAATGTTCGAAAACAAAACAAAACAAACGTGAAGCAAAATAGATCAATGAATGCGCATTTTGTCGCGCTGGTCTCACAATCGTTAAAGCATTCATTTTCACAAATGAGTATTCATTAATTCCGTAAGCATGTTAACAATATATGAAGTAACTAAGTATACTAACGCAAGCGCAAGTGTGAGGCGCACAGTGATTAGCCGACTGGTTACGGTGTAAACAACCCGCTTACATGTATATTGTTTTGATAGGAGTGGGGACAATAATGGCTTCTAAAGGTTTTCCCAAATTAACCGGGGGATGAGATGAACTCAGAGAAATTAATTCAGAATGTGAAAACAGTACAATATTGTTTATTCATGAATTTCCCGGTTTCTCGTTCAAACAGACTATAATGTGATTACTGCCTATTATCTGTAAACAAACATGCCTAAAATAATCAAAATGTCAAAATTGATGGAAAAACCCTGAAATATATCATAATCTTAGCTTGAGAAATTCATATCCACAAATTTAATTCGTGGGCCCACTCGGCCACAAAAGCTGGGCCTGCTCGTCCTTTAAATAATTATATGACTATTCTTCCCTAAATACCACTATTGTTTAATGATCTAATCCAAAGAGTCGGATCATATGGGAGGCCCTTTTCACATTTATTATTTATTTGTGCTTAAGCGCAAATATCTAACACTCCCTTACTTCCCTCTGATTGTGAATGATTGTGTCCATCTCATAGTAGATTATCATGGGCCCATAGTAGTAGCCCCATAAAGACTCGAAAGTTGAAGAAAAAACATATTTCCATATGCATATCAGCATCTCTGCTTCTCGTGTCCCAAGAATTGGTGACTCACTCACAGAGCTCTAGTATATTTTATTAAAGGGACATCTCCTGCACATATATATACCATTTCCACGGCCATAAATAGGGAATTAGGGGTTATTGGGGGCTTGGTTCCCTCATACACATGTACTCTTGAGTGCCTAATAAAAGTACAGGGTGGAATAATAGTACAGGTTGGAAAATGTCGCGTAACTGAATAATAGTACAGGGCGGAATAAACTTACAGACTGGAAATATTAGTACCATACATCCCAACAAAACGCACCATCTGACTGGTTTACTGATGCCATGGGACAGAAATAGTTTTGATGGATAGCCAGGTCTGTGAATCTACAGTGTGCTGATCACTGTCAACAATCAGAGTTCATTTATCTATGAATAACACAATTTAAGATTGGTGAATTATTTCTTTTGGTTAATTTAATAAATGTACAGGATCAATTAACGATCGTACAGGTGGGAATTTTACCTCAATTTTAATAATCGTACATGTATGTTTATTAGGCACTCAAGAGTAGTGTAATTATTGACTTGAAATAGGGGAAATAGGACAAATGAATTGCGCTTAAGCGTAAATAAATGTGAAAAGGGCCTCCCATAGGATCACACTGAGTGAGATTTCCTCGGATCAAATCAGATCACACTCCTACGCAGGGGTGGCGCCAGGATTTCCCCGACGGAGGGGCTATGGTCCCCGACAGGGGGGCTAGACCGGTGACCGAAGGTCATCGGCGGCTGCCAAAGGCAGCCCCGGGGAGAGAGCGAGAGGGGTGTCCCCTCTCACACGGGGGGTTTGGGGGACCTCCCCCACGAAAACTTTGAAAATACATAGCCTGAGATCGATTCTGGAGTGTTCTGGTAGATCTACTTTTATAGTTACATTAGACTTCTTATTTATGTGGGCAGTAGCCTATATACGGGCGCCTGTGGCGCATAAGATACTATGGGTGGCGGGATGGGGTGGTGGGTGGGATATCATTATACTTCTTATTTATGTGGGCAGTAGCCTCTATACGGGCGCCTGTGGCGCATAAGATACTATGGGTGGCGGGATGGGGTGGTGGGTGGGATATCATTAGACTTCTATTTATGTGGGTAGTAGCCTATATACGGGCGCCTGTGGCGCATAAGATACTATCTCCCCGACGAATTTGGCAAATATCCCCGACGGGGGGGCTGACCATCCCCGACGGGGGGGCTGTAGCCCCCCCTGACCCCCCCTTGGCGCCACCCCTGCTCCTACGGAAATTGCCGAGATGTGCCGAATTAACAACGACGAACTATTTATCCGTTAAAAATAGACTTATATTGTAAGAAAATTGAACTGCTGAAGTGAAAAAACTCTGGTTAATTAAATGGTTATTATTGTAAATTTGGTGTCATATAATAAACCTTTTATCACAGTAGTGAGTTGATCTGTCGTCGCATCACGTCTCGTTGAGGTGCATGGGCAGATTGCCAGATCGAACTCGCTGCCTGCAGCAACTCGTTTGAACCGGCAATCTGCCCACCTCAACTCGACATGATACAACCACACGGATCAACACACTGTTGTGATCATATGTATTTATTTATTCATATTATTGGCGTCAAAGACTAAAAGATTGTTGTTGTTGTCAAAAGACTTCGTCTTGCTTACGACTTTTACGTTGTCGAAAATTTTCTATAAATATTGTCCGTTATAAAAATTTAGCCTCAACGTACAATATCAGAAAAAAACTATGATATATTCTCATAATAACCTTCTTCGATAAGTGACAATGCATTTCCGATTGATACGAAGGAATCTTCTTCGTCGCTGTCAAATACTGTGGGCGCAGACATCTTGAAAAAAATATAACGAAAAAGTCCGATTGATTACGGAGAAAAACGAGCAGGTACCCGTTGTTTCAATTGGTCAATAATCCCTTTGATCTGTGCGACAAAAATGTGTTTTTACATGGTAGCACTGCTGACCCTTTGATGATGTACCGCCGTCGGCAAATGATGAGTGAACTGTTTGATTGGAATTAATTGATCTTCAACTAATCAGCCAATGAAAATGCAAAATATTTTTATCTACGGACACCAAAAACAAGGAAGAATGTGAGATCGAGAGTGCGCATGCTTAGAACATTTGGAAGCCATAATACAGGGTCGTTTTCTCTAACCCACAACATTGTTTTTCTTGGATTTGGTGATATTGAACGGTAACAATGCGCGATCATGCATCCTATATATGTAGGGGACCATGAAGAAAATAGATCTGAGCTCCCTACGATTATCTCCACAGCGAAAATCGAACAATAGCTCCCCAAATCACGAGAGATGTAATAATTCTCGCAGTTCAGAGACTCCAGAAAATTCCAATCGTGAGTCACAGGCAATGTCACAGATCACGTATGCCGAGGAAGGACATGTGACCATAGAACACACACATCATGTCCAAAAGAAGGAGAAGCTGGGGTTTTTCAATACAATCAAGCAAAAGTTAGTTCCGACTCTCCATCATCGTACGAAGAGTGATGATTACGAAACACACTTCGATCTATTTGACGAGAGGCATTCATCTTGTAGGCGCGATAAGAACTCCAAAGGCAAAGCGAAATCAAAGCGTCTCATTGTTATGTGTGAAAAGAAAGTCGAGGCTTCAATTTCTCGGAGCTGTGACAGTTTGGATCTAAATATGCAATTGCATAATTCTCGTAAAATGAACGAATTACATTCGAATAAAGACTGTTCCAGTTTTGATTGCTCTAATTTAAAAGCCAGTTGCAAGTCAAAGGATATGTCGAAATTTCAAAAGAAAGACAAATCTAAAAACAACAATAAATGTGTGTCTCCTAGGAAGTGTCGATCTCCAGTGAATCCAAGCTCATCTTCAGACTCGTTGCAGAATAATATACAAGTCGGTGATTCAAAGGGTGTAAAACATAATAGTGCAATAAACCCAAACATTTTGACGTTACCTTCTGGTAGCAGTGTTACTGAATTATCATCCAAACGAATTGATGCTATCGAATTTTCTACTGGAATTGCTCTTCGAAGTGGTGTTTTCAGTGATATTTGTATTGAGAACAATCTCAATATCACTGACTCGGATCTTTATGGTCGAATATTCGAACCAAAAGTTTGGAGTCTGACTCAAGAACTCTTCCGACTATCCAAGTTCGGGTGGTACTGGGGTCCTATAACTCGTGTTGAAGCTGAAGAGAAGCTTGCAAATCAACCCGATGGTGCTTTTCTTGTTCGTGATAGTTCGGACGAGAGATATTTGTTAAGTCTGAGTTTTCGCTCGTATGGTCATACACTTCACACGAGGATTGAACATTGTAACGGCATGTTCAGCTTCTATGCTCAGCCAGATACTGAAGGCTATCCGTCTATTGTCGATTTGATCGATCATTCTATGAATGACTCGCAGACTGGAATTTTTTGTTACTCCAGATCAAGGTCTCCCGGCGCACCTTCATTCCCTGTTAGACTTACGACACCTGTTTCCAGATTTACCCAAGTGCGATCTTTGCAATATCTCTGCCGCTTTGTCATCAGACAGTATACACGATATGATCATATACAACATCTCCCGTTGCCAAAAAGAATCAAAGGATGGATTGAAGAGAATCAGTATTGAATATTGAACTATCCCCATTTTCATTTACAAAAGTAGGCTGTTTTGTGTGAGAGCATAGCCCATGGCGAATGATTGAAGAAGAAAACATATTCAGATATTTAAGTTGTCGGACCAAAAAAGAAATAAAATTATTCCGGTAACATGCCAGAAAAAAGCCTTTCTATTGCCAAATATTTCATTCTTCCTGAAAGTCTGTGATACCAGTGTACATGTGTACTTAAAGTATTGCTTTTATGCTACCACCAGACCAAACTTTGGATTTGATTCAAAATTCAATTTGATTCTTAAATAATGCAGAATTTTCAATGAGGCCCTATAATATATAATGGCCCCTAATTGACAAACACATTTAAGCTCCAACTTGGTATTTTATTCTATTGTTAGTCCACTAGTGTAAAGGCATGTTTTCACTAACAACAAAAATGTAACAAGTCTTCAATGAAGATAGGACTGGTCAGGTTACTGGAATAGAAAATATTCCTTGTCCTTGGTGATTTGAAGTACACTAATCAGCAAATCTCACATGAACTTTGACCATTGCTGTTAGCACAATGTCTGAGGCCAGACCATTTCCAAGTAGTAACAACAAACTACACTTTCAAGTAAAGATGTGTTCAGCATTCCAGATATTCAGTTACAACAACAAAATGATACAAAATCTCATTGTATTATATTGGCTTTGTTCCACTGACACAATTTAATGATAAGAACCAGATGTGACTTAATACCAGTAGATAACAATGCCTCAAGAAAATATCTTGAGAAATTTGAATATATCATTAAATGCTCACTAGTATGAAAAAATATTTAGAGGATAAACATGATATCTGGTGCGATTTTGATTCATTTACTTATTCTTGATTGTGAACTCGACAATAAAAAAATGCTGTTTTAACGGCATTACAAGATACATGTAGGGTAAAATGGATATTTTTATTCTAAAAACCCTTGGTAGATGTCCCCAAAATCAAACAAGAGAGCATGTTCATCCCCAATCTAATTCAGTTGAACAGAGCACAATGAAATATATGCCTGTTTATGAAATTAAGAATGTGGTTCATAATTTATTAATTGGAGACCACACAGTGTACTAGTGTGTATATATAACTGTAGTACATAGTACGGAAGAATGCCAGAGAGAGGTGACTATTCCAAATGAAGCTGAATTGGTTAATTCAGCATGGTAGTAAATTGTACTGAAAACTGAGATAGAGGGGTGATAGTTCTGAAGGCTATCTTTTTTATTTGTTGGTTTACAGACAATTATTTTTAAAGATAGGGTAGCAGGATAGAAAAAAAAATTCTGAATTTTTATCTTCATTTTTTCAAAACATGGATGGAAAGATAAAAATTAAATTTAATGAAATGAATATCAATTCTAGACTTAGTGGTTTAGTAGATACGAAAGAAGGCTCCTTCTGATTGATGTGATAGTAAATTTCTGGGAGATTAATCCCATTTGCAGCCAGTCAGAAATAGACGATCTCACACAAGTTTCTATTTTATATGGAATTTATCAACCGAGTTCACTAAATTCGATTTTAGCCGAGGTTCAAATAGAATTTAGTGGACGAGGTTGATAAATTACATATAAAATAGAATGAGTTTGAGATACCTTTTATCACATGATCAGATTTAACGCGAAGCAACCCGAAGTATTCATAAAAAACAACAATAATAAACTTAAACGCCCTAATATTACACGTGTGTCTTACCAATAATTATGAAGCTGGTTTTGTGGGTTAATTATGTGATAAATAGCTTTATGATATTCTGGCTACTATTTTCCTAAGTTTTGCAATAGGCCCCATTAAACTCGGAGGAAATAAAACAATTATGTACTGACTGCAAACTTAATTATTTTCTAGTTTGATGATTTTTAGGGCTGAATGATCCGTAAACCGACAAATAAAAAAATGGCCTGAACTAACCAGCTCATAAACATAGCATAAATCCTAGTCTATTACATAAGGGAGTCTGCAGGCACGATTTCAATGAGAGAGTACAATCATCATATGTCGTGGTTCTATTAATGGTGCCCTTAATATGGCATTATACATGTATCCTTCTGTGTTAATTGATGACGATGCAGAATCTAACTATACCATATGTTATAATACATTGTAGTTCAGTTGTTTCTGTGCATGAACTGAAATGCTGTAATGCACCCTATATTTTTTTAGGCTTATTATATAAAACACATTGGGGTTCAATTTAGTTTGATATATAATATAGATATTATTCGACAAGTAGCCAAAACAAGGCAGTTGATATAATTTCGTTTGCGCGGCTTCAATTATTTAGTCAGCAGTCGCCTCAAAATTTCAACTGTAGACCATGGGCAGAAAAACTAGAGCTGTTGTTGTTCTGGAATGTTTATGGTACTAAATAATTTTTATGACTGAAATGAAGATAAAGACGTGCATGAAGTGTTTCCAGATATTCCGTTTCTGATTCCAGAATTCTGATTAATGCAAACCGTTTTTGCACAGGGCTCGTAATTGTGTTCGAAGTTGTATTTCTTATGACTTCAATGCGTCTTTCTGTAACTTAATACTTGTAGAAAGGTAGTTCAGGTTTTTATCGACCTATAACGATACCAAGATAAATTTTAAAGCAAATGTTATTAGGTGTGTTTTTGGAGCGGAAACCGCCATGTGGCTTTATTGTTATTTACAGTTGACCAAGTATTAAGCTCATTTGGAATTGTTTTTACAGACTCCCTTTGTTTATTATGTGCCTTTAACTTTACTGATAACTTGTGAAAGATAATCTTATAGGATCTTTAATGCATTTTTAAAGTGATATATAATTTTCAAGCCTCAAGTTAAACCTACATATACATGTACAGTAATGCCCTAAATAATCAACTCCTTAACCACATCAGAATTATGGGTAATTTTTCAGGATTCAGTTGGAAATATGGCTTGTTGCCATTCATTGGAAAGCTCTGTTTTCTGACAAATGGCAACAAGCCATATTTCCGACTGAATCCTGAAAAATTACCAATAATTCTGCTGTGGTTAATGAGTTGGTTATTTAAGGCATTACTGTACATGCATTTGCGCATTTCGGACAACAGAGCATTCCACGGAAAGATGGAAATGTATCAATAGATTCACTATTTTCACAGCATA
The DNA here is from genome assembly GCA_032622095.1 of Siphonodentalium dalli. Taxonomy (NCBI): domain Eukaryota; kingdom Metazoa; phylum Mollusca; class Scaphopoda; order Gadilida; family Siphonodentaliidae; genus Siphonodentalium; species Siphonodentalium dalli. The sequence goes on from CP136062.1 coordinate 160,388,894, forward strand.
TACATGTTCCAATTATTAGGTTAAAATTTTGGCTTGATGATTATAGAAAGCTATAACACTCAGAAATGTTATGTTGCATGAGGAAGTTGAGCCATCGAATCAGAATGTACATGTAGCAGTATATCATGCTGTATAACCATTACAGATTCCAACTCGAAAAAAGTATTAACCCCAGTATTCTTACAGAAGTAGGACAAACACTCTTTATTTGTACTACATGTACCAGGAATTGACTATCATGGAATGTAAATTGAACTTCAGCCTTTCTGATAATAGTCCATTTCTCTCTAATAATTTGATAAGGAGAAGTGATCTCTCCGAATTTGAATTATCTAGGCTGGTCCCTCAGTCCGACCGCATCTATTTTGGACCCGTTACCAGAAACACATATTCATTGTATTTTGGCATAATTTTGGGCTTCAAACCGTCACGAAGGCATTAAAATATTGAGTTGTCATCACTGTTGAGATACTTTATATTTAAATATGTAATGGTTATACAATGCATGTGTTATTGAAGTGTTTGTAAACTTAAATGAAGAAAAACAAAACATCAGGCCTGAGATGTCCAATTGATGTTGCTATAGAAACTGATATTTAATGTCAGTATCACGCACTACAGTGTACATGTATGAATTTCATGGTGAATGTTTTATACAGGTCTGGAAATTCTTATTTATAGCTACAGTAATGCCCTAAATAATCGACTCCTTAACCACAGCAGAATTAATTCTGCTGTGGTTAAGGAGTCGATTATTTAGAGCATTACTTTATAATCGTGATATTCAACTGATCAAAGTGAGATAAACCTATTCACGTAACAAATATACATAATCCGATTTTATAGTATCATCAGATTCCAACAACAAAAACAACAACATTTCTTCAAAAGACGCTTCAGTTATCAGAATCGTTCAATTACCCAAAAATAATCCTAACCACTGTCAACTCTAGTTTAAACGTGTTATATACATTTTGTTCAAAATAATTTGTTATTGAGAGCATGTCGGTCGACTTTTCAAATATTTGCTAGGCCGCCAAATATTCCAGGTGGTGATAATAACAGATTTCAAAAATCGATATCTGATAACTCTGAGCTTTGGTGGGTGGGTTCCTCGACTCAAATCAAATATTTTTTACCCCGAAGCCTAAGAAATAGTAATTTAGGAGTGTTAATTTGGATTATGTATCTTTAAAGGTACTCAATCCGATTCGATGGTCCCTATATCATCAGATTCCAACAACAACAAAATTTTTTGAAATGCTGCTTCAGTTATCAGAATCGATTAATTGCCCAAAGGGGCCAGTGTTTTTATTGGGCCACTATAAAGTATCGGTGGTGAAAAATAATAGATTTCAAAAATCGATATCTGATCACTCTGAGCTTTCATGGGTGGGTTCCTCGACTTGAATCAAATATTTTTTACCCCGAAGCCAATGAAATAGTAATTTGTGAGCGTTAATTCGGATTATGCATCTTTAAAAGATTAGTTATAACAGTTTGCAGTAATGCCTGCTTCCAATGCAAATTGGCAAGAGTTGTTTTGACATTCCTATACAGTAATGCTCTAATTAATCGACTAGTCGGAAATATGGCTTGTTGCCATTCATCGGAAAGCTCTCGGGTAGAGCTTTCCGATGAATGGCAACAAGCCATATTTCCGAATAAATCCTGAAAAGTTACCCATAATTCTGCTGTGGTTAAGAAGTCGATTACTTAGAGCATTACTGTAGCTATCATAGCTATAAATGTAATTTGCCAGATCTGACAAAATATCATTAGATCTACTGAATTTGTGCATCTAGAAAATAACTTTTGTACTTATGCTCAACATCGAACATTTCCTTTTTCAGGCCTGTGAATTGATCTTTTGCTGTATAAATCTGTATATTTTTGTACCAGGACAAAAACCTATGTGCTTAGATAAGTGGCCTTAATACGGAGCAGAGTTTGTTGCAAAAAAAAAATGCACCACAAGGCCAGATACATAAAACTGTTCATTTCTCAGGGATTGCCTTTTCTCCAAACACTTCTGCTTCTGAGTCAGAAGTGTTGATGATGACAGAGTTAATTGTAAATCCCAAACGATGAGAAGTACTACATACATGTAAGTCATTTTATGTTTTATTACTTGGTTTACAGATTTCCCTACCCAAAATAATCTGATTTGCAAAAATATTATATTTTTCAAGTTTTTTTATTCCCGCCAATGGGAATACATGTATTAATCCAGATATATACAAAATCTCCTGTTGAATTTTGTGTCAAATATACAACAAAATCGATTGAATGGCAAAGCCTCTCCACTATGTTTATGGTGTACTATAGATCTAGTACATACACTAGTAAATACACAAGGAAGAAAACTACCTGATTTTTCAATGGGAAAGTTGAATGTCAACTAACAGTAACACCAACATGGCAGATGCTGATAGCAGTAATAGCCTGATAGCAGGCTAGCATCACTAAATTCACTATCTGGGGATCTCATTCTGCTTAGGCCTCATCTTCTCTGGATAGTATCCTTATTATTAAATTGACAAGTTTATTAGTTTCTTTCGATTTTTTCTTTCGAAATTCTTTAGAAAATTTCTTTCGATTTTTTACTAGTAGTTTAGTTTCTCTATGTCCCTAAAATTGGCAGACAACACAATGCATGATCGAGGTGCCCAATTGGTGCACATCACCATCTTCACAATCTGGGAACTTACTAGTAAATCTCTATATATAGCTCTCCCATAGTAGATGAGTTCATGCAGAATGAAGTCCCTAGAGGCTGAATTTAGTGATGCTAGCCCATTATGCGGGGTAGCATCACCAAATTCACCCTCTGGGGACTTCATTCTGCAAATGACAAGCACCATATTTTGAGACCTGATATTTCCCATATATTAATGACTTCCCTTAACCCTTTCAGTGCCAAGTCCAATTTTTATTTATGTCAAATGATTTTTTTGACAAGGCAGGTCTTTATACGAAAGATATTTATTGCAGCCCCTATTTAACCCTTTCAGTGGCAAGTTTGATTTTTGTATCAACCTATATTTCCTTGATCATTTTTCAAATTTATTGATTATAATAATGTGATACATTGATGGAAAGAGCTCTTAGGTTGATACAAAAATCGAACTTGCCACTGAAAGGGTTAAATAGGGGCTGCAATAAATATCTTTCGTATAAAGACCTGCCTTGTCAAAAAAATCATTTGACATAAATAAAATAATAAATCTGCTTCCCTCATCACTTTGTAAAAGAAATTTCCTGAGAAACTAACTATTTTATTTATCCGGCCTGTTTTTTCATATTTATTTTCTTTATCTGTCCTTAAGGAAGACTGTACCTAAATCCAGCCATTTTTGGGGCTATCTCTTGCTCTATTTGACAGAAAATCTGCAACTAATGAATGAATTTAGGTCAGGGATAGGTGCAAAATACGCTAAACAACATAGTAATTATAATGAAAATGAGTAAATGGCTTAAAGGTAATCAATCTGATTCGATGGTCCCCATATAATCAGATTCCAACAACAACAACATTTTTAGAAACGCCACTTCAGTTATCAGAAATGATTAATTGCCCAAAATAATGCTAACCACCATCAGCTATAGTTTTTTTTTATAAAATTGCCGGAAACGTGTTATTTATCAAAATCAAAATTTGGCCTTATTATCAACATAAAGCCTCTTGATTTTAGAGTTATGCGTCTTCATCCGCAATTTGGTCTGAGACCGTCGGCTCATCAACATTTTTCTGGGCCACTAATAAGTCTCAATGGTGAAAAATAATAGATTTCAAAAATCAATATCTAATATCTCTGAGCTTTGATTGGTGGGTTCCTTGACTTGAATCATATATTTTTTTACCCCCCAAACCAAATGAATAGTAATTGAGGGGCGATTAATCATATTATGCATCTTTAACTCTTTCAGTGCCAGGGGCCGATCTTATTGGCCCTAATTTACGGTCTTTAGAGTGCCCTAGATTTTTTTTTTGTGGTTGAATTTTGTTTGGGCATGCTTAAAGGGGTACTGTACGCCATTTTCAATAAATTCCCGGTGATAACAACGATCTATTATCGATACTATATAGAAATATAAGTAATTTGAGTCGAAGATGTATTCTGTAAACGCTCAGGTTAATAGGCTATCTTAAAATTTAATAATTTAAAAGTTAATAATTTAATATAAATTGATTTTATGGCTCCAGCCATAAAATGGCGTCTCTTAAAATTCGAATTTCCGTGTACAAAACGTAATCAAATTATAATTGAGGGATACCGGATTAGGAAAACAATTGCACACACGATCGTTTGAAACATTATGCTTATACGGGGAGAAAACCCAAGCCATTCATTGACTAGTGACGGTACACTAACTTAAATGAGTATATGGGACTACTAACCATATAATATAATGTTTATTTGATTCATTTGGTTGAAAACTTTACAAAAATTACTCGACATCGACAATTTGTATTTTTGCATTCCGGTAAATTTGCCATCCGTAACAATACTTCGTACTCAACAAACTTTCAAAAAATGGAAAAGTTGTTACATTATTCTCCGACTCGAGGATTATAGAAACCAACAACAACATCTTGGGTACAGTACCCCTTTAAGCATGCTATAGAGAATTTAAAAACAAACTGGATAAGTCCTTTGGGGCATGTTATAACTCAAAACTATCACCAAGTATTCATAGTAATAATTTTGATGCCCATGAAAAACGTAAGATTCCCTGGCACTAAACCTACAAAATAAGCCTGGCACTAAAAGAGTTAAGTCTTTTACTCATTTTGGTTATAATTATCAGGTTGTTATAAGCGTGGTTCTTTGTGTATACGTGATGAGTGTATTTAACTCTCGTTCTTGACTCCTATTAACCCTTTACCCAACAGAACGGCCCTGTGCCAATGCATTCTCTTATATATGCGAGTCGACCATAGGTCGCCTCGCATATATAAGAGAATGCATTGGCTTAACACATTAAAAATTATAAAATTGTTAAAGAATGTAAGAAAAAATGGTAAAAAGGGTTAAAAAAAGATTTTTTTTAGGCCAATGCATTCTCTTATATATGCGAGGCGACCTATGGTCGACTCGCATATATAAGAGAATGCATTGGCACAGGGCATAACTGTAACTTATCACAATGTGGTCAAGGAGCCGGTTCCAATGATATCCATATTTGTATGGTTCTATTGAGACAGACCGAAGATATTTTAGGCTGTTGAAGCTTTATTTGGCCGGTTTTGGCCGGTTTGTTGGGTAAAGGGTTAATTAATTTATTGGATATTGTATGTTGAGTATACCGGGTAGTAAGAGATGGCTCCATAAATGGATTGATTGAGGTACTATCTCCCTTTAATATTAATCAATGTCTGAACTGCACACAAATGTGACCCGCCATATCAAATCCAGTTGTAAGTTGGGATTTTTTTACCCTGTGCCAATGCATTCTCTTATATATGCGAGTCGACCATAGGTCGCCTCGCATATATAAGAGAATGCATTGGCCTAACAATTTTTTATCATTTTTTTTTAAATAAATGTTTCTTACAATTTTTAGGACATAAAATAAAAAACATCCATTATCCTGCAGGGAGCCCCACACATATATAGAAGCATATAGAAGAGTGTCGTCTGGTCATGTTTGTCTGGGGCTCTGTATGGGTGAAATTATAAAATTGTTAAAGAATACAAGAAAAAATTATTAAAATTGTAAAAAATTGTTTGGCCAATGCATTATCTTATATATAAGAGAATGCATTGGCACAGGGTAAAAAAATCCCGACTTACGACTGGATTTGACATGGCGGGTCACAAATGTTCATATTTATTCCTTAATTCAGATGCATTTATCAATGATAAACAAAAGGCAATGACTCCACCAATGTCAGTCCCTGAATACCTGTATGCGGCCAATTAGGTTATAAAGTTTATCAAAATAACTGCTTTACTTTTAGTCCAAGTCTTCTCGTACTAAAACTAGCTAAGATTTTGGGATGGAGATGCTAGTATGTAGTCCGAGTTCCAGGCCCATGCATTCCTATGACACGACTTAAGCGTTATTGACCCGCTCAAATAAAACCACAATTATATGAAATAAAATATCACAATTGCTACAATAAACAGATAGTTTCCGCAGAAGACATGCTATTTGATCTGAAACCCACATCGGTTGTGAATTGAAAGCGGTAATTTAATGTGAAAAGAAACATTTGCCGCAGTGTTTACATATTTTTTAAAGTAAGCGAACTCAGTTGACCTTGCGAACTGCGTTCGGCATTTTCCGGTGAAAATATTCCGTAGATTTTCAATCAACCACGCACGATGAATTCTCCATTGTAATCGTAATTATACGTGACAATAAATAAATAAATACATAGATTAAATACATATTGAAGATATAAATGTAATACATTAAATAAATTACGGGAATTACAACCATCTCACAGTTTAAAACAGTGTAAACACAATGAGCATTAGAATATCATGGGGGCCGCCATTTTGTTTGTATCGAAATTCGTCTCGGCCAAAACAAACACCGGACAATGCCGAAGTTCTTCGGAACCTGAGTTCGGCTTTCAGTTAAGTAAACAAACAGAAAAAAATGTTTGTGGCAATCAACCGGAATATTCTATGTGTAATTTAACATTAAAGTTAGATTATTATACACCATTATGACCATAAGATGTCACTCTTTCCGATGTATATAGCATCATGTATTGCTTTGTTAGGTAAATCGAGTAAAATACACCACAGATTCCCGCCACAGATCCTGGGCGTAACTCGTGTCATAGGAATGCATGGGCCTGGAACTCAGACTAAATACTAGCATCTCCATCCCAAAATCTTAGCTAGTTTTAGTACGAGAAGACTTGGACTACTTTACTTTGAGTAAGATTATTCTCTATTTCCATTTGATCACCCAAGCAGAGCGTTCCATTTTAACCCTTCCATGACTGGAGCTTCCTGAAATTTAGTAAATACCCTGTGCAAATGCATTCTCTTATATGTGTGTGTCTCCCATATATAACAATGCATTGGCATAACAATACTTACATTGACCTTCTAAACCAGTGCATTCTCTTATATACAATAATTTCATGTATGCAAGGCTCCCATCATGAAAGTGTTAAGTGTGTATGCATTAGTCAGACAGCCTTATATCTCACTTCCTAACCGAATCTCAGCTTTCGATGTAAATGGAATCCTCTCATGCACTACATAAGCCCCTCAGTGCAATTTGGCTTTTTATGGGTACCCATACCATAGTATGGTGCACATAGTGTCAACGTCCGGATTGACTACTCGTCATTCATCAGGGCATCTGTCTGTCCATAGACACTTTACGCATGGTGCGATAACTCAAACATTTTCTATCGGATCGGAGCCGAAATTTGTATATGGGTTTGATCAGAGTTATTTTAATGGAGTTTAGAGTTATATGGTCATTTTTCGACTTAGAATTCATGCATGCTGCGATAATTCTGACATTTTTTTATCTGATCGGAACCAAATTTTTATATGTGAGTTTCTCAGTCCAAAATACAGATCAAGTTCTATTATGGGTTTGATATGATTTTTATTTATGGAGTTATGGTCCTTTTTTTACTTAAAAAAATAGCTGCTGAAAAATCCCGATTTATTATTAACTCCAGCAGCATGCTGCAATAACTCAAACATAAGTGAAGAAATTATTTATTTTGATGTCTCATCTGACCAGCTTGATTAGTCTGCAATCTGTCTCAGTATTCTCAAATTAAAGGAATCCATTAGAGGCTTATTTATTGCACTGAGAGGTCCCCTTAGACCAAGTCTTCTCGAACTTTAACAGCTCGGTTGGTTGATGCTGTTTTGGACCGAGTCCCATCCAGTTACAAGTACTCTTCTATAACAGACTTTCATTGAAAAGACGTAATACATTTACACATGAATCCCGGGCATGCACGCGAACCCCTGAATGTGATTAATCATCTGTCTTCAAAATGATATATAATTTACCATGATAGAAAAAGTTAAAGGATGATAAGATCGTTTAATATATTGTTTACATACATTTTCTGATAGCATGACAAATCAAATCTGGAAAACAATGCTTTGTTTACTTGTAAATCTCGTTGCTTTGACATTCAACGGATGTCTGATATATGCATGTTGGATATCATAATGCCTGGGGAAGGCCGCCCTCTATGTTCGTTTATGCAAATCACCTATTTGATCTAATTCAAAGACATACAAGCAAGATATAAACTCCCGCCCACGATTCTATGCGTAAAGTCTGTTATAGAAGAGTAACGGGACGGGACTGAGTCCAAAACAGCATCAACCGGAGGGATACCCCAAGCTGTTGTGGACCAAGAAGACTTGTTTTATTTATCACTGAGAGGCCACAAATCATGTGCTGAGAGGGTATGATTCAGCTGGGGCCTTGGGCTGTGTGTACAGTAATGCCATAAGCAATCGACTCCTTAACACAAACTCTGCTTCCACCCAAATTTCTGAATGCCTGTATATTTACACATTCTGTTCAAACTGTTTCATTTTGTATACCTGTCTTCTGTCCTGTGGCTAAAACGGATTATTTGTCTCATTGGTTGGACGCTTGCAGTTGTCGTAGTTACATGTACATCTGTATGTAGGAGGTCTGTGATAATGGCCAGAGTGAAATGTGTGTTTCTGGTAACAGGTCCATAAAAATTCTGCAATTTTTGTAAAGTTCAATTTTTACAAAATGAGAAAAAGAATTGTTGAATACTGGATTTACCACTTTACCACATGAACCCTTCCATGACTGGAGCTTCCTGAAATTTTGCGAAAACCCTGTGCCAATGCATTCTCAAATGCGAGGCTCCCGATCACGATACATCTGTTAAAAATATTGCGATAGGATTCTTCACAAAGAATCGCCATAAGCATGTATCGCGATTAATTATTGAGAGTCTTGAAAATCTAAATGGTATGACCATCAAGCCTGCAAATAGTTGGTCTGACTTTTGCAGAATGAGGTCCCCAGAGGATGAATTCAATGACATTGTCCCACACGGTGAGCTAGCATCAACAAATTCACCCTCTGGGAACCTCATACTGCTTAGGCCTCAACTGCTATGGGGGACCTGAGATCAGATTGAAGTTCCCTAGTTGAAGTTGATGTTCACCCATTAGTCACCACATTAATGCATCTTCTGCAAATTAGAGGCTATAGAAACTGAATGCAGGGGGAAAAGTTACTAAAAAACATGTTAATTTGAGACTATAGATAATTCCCAGAAGATGAGGCCTAATCAGAATGAGGTCCCCAGAGGTTGAATTTGTGATGCTAGCCTGTTGTGCAGGGTAGCATCACTAAAATTCACCCTCTGTGGACCTCATTCTGCAAATGTCAGACACACTATTTCCAGGTTTGATGATCTGTTGAGATGAGAAGTTCAACATTATTATGCCAAAAAAAAATTGTATCGAGAGAGACCAAAATCAAGAAAACTAGTTTTGGTTTTGGCATTTGATTTTGAGGCGAGTTTACAGAAACACACATCCAATTTATATTCGGCCTACATGTAATTGGTCACCATTAAGGCTCACATGTGGAGTTCCTTCCAATTTGTGAACCAGAAGGTGTGAATCATTTCATGCTTTATTAACTGCATTTTAACCGCATTCTGTGACAGGAATTTAAATTTTGTTCATTGGTTAAAGGGACTCAAGGCCTTTAACCCTTTCATGGCGGGAGTAGCGCTGGTGCAGCATTAATGATCCTGTACCAATGTATTCTGTTATATATGCCAGTCTCCCATAGGGAGCCTCACATATTTAAGAGAATACACTGGCTAACAAGGTCAAGGTAAGTACTGTTTGGCCAATGCATTCTCTTATATTTGCAAGTCTCACATAGGGAGCCTCACACATATAAGAGAATGAATTGGCACAGGGTTTTCACAAAATTTCAGGAAACTCCAGTCATGGAAGGGTTAAGGGCATGACTGGAGCTTCCTGAAATTTTGCATAAACCCTGTGCCAATGCATTCTCTTATATATGGGAGTCTCCACAGGGAGCTCGCATACAGTAATGCTCTAATTAATCTCGCCGAGAGCTTTCCGATGAATGGCAACAAGCCATATTTCCGACTAAATCCTGAAAAGTTACCCATAATCCTGCTGTGGTTAAGGAGTCGATTAATTAGAGCATTACTGTATATAAGAGGTTACATTGTCCTAACAATATTTACCTTGATCTAGCTTGTAAGCCAATGCATTATCTTATATATATGAGGCTCCTGTCTTGAAAGGATTAATCTCTTCAGTGCAGTAACTCATGTCTCCACTCACAATATTCTGCTTCAGACAGCAAATTAAACCTCGTAAACTGCGCTGGCCAAAAAATTCTATTTCTGAACTTGTTGGTGAACGTTCAGTCGACCACGATACAATCGTAAGTGGAAGAATCGGGCCCGACGAGATCGTGCATAGTTTGTTCACACGATTGCGATGTCATTATACAAGATATCTTAGGTTGTTCATAAAGCATGTGATTGACTACCCACGATCTTTCCAGCCACGATTTTTACGTAATACATGACTGCGATAAGTGCGATTACGTCGCAAGTGGAGGTATCCAAGGATATGCACGATTTCGAATCTAAAATCAAACAGTGCTTGATATTATTTTTTGACGTGAGAATGCGCAGTCTAACTACTGGTTACTTCCTATGACGGAAACCCTTCCACTTACTATTGAATCGTGGTCGTCTGAATTTGTTAATTGGCCAATTTCAGATAAATAAACATAGGATCATTGAGAAAACCGAGGCTAAAAATTATGAAATGAATATATACAGTAATGCCCTAAATAATCGACTTCTTAACCACAGCAGAATTATGGGTAATTTTTCAGAATTTAGTTGGAAATATGTCTTGTTGCCATTCATCGGAAAGCTCTCAAAGAGCTTTCCGATGAATGGCAACAAGCCATATTTCAGACTAAATCCTGAAAAATCACCCATAATTCTGCTGTGGTTATTTAAGGAGTCGATTATTTAGAGCATTATTATAACAAAGAGGAAATGAAGAGAATAAAACATACACCCAAAAACAAAATAACTGATAAATAGTGTGTCTGTCATTTGAAGAATGAGATCCCAAGAGGGTGATTTTAGTGATGCTATCCCACATGGTGGGCTAGCTAGCATCACCAAATTCACCCTCTGGGAACCTCATTTTGCTATTGGAGACCTAGGATGAGATTGAAGTTCCCCAGTTGATGTTGGTGATGTTCACCCATTAGTCACCTCGATTATGCATTTTATCTTCTGCAAATTAGATGATATAGAATTTGAACAGAAGGGAAAAAGTAACTAAAAACAATGTTAATTTGAGAGGCCTAAGCAGAATGAGGTCCCCAGAGTAGACCCCGAAGCCACGACAAATAGTTTTCGCGGCTGGCTCAACCAATATCGTGGCTGGTTAGCTAGCTAAGCCGGCTCAGTCGCGACGTTCGTGGCTAACGAAATATGGCGGCTCAGCCGGCTGAGATGTTATCATTCAGCGTATTTTCATTTCCGAAATGTTCCTAATCGCCGGTTATAGACCCCGTTTGTTTTAGTGTTTGTGGTGAACCCGTAGACCACACGTAATCTTTTGATGTTGGGCTTTTCCATTGTGGCGAAAATACGCGAAGGACTGGCATGGATATACTATGTAGTTTCCCATCTAATCGGTATAAGTTACATTGGGACTTCTGTCGACTTCAGACTGCTATCATCACTGGCATCTTGCGATATATGCATGCATCATTGAATGGTGAACCCGATAGTAATGATATATAATATTTCAAACTATTTTCTATTCTTATGTGTATATATTGACAAATGCCAGTGATGTCTGAGACTGGGTCGTGTCGATATAAACAATTTATATTTTAACACTTTCAATACCGAATGGATGCGCCCATTCAGTTATATGAAAGCGTACATTGGGACAGTCTATTCCACATTAAGGGGCCCGGTGTTCTGATAATATAACAACAATGCCGTGTCCATGCGAGTATGCCAATATTAGGCAATGTGGTTTAGTTCTTTGCGATTCACAGTACAGTTGTGCTTGACATATAAGCCCATGCACACGGCTCAGCCATTTTACAATTCCGGCGGCGGAGATTTTAAAATGTGGCTAGCAATGGCGGCTTCGGGCTCTACCCCAGAGGGTGAATTTGGTAATGCTAGCCTACCGTGCTGGGTAGTGTTAATAAATTCACCCTTTGGGGATCTCATTCTGCAAATGACAGACACGCCGTTTCAAGGTTTGATAACCACATTACACAATGCTCGTTCATTCCCTTTTAGTGCTTGTAGGTGACCATTGGGCGAAGAATGAGATATTTACTGTGTTATAATTTGAGATTGATATAATTAGGAAACTTGGAAGTAGTGATGTTCCGATAATCGAAATCGGAATCGGCCATCGGCCGATAATAGCCCATCGGAAATTAATCGTACCTCGCAGTTGAACATCGGCTTTTACCGATTGTCAAAATAAATAAAAACGTTCTAGTATCTAAGCGCAATGTGCACGCTTTAATAAACATACGCAATACAACTGTAGTATTGAATGTAAAACGCAGTTGTAACAGCCTAAAAAGAAGCCATTGGCATCATCAAAGCAGTCTGATATGATGATATATTATAAGAATGGCAATACACATGCCCGACATCCCGTGTAATATGAAGTTATTGGTTCAATCGCGTTGACACGAAATAGATTCAAAGAAAGCTTTAATTAAAAAACTGACCTGATTACAGTGAGGCTTCCTCTAGAGCACGTGTCATGTGACGTCACATGCTATGTCAATAACTTGAAGCACACACTGAATGAATTAATACATTTGTTATCAGAACTGTCTTCAATAACGATCAACGTTAGTAGGGGCATAATTAGCTTTTTCGTCTGTACAACGTATGCTATGAAATACGCTTAGCTCCACGTTGAACTTGCGAAACAAAAATTGAGCAGGCGGAACTATAAAAGCTTCCGAGTTGTTAAAAGATAAAAGGTGTGACCAATGGAAACTTGGGAAATCTCAGACAAATATGACAGCAATTATTATCCATCAATCAAAATTTAGTTAATAATCATCGCCATTCCATACATTGTTGCAACTTACAAGTATTCAATCAAGACTTTTACTCCGCATGCAAGTGTTCCACACATAGTCATAACGTTACTCTGAGTCGGCACCTTTGATCTCTTTGTCAAAACAACTACCGGTATACATCAAAGGAAGCACACAACCGACGTCGGCAGAAATACTGTCACGACAGTGTGTATATATTTCTTTGATGTATTTGGCTTTGAAACTATGCGGGATATGGAGTGCATTGGGTGTATATAAGTCCATTATAGGAACAAACGCACAATATATATTAACATCGGAATCGGAATCGGAAATCGGCCGATTGTGCCTCCAGTTATCGGAAATCGGTCCGATAAGCTTTTTCATTATCGGAACATCATTACTTGGAAGTTGTCATTGTAATGAAACATAATTATCTTATAAATAGCGGAATTGTGTGATCTTAAAGGGCACTGTACACTAAATCCGGCCTTTTATGGTACCATCTCCTTTTATACTCAACAGAATATATGCAACAATTGATGAATTTGAGCCATTAATTAGTGCAAAATACACTCGTTTGCTCCATGATGCAAACAACATGGTACATGCTAAATCATGCATGTAATTATAATGAAAATGAATTTATGACTCTAGCCATAAATTCATTTTCATTATAATTGCCATGTTGTTTGCATTGTTCATAGAGCATAGGAGTGTATTTTGCACTAATTCATGGTTCAGATTCATTAATTTGTTTGCATATATTCTGTTGAGTATAAAAGGAGATGGTCCCATAAATGGCCGGATTTAGTGTACAGTAAGTACCATTTTAATTTTAATATTATTCTGAGAAATTCCAAATTCTCAAGTCAATGAATTTAACCCTTTAGTGAGTGAAGCTTCCTGTATTTTTACGAAAACCATGTGCCGATGCATTCTCTTATATATGCGAGTCTCCCACAGGGCGCCTCACATATATAAGAGAATGCATTGGCCTAACAATAATATTTACCTTTATCTAGTAATCCAGTGCATTCTCTTATATATGTAAGGCTCCCTATGGGAGACTCGTATATATCAGAGAATGCATTGGTACATGGTTTTTTAATGCCGCACCAATGCAGCTCCTGTCATGAAAGTTTTAAAGCTGTTTTCTCACATTGCCAATATGTTCTCGCATTGATTATAACATTACGTTTTCACTTACTTCATTTCATGGACCAGCTTTGAGGAAGACATGTGACCTAGCTTCTTCTCTCTGAAATTTGTTGATCCTTTTTATGTGGCCATTTGTAGTTCAACGTGACAAAGTCAAAATTGTGATGTGTTGGAATCTTGTCCATCTGTGTGTGCATGTGTGTGTGCATCCGTCTTTCAACATATTCCTTTGGCACATCCTACAGGCCACATCCCTCATCTGATTGTCACCAAACTTCATATGGATTCTCTGTGTGACCTCTAGATGGGAGCTTACTATTGTTTACAATTTTTTTTAAATCTTGGCTTTCACATTTTAATCCATCACACACCCTGCAGCCCACAATTATTTGAGAAATGTTTTGAAAATTTTGGGACCACCTCTAGATTGTAGCTGTTGAATGTCACCGGCAGCCATCTTTGTTTTACCCTTTGCAAGACTAAATCCATTGGCACACCCTCCTGGGCACATCCTTGGTCCTCTCACCAGCAAACTTCATGTCGATCTGTGGGGTGACCTCGAGATGGCATCCATCACCTTTTTCTTTCTGATTCGTTCAAAAACATGGCCGCCAACAGTAATCTTGTTCTGAATTTCAGTTTTAAAACATGGCCACTGACAGCCATCTTGGATTTTACTATTTGCCCGACTAAAGGTTACACTGGTGTAAATATGGTTCAGAGTGACATCTCGCAGATTCAGGAGGAATATATAGGAGAGAATAAAATAGACACTGGGCCGTAATTGGTCAATAGCTTTGTGTGTTTTTTGCATGAAAAATACATCACACCTCTTCCCTATGATTGAGGTAAAATAGCCATTGGCACAGGAATTAACCCTTTGTAGTGAAGTTTGAATTTTGTGGTGTGGTCTAAAATATGACATTATTTTTTAGTGGGTTTCTGACACTAGTTACGAAAACACAAGATTAAAAGGCAACTTCCCTGCTAGACAGATATGATTTTTTTACATAAAAAGTTTCCGCAAATGTCAATCTTTCAGATTTAAAGAAAATTTTGGACCTGGGATTTATATTGTAAACATATGCTAACACTTTTGCATCGGTGTAACCTAAATCCCTCGGCATGCCCTACAGCCAACAATTTTCATCCGATTGATGCCAATCTTCACATGACTCTCCGGGTTGACCTCTAGTATTTTAACATTCAAACTTTCTGCATTCCTTATCGCTTCATTGACTGTAATGTATGACATTATCCCCTCTCCAATTTGAGCTGCAGTATCAGTGACACTTTCATTGGTGGTGTTTTTGGTCATTCCATCCATATGATTATTTTTCATTTCTGGATGATAGCCACACCTGGCAGCATTAAACTGTGCTTAAAAGGACATGGCTCATCCGAACCCCAAAAAAAAAAATGTGTAAAATTATGAACACATAGTTTGATAAGAAGTTAATATTAGATCAGTTTCATTTGTTAGCTAAATGAAGGCAGTTACGGCGTCGTGACGTCAAAACGTCATTTGTCTCTGCGGGCCAGAATCCAGACATGACTGGACACGTTGTGTCGTCTTCGCTTAATCGCAGCGACGTACATTGTAGTCTATAGCATTCACTATATACATTACAAAATAGAGGCTTTTATTATCAAAGGCCGATAGGCTATATTAAGGCATTATGTACTTATCGAAGTCCACTGGCATCCAAAACAATCTACACTAACAATCAAGCATTCGCGTCGCTGACATGCGAATAGGCCTAATATATATGTATATATAGTTCCACGACTATTTGCATGATCCTTTGCATTGTCCGTCTTCTTACTAGTATGTCGGGGTCGGTCTATAAATGCCTTGCATATTATCATAAGAAGTTTCAAACATACCTATGTGGAAGATTTCCATATATAAATTTGATATAGTTTCTTTCATGCCGGTGTAACAGTTTATCTCCCCCCTGCACATCTCCCGCCAGGTCAAAGATAACCTAGGTTATCCCCCCCCCGCCCTGATCATCCCTCCCACCTGAATTTTTCTTTCCTTAACATGTAGTCACCAGTTGGTCTCATTTTATCATTCAATATGACTATGTGACTTAGAAAACTATCATTCGTGACAAGAGGAAGCATGTTTTTTCTTCAGTAGAGGCATTACAATTGAGAATTTGTTTTTGGAAAATTGCCTCGCATATATAAGAGAATGCACTGGCTTACAAGGTCAAGGCAAATATCATATATAAGAGAATGCATTGGCACAGGGTTTCTGAAATATGTCAGGAAGCTCCAGTTCGTTTAAACCTCTTGGCTGGTTCATAGGTTCTCATTGCTGACATAATGTTCTCAGGCATATGTTCTCAGTATGTTCTCTGGCTGTGTTTTCAGCTTCATGGTGTTCTGTTGTGTCGATTTATTTTGCCCAATTTTGTTGTTGTTGCTATGTCCATTTGCAGAATGAGGTCCCTGGGGGGTGTATTTAGTTACGCTACCCCGCACATCGGGCTAACATAACCAAATTGACCCTCTGGGGACCTCATTCTGCATGGCCTCATCTGCTATGGGAGACCTAGACAGAGACTTAAGTTCCCAGATGGTGATGTGCACCCATTGGGAACATTAATATGCATTGTGTCATCTGCCAATTTGGGGATATAGAGAAACTAAACTAAAAAAGACCTCATTCTGCTTAGGCCTCAACTGCTATGGGAGACCTGGGATCAGATTGAATTTCCCCTGTTGGTGTTGGTGATGACATTAGTCACCTCAATTATTCATTTTATCTTCTGCAAATTAGGGGATAAAGAAACAACAGGAAGGAAAATATAATGTTAATTTGAGACTATAGATACTTCCTATAAGATGAGACCTAAGCAGATGAGGTCCCAAGAAGGTGAATTTTGTAATGCCAGCCCGCTGTGGGATAGCGTCACTAAATTCACCCTCTAGGGACCTCATTCAGCAAATGTCAGACACACTATCCAGGCTAGGTCCTCATAGCATCAGATTCTTGGCTATATTTTGAAAAGCTCCCCATGTTACATAATTTATGCAAATGCATTCAAATATATGTAAATGTCTGCATGTCTCATAAATTTTTAAAGTTGAAATACATTTATATGAACCAAAATTGTTAATTCTTTTATTTCACCATTATTACACCATTCACTTGTAGATAGGATGTCATGTCCATACATATTCCATACATTCTCTTTGGGTGTTTTATATGATGCAGAGTCTTGTTACAGTAATGCCCTAAGTAATTGACTCCTTAACCACAGCAGAATTATGGGTAACTTTTCAGGATTTAGACGGAAATATGGCTTGTTGCCATTTATCGGAAAGCTCTCGGCGAGAGCTTTCCAATGAATGGTAACAAGCCATATTTCCGACTAAATCCTGAAAAGTTACCCATAATTCTGCTGTGGTTAAGGGGTCGATTATTTAGAGCATTACTGTATATAGGATACTTCATGCTTTAGAATTTCCGCTATAGATACTGGATTTGAAGTAGCCATTCTGTTTACCTCTGATCTTCGCAATGTTGCTGGATTTTCCGTTGAAAAAAAATAAAAACACTCTGATCGCGTCACTCAATTAGAACAAATCATCCTTGCGATTGACACTTTGGTCACATTGCTTGCATCGCGTCACTGTGTGAATGTCTCAGTGATATTATGTTTGTCCTAATGGAGCACCGACGGGGAAGTCGAATCGCTCACATCGCCATCTCAATAACCTTTAACCCTTTCTGTACTAACTACTCATTGAACAGTAGTTCCCTCAGGAAATGTTCAGACTCTTAAGTTAAACAAATGACCATAGGTCTATGATCTATGAATATGAATCATTCGGCTCTTGTATTACATGTATGTTTTGCTGTCTGCCATCTGCTTTTATTACCGGAACAACCCCTCCAAATGAATAATAGACTATTCCAATGGATACATTTATAACTGATGGGAGAATCCATTCAGCATCAGTGTTCGCGCTGAACCGAAAAATCGTTTGGCCAAAAGTTTAGCCAAATGAAAATTTTATTAGCCAAATGAAAAAAACTTTGGCCAAATTAAATCCTCATTTTCTGGGCGGTTCACAATTAATGACTAAAATATTTGTTTTAACTTTATTTGTTACTCAGAATAAAAACATAATTAAAAGAACACAAAAACAACTTTAAAAACAATATTATACGAACATAGGCATGACACTGGCAGATCAATTCATAAAACATTAATATAGAATACGGCGGGATTTCACATCGGACCATACGCAAAAAGCCCAGTGAAAATACTACATAATTATAATCACACAAATCCGCTAAACCAATTGTAATAACTCCATGTCGATGACACCATGACAGTCGCTAACTATTGCTTATTATAGTAAAGTGATAACTGAAGCCAGGTTATTAGACGGGATGCAGTTTATGACACAATTACGTAACCACTGAGTTAAGAACTGCTCGTCGGTAAGGAACAAAGCATTTAGGTAATTTATCTTACAGACTGCCTAATCAACAAAAAATTACATAACCAGTATACAGCTTATAGCGTTTTGACGATTAGGCTGATTAAATGTTAGAGCTTACCTTTTGCTGTCTCGTAAAGTTTGATTATGTGCAGCTTGCGTTTGTTACTCATTGTAGAAATTGTATGATATATCCGTCGTACAAAATACTTTTGTAGCCTAAATTCGTCTTGAATGTCGATCTATTCAGCGCTTTGTTAGTTAGCTTTCTGACTCCATGCTTTCCGTCTCCATTTGGGGTAAAAAAAAAGTTTAGCCAAAAGTTCAGCGAAATGAAATTTTTATTAGCCAAATTCGAAAAAGATTGGCCATTTGCTAATTTGGCTACCGACAGCGTGAACCCTGTTCAGTATAGAAAGGGTGAATTCAGAAATAATATTCATTTTCTCAAGTGGTTTCACTGTATAAAATAAAATGACAAATCAGAAAAACACTGGTACCTCCAAAGTGTCTACTAGTATAACGCCGATGGGGTCATTGTCACAAGGCATCATTCACATTTGTAGCCAGCTTTTTAAATCGATCACAAATGTAGTCAGCTTTTCTATGGTGATCACATTTGTAGCCAGCTTTTCATATTCATGCGAGCCTCAATGAACAAGATTATGTTAATCTTATTTTTCTGAGTTGGTGGATGAAAAATAACTTTACTTTTAAAGGCACGTGCGGCCTTAATTGTCGAAAATATTCAGATTTGTTCCAAACACCGTAAACAGAAAAACATTAAAACGTATACAGTTCCGTACATATATACCATGACCATCGCGTAAACAGCATGTTATCATACAGACCTACTATATTTTACCTAAGCAAGAGCCTGGTTGTGTTACAGAAGACAACACAATGCTACTGGCTAATCACACACAAATTGCATAAACGCTCTTTATTAGTTCCATATCAGGTATTCACCAACAAAGAACGCTCTTTATGTTTACCATCATAATATAAACAAACACCAGAAAAGTAACTTTTTATGCTTTTGTTTACATAACAATGGTCAAACATGTCACCATAACATACTGTTTATGCGATATTTCTTATTTGTATACGTACAAAGTCTATCTACATTTTGATGTTCTTTCTGTTTGTGGCGGGTGGATATATTTTCACAGGATACCCACCGCCAAGGCCAACCGTACCTTTAATTAGCTCACCTGAGACGAAGTCTCCGGTGGAGCTATAGTCATCACTCCTCGTCCGTCGTCCGTCCGTCCGTCAACAATCATCTTCTCGTCCCGAACCGTAAGACTTAACGTGTTCATATTTGGTGTGGATGTTCCCTAGGTGAATCACATTCAGATTTGTTCAAATGAGGTCACTGGGTGGAATAGTTGTGAAAGCAGGGCCATAACTCTATTCCTCCATAGTAATTCTTAGAACGACTTCTTTTACTGAACTATAAGGCCGTATGGATTCATATTTGGTGTGGATGTTCCCTAGTTGACTCACATTCAGATTTGTTAAAATGAGGTCACCAGGTTGATTAGTTGAGAAACCAGGGCCATAACTCTTCCTCCATAGTAATTCTTAGAATGACTTCTTCTTTTGAACCATTTGACCGATTTAGCTTACATTTGGTATGGAGAGTCCTTGTGTGACAGGGGTTCAGATTTGTTCAAATGGGGTCACTGGGTCAAATAGGGGCAGAGCCAGGGCCCAGGGACATAACTCTTAAAAAAAAGTTAATTCAAATCCTTGTTTTAAACCCTTGCCTCCACCCCACCTCCCCCACCATTGCATGTCCCTGCCACCCCACACCAGAGATCCCTGCAAGGTTCACCCCATTAAAAGCCTTACACTTTAGTTATATGACATGCCAGGAACTGACCAGCCTTAATTCTCACAGTGCTCACAGCTGTGTGTCCAGTCATTATAAAGTAATTAACTTTTATCTCAATATCCACATTTATCAGGCTGAGAGAGAAAGATGTGTGTGAATGAAATTTAATCCTATGTGTTTACAGCAATCTCAAATACAACTATAACTGTTTGACAGTGTACACATTTTATAATAGTATTAGTATTAACCATTTCATTACCAGAGCTATGCTGGTACAGCAATAAAGACCCTGCACCAGTGTATTCTCCTATATATAAGAGAATACACTGGGTTCAAGATCAAGGAAATATTGTTAGGCCAATATAGTCAGACATCCAAATAAATCACACATGTCCTATTCTCGCAGGGATGTCCCCACATGTTTGGGGAGGGGGCAGATTTCTCAGATTTGTTCATTGAGATGTAATTGTTTTTCCAAAACCAATTACATATACTAAAACAAGAGGTGGCATCAGAGATGCTGTGTCTCGTTTTCGGTGGCTTACCGCCGGTGGCTACCGCCAATTGGTGTGCATCAGTATCGGTAGACTAATTAATAGGTAAAATCGAAAAATGACTAATTAAGGGCCATAACTCCATCAAATTTTATCGGGCCAGGCTGGTTTTCGAACTCGTCCGAAATATTCTTGGCAAGTATGTCTATTCCAAATTTTAAACAAAACGGAGGACGTTTGTTGAAGTTATCGCGCTAACGAGCTAAAAATTCACGAAAAATGACTAATTAAGGGCCATAACTCTATCAAATTTTATTGGGACAGGCTGGTTTTCGAACTCGTCTAGGATATTATTGGAAGACACTTATATACCAAATTTTAGTTGAATCGGATGACGTTTGTTGAAGTTATCGCGCTAACAAGCTCAAAATTCGTACAAAATGACTACTTAAGGACCATAACCCTATCAAATTTTATCGGACCGGGCCGTTTTTCTAACTCGCCCGAGGTATTCTTGGGAGACACCTATATATCAAAATTCCAATCAAATAGGATGATGTTTGTTAAATTATCGCGCTAACGAGCTCAAAATTTGTGAAAAAATGACTAATTAAGGGCCATAACTCTATAAAATTATATCGGACGAGGCCGGTTTTCGAACTCATCCGAGATATTCTTGGGAGACACCTATATACCAAATTTCAATCAAATCGGATAACGTTTGTTGAAGTTATCGCGCTAACGAGCTGAAAATTCGTGAAAAATGACTAATTAAGGGCCATAACTCTATAAAATTTTATCGGACCAGGCCGGTTTTCGAACTCATCCGAGATATTCTTGGGAGACACTTATATACCAAATTTCAATCAAATCGGATAACGTTTCTTGAAGTTATCGCGCTAACGAGCTGAAAATTCAAAGGGCCATAACTCTGTAATAAATGTGCGGACGAACCCGATTTTTTGTCTGCGGCTTACGTGCATGGATATGTACTCACACACCAAATTTTTAATCCGTCAATAAACGGTTGAGTTATAAGCAAAACACGCCGCCCGCCCGTCCGCCGCCCACCGTCCCTCATCAAACTATAAGTCGAGTTTTGGAAAAAAACTCGACTAATAAAATGAATATAAAATAATAGACCATTGATCAAGAGAAATGAGCTCCTAGTTTTAATATTTGTCCAATATTTATTATTTTAGTACTAGTATCATGCCAGTGCATTGTCTTATATATGTGAGTGTCCCATAGGTAGCCTCACCTAAGAGAATGCACTGGCTTTCAAGGTTAAGGAAATATTGTTAGGCAAATGTAGACAAGCATCCAATAAATCACAGATGTCCTATTCTTGCAGGGATGTCCCCATGGGTTGAGGGGGTGGAATTAGCAGATTTGTTCAATGAGATGTAATTTGTTTTCTCAAAATTAATTATATAGACTAAAATGAATATAAAATAGTAAACTACTTAATTTTTTAACCCCCAGATTACATTATATAAAATATATGGCATATTATATACCATTTGAAAGAGCAAGCTCCAAAACATTGTATTATCAACTTATCCAGTATAATAAACTGTGGACATGTTGTTTTTATTGAGTTGCCAAAGTGTTTTGTCATCTAGATTGCAGTAAAAAGCTAAATTATTTTCAATGCAGGGGGAATAACTCTATATATTAAAGATATATTAAAATTGCAAGTGAAGTCTGACATTTTTATAAACATTTCCTGGAGATCTGCTGGAGGTCATTAATTCCCAATTACAACATCAATCTATCATATGTATTGTTCAAATCTTTCAACAGGACATTTAACTCTCCCACACCCACCACTTCACCAGAACATATTTGGCAAACTTGAAAAGTGTTCTTTGAAAGAACCACCAGCTCTATTTAGTTCACATTTAATATTGAGGCTCCTTTGGTGATGTGTGATTCAGATTTGTTTAATCCGGGTCGCCAGGTCAAGTAGGTGCAAGGCCAGCTACATTACTCTTTCTCTCCATAGTAATTCATCATACGTCTTCTATGCAAGAATGAAATGGCCTATTTTGCTTATATTTAGTAGGAAATTACCTTGGGTGACAGATTTGTGAAAATGGCATCACAAAGTCGAATAAGGGGGGGGGGGGGGGGGGGGGGGGTGAACAGTAGTGTACATTGGGTAATTTGGCCACATATCCTGTTTAGATCTACTTCTTTTAAAGTGATTATGAAAAGTTCTGACTTTTGTGGTCTCCAGAGTCCCAGTCTTATCAGTCTGGTGAGCGACCCCACAGTCATTGACTGTCTTGTTTTATATTAGTACGGTACATCTTATAACCTGAGGTTTCCGATCAATGTCGTTAGAATGCTCGAATTATATTCCAATATAAATTGATAAACAAAGTCAGTTTTGGAGCATGACGTCAACATTTTAGTCACGAATGTGATGGCGTCATATTTCGCGCCATATAAAGCATGGAAGTGAAAAGCTGGCTACATTTGTGATCGATTTAAAAAGCTGGATACGAATGTGACCGAAGCCTTGTGACAATGACCCCATATATGAAATATCAGCGGGAAATAATTTGAAACTATAGCCCTGGAAACCGTTCGCAAAATTCTGGCCTCGCACCATATTGTGACGTCAGTGGGAAAGTTCGAAGAATTATCTCGCACATGATAGCGCTTCATCCAATCAAAATACAGTATGACCCTCTGTGAAATCAAGGTAAATAATGATTCTCACTATTCCACCGCACTCCAGGCAGGCAAGATGTGTATATTTTTACCTCGAGGTGGTGTCTTGAACAGAAAGTAGGACTATTGACCTTGGCTGCACTTTTTAGTAGAGTTTTTCAAAAACTCGACTTATGGTTTGGCAATGGACGGTTGGCGGGCGGGCGGACCTAAATAATGCCTTATAACTTTGACATTTATGAACAGATTCAAAAAAAAATTGGTATGGCAGTTGCTCCCAATGACTATTTACTGCCTGTAGAAAATGGGTCACGTCCGAACTTTTTTACAAGAGTTATCCATCTTAGATGGTTTTTAGTTAAGTTTTTCACCGATAGCACGATAACTCACGCAAATATTAACCAATTTCAACAATATTTGGTATATGAGTCTCCTGCAACAATATCTCGGACGAGTTCGAAAACCAGGTTTGTCCGAATTTTTTTCGCAGAGTTATGGGTCTTAGTTTGTCTATTTTTAGCAATTTGATCACCGTTAGCACGATAACTCGATGAAATATTAACTGATTTCAACAATATTTGGTATATGAGTCTCCTGCAACAATATCTCGGACGAGTTCGAAAACCAGGTTTGTCCGAGTTGTTTTCGCGGAGTTATGGGTCTTAGTTTGTCTATTTTTAGCAATGTTATCACCGTTAGCGCAATAACTCGATGAAATATTAACCGATCTCAACAATATTTGGTGTATGAATGTCCTGCAACAATATCTCGGACGAGTTCGAAACCAGGTTTGTCCAAAAAAAATTCGCGGAGTTATGGGTCTTAGTTTGTCTATTTTTAGCAATTTTATCACCGTTAGCGCGATAACTCGATGAAATATTAACCGATTTAAACAATATTTGGTATATGAGTCTACTGCAACAAAATCTTTGACGAGTTCGAAAACCTGGTTTGTCCGAATTTTTGTTCCGGAGTTATGGGTCTTAGTTTGTCTATTTTAATCACAATTTTATCACCGTTAGTGCGATAACTCAATGAAATATTAACGGATTCAATTGATATTTGGTATATAGGTCTATTGCAATAATATACCACCGTCCAACTTTTTTTCCCGGGGGTTGTGCACCTTATTGGCAGAAGTTTGGTTCGACTGCCAAAAAACTCGATAAAAGCATCTTAGATGCGTACCCCTTGTTTGCTGTTCAGAAGATGAGGGAATATAGCTCTCTATTGCGCCCCAAGGCAGGCAACAGGTCAGTCTCTTTGAAAAGGCCGCTGGCAATATGTGTTTTGTTATAAATTGTTAGGTGTTATATATGACACCATGATGTCAGCAGGCGGATAAATTGTTTAAGAACTATAGCCGGGTGACAGTTCTCTTACCAAAATTCTCATCTCGCGCCAACAGTGATGTCAGCAAGCACAATTCTCACCCCACGCACATTGTGATGTCAGCAAGCACAATTCTCATCCCGCGCAAATTGTTATGTCAGCAAGAACAATTCTCACCCCATGCACATCGTGATGTTAGCAAGCACAATTCTCACCACGCGCAAATTGTGATGTCAGCAAGAACAATTCTCACCCCACGCACATCATGATGTCAGCAAGCAGAATTCTCACCCCGCGCACATCATGATGTTAGCATGAACAATTCTCACCCCGTGCAAATCGTGATGTCATCAAGCACAATTCTCACCCCACGCACATCATGATGTTAGCATGCACAATTCTCACCCCGTGCAAATCGTGATGTCATCAAGCACAATTCTCACCCCATTCACATCGTGATGTTAGCATGCACAATTCTCACCCCGCGTCAATCGTGATGTCAGCATGCACAATTCTCACCTCGCCAATTGTGATGTCAGCAGGCGGGTAATACAGTTCGAAGACCATTATAGCCGGGGTGATAGTTTGCTTGTCGGGCAATGCTCAAAGCTAATCTGACACATGAGCATGCTTCATCCAATCAAAAGACAGTATGATCCTCAACGAACTCTTATATAACAAGTATATATGACTTAATAAAGGATTATGTTGGTAATATGCAGTGAAGAACTCAATTGGTGGTTTTGGAATAATGAATCTTTGGATTGAACACATGATCCCCAACTTTGGTTGATCTTGAATAATAAAGCAGTGTCTTTTGCATAACTTTAATACCACAAACAAACAAAACCAACAAAGACTAGGTACAGTAATATAAGAGATAGCATATTATATAGATACTAGATAGTTTCACGGTGGGGAATCACATGGTCTCGTGAGTACCACGCATTCAAAATGGCATTGGTGATCGCAAACGCGACTAGAAAAAGGTAATAAACTAGGATAATTATATATTACATGGTATTTTGGCAGCTACGAGCATATGCTATACTATTTTTCAAACAAGCGGATACCTAATTTGTGTCCAAACTCAGTTGTTTGCGCTAACATTCTGACCAAAGATTCTCCTAGAAGTATGGTCTTGTGTATTCCACTAAAGTCCAACTGGAAACTTTGGTCAGAATGTTATAGAAAACTACTGAGTATTTCCAAACAAATAAGGTTTTAAAAATAAACTAGCATATGCCTGTAAAATGCTATTGTGTCAATTCCTCATATATTATGTTTTGTTCCTCATATATTATGTTTTGTTCCTCATATATTATGTTTTGTTCCTCATATATTATGTTTTGTTCCTCATATATTATGTTTTGTTCCTCATATATTATGTTTTTGCATTTTGAGTGCATGGTACTCACCAACCTCGAAACCATGTGATTCCCCACCGTGAGTTTCAGAAGGTAATAAAAGGCTGCTAGGTCACATGTCCGCCAAATAGGGTGGTTTTATTTGACCGGAAATGAAAAAAGTTATTCTGGGAACAATCATTGCATCAAACTCAATTTGCTTCTAACTGACTGTCTGTTGCTCGCATATTTTATTTGACACCAGAATAATTAACACACCTCGTTCTATTTGTTTAAACACAAGGATATTCAGCAAATTCTAACTCTGAAGTTTATCAAACAAATAATTGGGAAATTCCTAGTCAACAAGTGTCATAACTCTGGTAAAAATGAATAGACAGAACCCAAATTTTGTATTTTCATATGCGTAATCCATGAGTAATCCATATACTAAATTTTAAAACAATCGGATAACTAAAAGTATAGTTATCACCCAGAAACCAAAATAATCGGCAAATTCTAAGTTGACAAGGTCCATAATTCCGGTAAAAATGGGTGAACCAAACCCAAATTCGAACTTAACCTGTATTTCCATGTAAGTATTCCTTATACCAAATTTTAAAACAATCAAATAACTAAATCAATATAAGTCAAAAAGGACCATAACGGGTAAAAAATAGGAGGACCCTAACCCAAATTCAAACTTGACCTGTATCTTCAAGTGAGTAATCCAGATACCAAATTAGAACACAATCAGATTACTTGAACTAAAGTTATCATCTAGAAACCATCTGAGATGGACAGGTGGACAAAACACCCACAAGTTCTATAGTACCCTAAAGTCATGTTTTTTGGGGAACAATTTTAACAGGTAAAAGGTAGCATATAAAGATACTAGATTGTTTCAGCAGGTAACTTAAGTACAGTGTCTCCATGGAAACAAGGCCAGGAACTAGTCTAGACAGATGCTATAAGTTACAATGACAATTTTCTGCAGACTTCGGTGTTATGTGAGGTGAATTGAGATTAATATTGGGCAATGAGTTAGATAGTAATCTCGCTGGGCCACAGATTAGATGGTAAGAAAGAGTTTATATTTTGCTATGCTAGCCAGGTGAAAAATTGCAGATATGAAGTATGAGTATTTAGTATAGAAAGGGTTAACATATCTATTATACATATTTATGGCAGGTCATAATTTTGGGGAAGGGGCAATCTCTGAGAAAAGATCTATCTGGACATAGAAAGATGGCCTGTGTATAAAAAGAAAATGTTAGAAAATAATTTAAACAAATAAAATGTCACAAAAAAACAAAATCAGCAGCATTATATAGTGAAGTATTATCAGTATCGATCTCTTGCATATATTGACTAGAGGAATGTAACACTAAAATGCAGTAATTATTATAATAACAATTGAACAAAAAAATAAATAATAAAACAAAAATGTAAAAGATTCATAACAAATATAGAAACATATAACTTGGACGGAATGATGACAACAGTTTGTGTAGGATATATAATTACCAGAGACACAAAATCAAATAAAGGTTAACTAATTATCACCACCATGTGTGTTTCCGAGACCGATATTCATGTATCGCTACCTTATCGGGACATATCTCGTATATATACATACAGGATATGCAGCACAGAGAAGGTAGCAAGACTTGAATAATTATCTCAAGAACTCACGTAGTGGTGATAACCTGTTTATCTTACAATTCACAGTTTATAGTCTAAAAGGCGGTATCTCATGAGAACTAAGTCGTTGCGTGTATATAGATAATGCACCTCTGACATCCTGGTGCATCATTATAAAGCCTGACGTCATCAACAATTATAAGTGCGTGAAATATATCTAAATAATCATACGCACTAAAAACAAAACAATACTTTTTAGTGAAATACAAGCGATTTTTAATTTAGTGTTTGTGGCATTGTCATTGCAAACGACTCAATTGAATGGATAGAATAGATGTTTAGCCTGATATTGAGAAAATAATAGGAATAATTGATGCTAATTGACCGGTTAATCATATTGTTTACAAACAAAGCGAGTCTCTCCACAGCTCACACACAGTCACTGTTACCATCCAGGATATGGCTTGTAACGCCATGCAGGATACAAGATCAAAAACTGCATCTATAGGTGTTTTCACATGTATTTCAGCAAAATTAGCTAAACTGTAAGATAAAATGACATATCATGTGAACTAAGATCTCATATTGATGGAAAATGTGTGGATAATAAGGTTAATAATTTTCTGGCAACCACGTGTCACTTCTGGTTCAGAGCTCTGTTAAAGGTACACAATCCGATTCGATGTTCCCCCATTTCATCAGATTTTATCAACAACATTATTTCTTCAAAAGACGATTTAGTTATCAGAATTGATTAATTTCCAAAAAATAATGCTAACCACTGTCAACTATAGTATAAATTTTCCCAAAATGTGTTATATATCAACATTTTGCTCAACGCAATTTGGTATAGAGAGTATATTGGTTGGCTTGTCAAATATTTGATAGGCCGCCAATTATTCCAGGTGGTGAAAAATAAAGATTTAAAAAATCAATACATTGTATCTGACAACTCTTAAGCTTTGATGGGTGGGTTCCTCAACATGAATAAAATGTGACCCGCCATATCAAATCCAGTCGTAAGTCGGGATTTTTTTACCCTGTGCCAATGCATTCTCATATATATGCGAGTCGACCATAGGTCGCCTCGCATATATAAGAGAATGCATTGGCCTAACAATTTTAATAATTTTTTCTTGGTATTCTTTAACAATTTTATAATTTCACCCATACAGAGCCCCAGACAAACATGAGCAGACTACACTCTTCTATATGCTTCTATATATGTGTGGGGCTCCCTGCAGGGTAATGGATGTTTTTTATTTTATGTCCTAAAAATTGTAAGAAACATTTATTTTAAAAAAATGATAAAAAATTGTTAGGCCAATGCATTCTCTTATATATGCGAGGCGACCTATGGTCGACTCGCATATATAAGAGAATGCATTGGCACAGGGTAAACAAATCCCGACTTACGACTGGATTTGATATGGCGGGTCACAAATAGTTGTACCCCTGAAGTGAAAGAAATAGTAATTTAGGAGTGATTATGTATCTTTAAGCAAACTGCTTTACTCAAATGTTCATAGTGATTTTATTTTTAACAATTCTGAATCACAGGAGTCCGAGAACTTTATAAAACAAAATAGTATTATATATTAACAGAAGGGTTCCAATTTCAAGGATATCGCACCAACTTTGGGGAAATTGGCTTCAAAAAAACTTTTTGTTTTAAATTACCAATTTTGATGACAACTCTACTCCTTCACTAGACATTATTCTTCAAAACTAACTTCCATAATATATGATAAGACAAAACAAGTTTGAGAGTATCCAATCCCAAATTCCAATTCTGATTGATTATTTCAACAGCGTTCAAAATGTCAATATACCCGTCAAGTCCAATTCGATAAAAATCTCATTAAATAACACATATTTCCCCCAATATTGTGGTATGAATCGAGAATCGCAATAACGGTGGATTAAAATAAGACATTGAGCATACTGTGTCCATTTGTGACAATAAATTCCAAAAAATACAATTAATTGTTTCCGCATCATCTGTTCTTAACACTCTCGATAAAGGGATGCCGACAAGTGATGAGAATAAGAGGAAATAGAATTGGTTGAATGGCACCAATCGCATTGCAGCTATCATTGTTTAAATAAAATTCAAAATGGAAACTGATTATACTGTTATATATTACTGGTTTGGTGAACTGAATAAAACCCAAATATTTTCTTTCATTTGAGTGACGGGAACATATATTTGTACTGGGTAAGTTGTGATATGGATATTTATGCAACTCATTCGAGTATACAACACATGGCTGCATAACATTTATTTTGTGTCCAGAAATAGAGAGTCGCTGGACATTGACATTTTAAAAAAATCAGTCAGGTTTTGAATTTGGGATTATAATTTTTCAAAATTGTTTTTCTGTATCATATTTATGAATGTTAGTGATGAAGACTAATGTATAAGGAAGGGGCAGTGCTGTCAATTTTTTTTATATTTTCAAAGATAGTGTTTTTGAAGCCATTTCCCCAGTTTTTGTGTGATTTT
This sequence comes from Siphonodentalium dalli, assembly GCA_032622095.1. Taxonomy (NCBI): domain Eukaryota; kingdom Metazoa; phylum Mollusca; class Scaphopoda; order Gadilida; family Siphonodentaliidae; genus Siphonodentalium; species Siphonodentalium dalli. The sequence continues at coordinate 160,419,470 of CP136062.1, forward strand.
CTCTAAATGGGGACTCTAAATGAAATCTCCAGTTCAATTCCATTAAATAAAAACAGTAATCATCTATTCTTCATTTGCAGGGATGTTCTGACAAGATGAACAGACACCAGACAGAGAAACACACTAAACTTTTCATTCGCTCATTTTTTTTCCTCTTGCATCTACAAAGAATACATAATAATATCTCACATTTGACAATTTTTAAACTAAAAGTATCTCTACAAAACGTAATAAAAGTGTCAGCAGTGTTTTGTCGGCAGATTCTGCCTCGTCTAATGAGAAAGTTGGGCTAAAACCAATATAAAATGGATGCATGTTTCCAAAAAAATTTATCAGACAATATTTCATTTTGTTTTGCAAGATATCTTACTAACCAGCATAATTAACCAACATGACCTCATAAATTATCAGAAATGAAGAAAATTCAAGAATGGATTAATTTGAAAGGCCCACTTAATTTTTGAGACACCGACTATTTATTTCTAGTGCCTTGATATACGGTTTTAATAACTATATGCCATAAAATATGATTAAAATACTATAAATCATCAGCATTTGGAACTTCTGTGTCTCAGAAGGTGCCCATAGAGTAATATAAAATAGCTCAAACCATAAAATCATTTAACCCGTTATGGAAATTTCACTAAAAGTATATTTCGTCGCAATTTTAACTAAAATTATTTCATTACAATTGTAATCATGACTGAAATCTTGGTGACATTATACTGCAGAAATTCAACTAAATTTCACTTGAAATGGACAGAAAATTGGGATTTTTTACTATAAAAGTTTTTAATTTCATAGAATTAATTATAGAAGTAAATATAAGCACATATTTATAATTTAGGAAAATGTAATGAGCTAATTAAAAATTTCAGTGAAAATATAGTCTAAATTTCAATGAAATTTTGAAAATATTTTGACTAAACATTTTGTTGAAATTTTGCCGAAATAACAGTGAAATTGCACTGTATATTTTCTCAAGGGGTATCGAGAAAAACAGTTTTGGGTGCGCTGTATGAAATGTTGGCAAGTGATATACTGGAAATGTGCATCTATTTTATATTGGCATAATCACAGATGGTGAATCAACACAAACAATACAAAAATACAAATCCATATATATATGTATCACATGCATAATTATATAGCATAGCAATTAAAATACTAAATAGAAATATATTCTCATTGTCCTCAAGTCACTCACGATAAAGTCACTCTTCCTGGATAAAAGTTACAACTAGAATGTACTTATTAGATTAGAGGTGCCTATACTTGCAAATATCGCAAGTTTTTAGTGGATTGCCAATTATCTGCTCCAAGGAATACCACTTGAGGATCGAAAATTTAACTTAAAGATAATGACAGATTACAAGTGACATCCAAAGATGTTTCTAAAGAAACAAAAATAACTTGTTAATTTGACAACAAAGATTATTTCCAAAGATGAGGCCTAAGCAGAATGAGGTCCCCAGAGGATGAATTTAGTGATGCTAGCCCTCTGCAAATGTCTGGCCTGATATTACTTTTCATTTCTTTAAGAAGTGAGTTATGCAGTAAATAATCTTGTGTAGCCAGTTTTCAAGGCATGCCACAACTTCCTGCTCTATAATTTGAGTACCCATAGTCTTAAGTAGACACAAATAGAAGTGTGACTGTCCCAATGGGACTACGGATACCCCCCTGTTTTTAAAATACTATGATGTTTCACATGTCAGTAAACATTAAAATAATAAAATAACAGTTCCCATTGCAGGTGTACAACCATAACCCTAATCTTAAACCTATTGACCGAAAAATGTAGGAATAAAAGCTTGGACAAAAATTATGCATGTTCGGAAAAAATTTCTAAGTAAAAAAAGGGGGATAACTCCACACAAAAAATGTCGGACAGACGTCATAATCGCAGGTGCACAGGTTCCCATGGTACTAAATATCAGTGCCAAGATTAAAAAACATTGACCGAAAAATGTAGGAATAAAAGATCGGACAAAATTATGCAAAACAATTTCTAGTCGAAAAAGGGGGATAACTCCACCAAAAAATGTCGGACAGACGTCATAATCTCATGTGCACAGGTTCCCATGGTGGTTGATGTCTGTGCCACGTTTTAAAAAAATTGACCAAAAATGTAGGAATAAAAGCTCGGACAAAAGTATACATGTTGCGAAAATTTTCTAAGTCGAAAAATGGGGGATAACTCCACCAAAAAAAGTCTGACAGACGTCATAATCGCAGGTGCACAGGTTCCCATGGTGGTTGATGTCTGTGCCAAGTTTCACAAAATTGATCAAAAAACGACTGAGAAAAACTCCGGAAAATTTGTGTCCACGGATGGACGGACGGACGGACAAGCTGACTCCAGTATACCCCCTAACTTCGTTGCGGGGGGTATAACAATGTGGATAAACTGAAAACATTACTCGCATTCAGAGTGACTGCCGCAAATAACCACAACAATAATGGTTTTGTTGTTCTAAAAATACATGCCATGTGATCATGAGTAAATTGAATGCTAAATTAGCATATATTTTATCCAGGAAGAGAAACTCTCTCTGTAAGTCTATGAGTACCTATCAGGCAGGAATTTAGGCAGTATTGTACATGTCAAGGATTTTCGAGATGCAATGAAAAACATCAGTTAACTTGAGTTTCCATAGCAACAGTGTCTCCCCTTCAGTATCGATCACAAACAGGTCTACAGTTCATTTGAGTTGCCATGGTAAGAGGTGATATTTATGATTTTCTCTTGATTTATTCATCACTCATAGATCATTTGAGTTGCCATGGTAACAGCAATTATGATTTTCTCTGCATTAATTATTCATCACACCTGCCTGTTGAACAGACGTCCTGAAGAATTCGTTGAGATTGTCCCACTCCGTGTTGTGCCGCATGCTGGAGCAGTTTGTGTGCTTGTCTGTAAAAAAATTATGAGATGAAATTTATATGCAGGGTTTCTGCTTGGGGGGGGGGGGGGGGGGGGGTACAAATAAATGAGGCCATGTGGGGGACAAAAATCCTGAAGAAGCGATCGTGGTTCGCCTCGTCATGAGAAATTTTGACTTTTTGTCACTGAAAAGTAGCCTTCTTAATAAAAGTGGATATTATATACAATTTTAATTCACTTCATAAGTTCATGATTGTACACAAAGAAAATTGCGTTAAAATAATAGAATTGTTTACTTGTGTCTAACATCATCAACTTATACTAGGGCTATATCTATGCTGCAGTAAACAAAGACATGGCATTTTAATATTCTGTCTCCCCAATTAGAGATACATGTTATATAAAGTTTCAAGCAATAGGCTTATGCATGTTTTTTTCTTTTTTCCTACTTAATAAATAGAGCATGGTGTGGAGTTGCAGGTTTAGTGCCTGGTGGGGTGGGCGTTGTGAACTGCATGTATACACACCCCACTTGGCATCATACCTGCATAGTCAAAGACAAAATATGCTATATTTATTATATTTCACCAAACAATTTGAACTTGTAACATGTATACTACATAGCTGTATCTCACCAAGTTGGCACCAACACAACAAACTTCTGGACTGTATCCAACCAACACAAACTGCTCGGGACTGTTCCAAGTCCCTCCAGGAGAAGTTAATGGAAATCAAGTACAACTCATTTTACTGAGAACGCATACGATTATCCACTTACCAATATATAGTCAAGTTCAATAAACCGGAGCATGAAGTATTTAAGTTTTATTTCAAATGCATGATGACCTGAAACTGTACCGCAATGTGAATTCAACTGAATATTGCCACTTCGCAAGTTGATGTTGTTCCTCTGAAAAAAGTTTTCACAGTAGCATTTTAATTCAGTTAGACACACCTCAGTAAATTGGAGTCTCTGTTCATTGCTTGTTGCATGTGAGTTTGGTATAGTATTGTTTAAATTTAGAACGATGCTATATACAGTTATAGTAGTTTGCTAAATTTAGCACACCACTATACAATATAGGACACAGTTCTCAGCCAATCAGAAGGCATCATTCCTGGGCGAGATGAATTTTTTTACATACATGTGTCTGTACATGTACAGTAATGCCCTAAGTAATCGACCCCTTAACCACAACAGAATTATGAGAGCTTTCCGATGAATGGCAACAAGCCATATTTCCGACTAAATCCTGAAAAGTTACCCATAATTCTGCTGTGGTTAAGGAGTCGATTAATTAGAGCATTACTGTATACTCGAAAAGCATGTGTCAAAACAAGAGGATTAAGACCAACGGTGGGCGTGAATCATCTCACTAGTTGTATGACAGTCAAAATACACCGCCGAAAAGACCCGCTAGCCGGGGCATAGAGTATATAGTAGCATGTGTTATAAGTACTTAAATCACCCTGCCCAAGGTGACGGAGGATTGTAGCCAATCAGATTGTGTGTTACAACCAGAAATGGGGGTCATTATTGTTTGGATACTATAAAACTCACCCTTTTGTGAGTGATGTTTTCCATCCATTCATGCGAATGACGGCTAAGTTTATATGCAGTTATGTGTGTTTAAATAGTATCTGAGAAACTCACCCTTTTTCGAGATGTGTTTTATATCCTTTCAGGTGACCGACGGCTAAGTTATATGCAGCATGGGGATGGCCCTGGTCTGATGCTTTTCTGAAATCATATGAAAATAGCATATAATATCCCAAGAGAAAATGAAAGTGAAATTTTGGTAAATTTTGGTGAAATCAAAAAATTTGGTGTTATTTGGTGATTTCAGTAAAATTTGTATAAATTTCATTGAAAATTCACCAGTGAAATATCAGAAAATATTTTAGTCAATATATTTAATAAAATTTAAACTTTTATTATAAATATGTGCTTACATTTACTCCTATCAGTATTCTTATGGCATTCAAAACTCTTAGACAAAAATCCCATTGAATTAATTTTCTGTCCACTTCAAGTGAAATTTAGTTTTAGAATTTCTGTACTATCATTTCACCAGGAATTCAGTCGGATTATAATTCTAATGAACATTTTAGTGAAAATTGCAATGAAATATATATTTTAGTGAAATTTCAATGAAATTTTACCAAATTTCACTGAAATCACAACAAAACACCAACATTTTTTTATTTCACCTGAATTGGTGTTAGTGGATTGAGTCATTTCTCAAGGTTTTTCATAATTGCACCGTTGCCCCTATTAGAATTGGAATTACAGTTGTTTTGAGCTTCCACATGTGACTACAATCTATTTGCAAGTCTACATGCTTTTTCAGCTTCTTAGTTTACTTTTGGACAATGTTGTAATCACTGGGTATTGAAACATTTACCAGTATATACCTGATTCTGTCTTTGAATATGATATCTGGGCAATTGCATGGAATGTGCCTGTCAGTGTGAACTTGGGTGTCCCATATTATTGTGACCCCACCTTTGATGTTACATTTTGTGGTTGATGATCACACCACCTGAGACACAAGTCAATGTTTATATTATTAATTAAATTTACCGACAAGTGAATCACTTACTTGAACCAATTCATTGCGTTTTCCTTGTGCATCTCGACACCTTGGCCTGGAAACAGTAGGGATTTTGTTATAAAAATGGTATTTGTAATTCTTATTTTGATGCTGATTATTGCATATAATTGTTTTCAACCACTCATCTGTAAAATGAGGGTGTCGTCCCCTACACCCCATGAATCATGAACACCAGTTAACAGAGAGGGGTGTCACACCCTACACCCCATGAATCATGAACACCAGTTAACAGAGAGGGGTGTCACCCCTACACCCCATGAATACCCTGTACCAGTTAACAGAGTGTGTCACCACCCTACATCCCAACAAATTTGAATCATGAATACCAGTTAACAGAGAGGGGTGAATCCTACAGGGCGGTTAAGAAAATATTGAATGACAGTCATGGTTATTTCACACATTTGTTGAAGTGATGTCCATGTATGAGACTGAATTACATCCATGTTTGTCATTTTGGCTAAGAAATAATCAAAATTTGGACAATTTGATGCTATGAAAGCTGTGTACCAGCCTTGTTGTTGAATCCTGAATATTGGTTTAATTGCAGGGGTATGAATCTTGCACACCACTTCAAAATTGCCAGAATGGAGGGGGGTAACATCTTCTAGAATGATATTACTGATTGTTTGAAAAATGGACTAATCGCAGCAGGCTTCATGCTGCCACTAGTTTCATTTGGCAAAAAAAAAATTCATTTGGCACAACAAATAATTTCATTTGACAAAAAAAACAATTCATTTGGCAAAAAAAAAAAAAAATTACATTTGGCAAACATTTTTCAAGTGGGTTTAACCCTTTGAACCCGTAACACCGATATTTAGGTGTAAACGAACCGTGACTATATCCCGTAACACCGATATTTCGGTGCAGCGACGACATGATTCGGTAGCAAATTCATATATAGTATAACGAGCGTCAGACCCACTGATTTATATTTAAATTGCCCTCACATATGTCAGCGGCGCCCATGGTGCGTATGGAATGGTTGACCGCTAGTATCGGGTAGAAATATATGCGCATGCGCATAGCATATAATCTACAAAAACATACGATATTTTAAGCGAACTGTGCCGCTATATTTACGGCATATAATTTCGTGTTCCCCGTGTGTGTACAGAACAGACATAATTTAGACACACAATTTCAGTTTAAATTACCTTCGCGTATATTGCAGTGTTCTGCTACATATGGGGAAGGGTCTATCGCATATATAGTTGATTTATTCGCGCATGCGCAGACTAGCGCAATGACAAATAAATGGTTTATAACGTACTTATACACGACATACCCACTAATATATATTTAAATTGGCCTATTGAAGTCAGCGCTGGCAAAGGTGTCTATATTGATTGGCTGCCCGCTAGAAACGGCTAGGAAAATATGCGCATGGGCGCAGGCTATAATTCATTTTTTTTAAATGCGTTTAAGTGAAATGTGGCGCTATATATGACATTTTGTTGCATGTTTCACATGTTAGGACAGTAGACACAATCTAGACAGCTTACTTGAACAATGGGGCCACGATATGTTACGGGAAATTACGTTGTTTCTGGTCTCTGTAATATCAGTCTCTGTTGTGCCACATGCAGCAAAAAGTCTATCGCATATCAAGTTGACTTACTCGCGCATGGTCAGGTATATCTTAATTTCACATTAGGATATTGGTTGCATCGAAACGCAATTCGCTGATGTATAATTACAACGTTATAAGCTAGAATTCGTTTATCCTGCAAATTTCGGGTAGTTGCCTGGTAACCGTTTCTAAGGCGATATCGGGTGGCAAAGTCTCCCGATCTTACAATGATCAGTGGTCCGTGCATGCATATATCATGCCTGCACAGTTTCAGGTAGGTGTCCCCTTTCAACATAACCAACACCATGCGACTAGACACTGTCTAAATTAAGGCAAAACATACCACTGAATGGTTAGTGCAATTATGTCATTCGATCAGTTGTGGTATTTGCTTAGCAACGGTTGCTACCCTTAAATGGGATATTTGGTTCACTATTCTGGTCGGGTATATCTCAAATTTCACGTTAGGGTAGTACCTGCATCAAAAAACGCAATCACTGAGGTTGAATTACGACGCTATAAGCTATATTTACATTTTCCAGTCAATTCCGGGTAGTTGCCTAGCAACCGTTACCAAGGAGTTACCGCGAAGCAAAGTCTCGCGATCTTATAATGATCGCTGATCCATGGGGGACAAACCTGTAAAGTTTCAGACCGGTGTCGCAATTTGAACATAATCAACGCCATGCTACTAGACACTGTCTAATTTAAGCGGACATGCCACTGGGAGCCCCGGGTCAGGGTGTCGATCACTGTGGGGCGCCAGGGTTCAAAGGGTTAAAAAAAAAAATTTAAGCTAACCAACACAATTGACAAAACAGACCTTCAAAGATGTATGGATAGTTAATCAACTGTGATTAACATATGACAGTCAGAAAAAGCGATGTTCTGTAAAGTCGGTATTGAGGCTGGTATAAGTAATTAGTTTATCACCAGACAATAGGTTCATCAGTCGAATGTTAAAAGTCTACAACACCAATAGTCCAAATAATATGTATACTTTGATGAGGGACTAGCAGGGCTCGAATAAACTGGATGCACATCGCAATTTGTGATGCAATTTCCAATTTCTGCTAACAAATTTACAATGAAAAAAAACATGTACTGGTAGGGAATGCTATACATGTATATGCATAATTTACCCTGTACAGCAAAATGCTATCCAAATTTAAAACAAGAGATGGACTGTCGTCCGGACTCCGGTGCATACCCCCTCGTGGCATACCGCCTAGTGTGGGCATATCTATAACTTATGATGGCTATACTCAGACAGATGGACCCAAAAATCAGCATTTTCATATAAACAAAGATGAATAACTATCGAACAAAAAACCAAAACAAGCATTTGAATGTGCCATTAAATGTCCTCATAGTGGTGAACATCCATACAAAATTTCATTGAGATCCTAACATTACTGTTCAAGTTATGAGCTGAACAGACATCAGATGGATCAAAAAGCCAACATTTCCAGATAAACAAAGATGTATAACTCTAGAATGGAAAATCCGAACAAAACAATGAAACCCTCTTTTTAATGTCCTCATAGTAGTGAACATCCATACCAAATTTCAATGAGATCCCAGCACAAATGTTGAAATTACGACATGAACAGACACCAGACAGACCATAAAGCCAACAATTCCAGATAAACAAAGATGAATAACTCTAGAATGGAAAATCAGAACAAAACAATGTAACGCTCTTTTTAGTCTCCTCATAGTAGTGAACATCCATACCCAATTTCATTGAGATCCCAGCATAACTGTTGAAATTACGACATGAACAGACACCAGGCAGACCAAAAAGCCAACATTTCCAGATAAACAAAGATGAATAACTCTAGAATGGAAAATCCGAAGAAAACGATGTAACCCTCTATTGAATGCCCTTATAGCAGTGAATATCCATACAAAATTTCATTAAGATTCGAGCACTACTGTTCAAGTTATGACATGAACAGACACAAGACGGACCAAAAATCCAACATTTCAAGATAAACAAAGATGAATAACTCTAGAATGGAAAATCCGAACAAAACAATGGAACCCTCTATTTAATCTCCTCATAGTTGTGAACATTCATACCAAATTTCGTTGAGATCCCAGCACAACTGTTGATGTTACGACATGAACAGACACAAGACTGACCAAAAAGCCACCATTTCCAGATAAACAAAGATGAATAACTCTAGAATGGAAAATCAGTACAAAACGATGGTACCCTCTATTTAATGTCCTCATAGTAGTGAACATCCATACCTAATTTCATTGAGATCCGAGCACTACTGTTCAAGTTATGGCATGAACAGACATCGGACGGACGGACGTACGCACGCACACACACACGCACGCAGACAGGTGCAAAACAGTATACCCCCTTTTTTTTTTTTAAAGGGGGTATAAAAATTAAATCGACCCCTGGAGTAATGTAACTTTGCTACTTTTGATTTATATTATCGGTAACTTGCCAAAAGCAGTTATTTTGTGTATACATGTATCTTCAAATGAGAATTGTTCCTAAATTTTCCCAAATTAGACCCTCAATTAAATTTGGCAATTCATTTTGGAATTTGGAAGAAGAAAAAAATTTCATCTGGCAAAAAATTTATATAATAGACAAAGTTTTTTCGATTGGAGTGCATTCGTCTGCAGATAGGAAATTTATAATGTTGAATGAATCTTAGTACATGTGTATTTGGTTTGTTACAATGGCAGACCTAGTGTGTTATGCACGCAAGATAACATCTTCCCTTACCAAAATTTTCTAACATAATTTCTCATGAGCTCGTAATGTTATTAATATGCAAATTAGCAGGATCTCGCAAGAAAAAATCTCACCAGAAAAATTATTACGAGATCTCACAAGAAAAAAATCCAGTGATAATGGCTTGATAGACAGTGTAATGTTCTTACCATTGAGATATCTCTGTCCGATCTGATGTTGTGCTGAAGGGTAGCCAAGATGTGCGTATGCACGGACAATGTTGAAATGCACATTATCAAAATAGTAATATGCATAGAGTGCAAATGCTACTGTAGCGATGAGCAGAGTTGCCTGAAAAGAGATAAGGCCATAATAAGCAAGTGCACCGCTAGGGTGTGACAAAATATGCCCATGGTAATTCCAACAAAGGGCCATAACTCTGGTGAAAAATCGAAATAGACCTGTATTTTTGACTAGTAAACTCACATACCAAATTTAATTCCATTCAGTTCAGAATTACTAAAGTTATCATCAAATGACAATTGAGTGCAAATTCCAACAATAAGGTCCATAACTCTGGTGAAAATTGGCAGGTGGAACCAGAATTTGAAATTGACCTGTGTTTTGTGCTAAACCCCACATACCAATTTCATTAATACATTCCGTTGAGGCTATCTAAAGTTATCATCCTGAAAACGAAATGGCCGTATAAAACTATAATTTTGTTTCCCTTGACCCTCAAATTATATCGCTACTCGAAATGTGTTAATATTGGCCTTTCAGATATTTAAAAAAAAATCCAGTCAGGGTGATCATCATATGAAATAATACCCAAAATGTATGGAATACCCACATTTATGACCCGCCATATCAAATCCAGTCGTAAGTCGGGATTTTTTTACCCTGTGCCAATGCATTCTCTTATATATGCGAGTCGACCATAGATCGCCTCGCATATATAAGAGAATGCATTGGCCTAACAATTTTTTATCATTTTTTTTAAATAAATGTTTCTTACAATTTTTAGGACATAAAATAAAAAACAACCATTACACTGCAGGGAGCCCCACACATATATAGTAGCATATAGAAGAGTGTCGTCTGCTCATGTTTGTTTGGGGCTCTGTATGGGTGGAATTATAAAATTGTTAAAGAATACAAATTATTAAAAATGGAAAAAATTGTTAGGCCAATGCATTCTCTTATATATGCGAGGCGACCTATGGTCGACTCGCATATATAAGAGAATGCATTGGCACAGGGTAAAAAAATCCCAACTTACGACTGGATTTGATATGGCGGGTCACATTTATATCTTAAAGACATATTATTGACTTGCATCTAATAAGTTAGTATTCAGGTGCTATGCCATCTGGAGGAATTTACACTAGCATTCTACTAACATCGTCGACAATCTGAAGAAAATCAACAGCACTACTCCATAGAAAACATCATCCAAACTACCGGTACTCTCAATGGTCAATATTTACTTCTCAGTTCGGGACACAACTATCGGCAATAAACGAAAATGATTTGACCATCGACAGTCACTGCATTTAATAAATATATCAGAATGATGGTGTGTTGTCAATTTGGATATAAATATTTGTAAAAATAACTACTTTGAGCAAGATTATTCTCCATTTCTATTTGATCACCCGACCGGTGTGTTTCACATCACTTTAAACAGAGCCTTTATTCCGTGGCGGCCAATTTAAACATTCAAAACAAAATAATTGATTTGAAGATGCATACCGGTAGTCCGAATTAGCGCTCCCAAATTACTATTTCTTTGACTTTCGGGTAAAAAATATTTAATTTGAGTCAGGAACCCACCCATCAAAGCTCAGAATGATCAGATATCGATTTTTGAAATGTTTTATTTCCCGAGATATGTAATTTTTGGCTGCCTGGCAAATATTCGTCAAGCCGACAGTCTTGGAACAAATTGCAGATGAAGATGGATAACTCTAAAATCAAGTGGCTTTGGTAGATCATGCCATGAATCTCTACTATGGCTAATGCCCGTAGAGATCATTTTCCACCAGTACAAAACCTTGGAACTTTTTGAAGTTTTGACAGGGAACCTTATAAAATCGAAAAAATAACACGGGGAATATATCTTTTTGTTATTATCTGTTTCTTAATAATGTACTTTACTGTAGGTGAAGGTCCCAACTCAAAATTTCATGATTTATGTGACTTTGTGAGCAATTTTGCTTTGCGATTCTTACAATTATGAAATTTTTCTTGGGTAATTAATTGAATATTTATTGCGATATCGGCTCTCAAAAGTCACAGAAAAGCATGCATTTTCGAGTTGGGACCGTCACATATAGTGATGTACACTATTAAGGAACAGATAATCATTAAGATATATATTCCCCCCCCCCCCCGTGTTATTTTTTCGACTTTATAAGGTTCCCTGTCAAAACTTCAAAAAGTTCCAAGGTTTTGTACTGGTGGAATATGATCTCTATGGGCGTTAGCCATAGTAGAGATTCATGGCATGATCTAGTGGCTTTGGGTGTTAGATGTGTGACAACCCAGCCAAATTTTGTTGAACAAATTGTTGTTAAATTTTTTTTTTTTTTATAATTTTTATTCGGTCATAAACATGGAAATACATGTATAACATACATATCAAAACATATTATAAGGGTTGTCACAAATTGCAATTGGTGGTGAATAAAAGTTTTTCAATTCGTGTTATATTTTGAGGGGTTAGAGGGGAGGGGCCAGAGTGTTTATTTTGAATAAAGTGTTTTCCCCTTTTAAACCACATTGTTTATTTTTTATGGTGAACTCTAATTAGTTTGCCCAATGTAATGATATGCATATACCGTATAAAACAAGGCGGAATATTTTGCAGTTAAAATTTCAATCAGTCCTTTAATTTGTAAGGAATATATACACATGGGAATGTAAATATAACAAATGAATGTCATTCTCAATGCTACTACACGGTTGTGAAGAAAAAAATAGAAAAATTTTGTATGAACCTTTCGTGTTCACACCATTTGTCAAAGTTCACCTCACATCCGTGCAAAGACCTTGAAAAAGACATCTGTTAAATGTAGGTGGGCAGCTTCTAAGGCATTAGGTTTTTTTTTTTTTAATGAATTTGTAGTTAAGCACCTTTTAGCACCGTGACCACTAGTTAGTAATAAGATCTACGACTTTTAGCCATCTACTATGAAAGAGTTTTTCCTTTTTAGATGTGCCAAGACATTTTGGTCTTGTATAGGTTTCCAAAGATCTGTAGCTCTTGATCCATGCTAACAGGCCTTTAATGTTTGGCTCAATTCCCTGTATTTTACTGGAATAGATATATTTTTTAAATAATAGGATACAGATATCCATTACATTTTCAGTTACTGTATGTACTGAGTCACTACCAAAGATTATTTTCTCCGAAGTGATTTTCAAGTCGAGGTTACATTTATTTTTCAATAACTGTTGGAATTCTAGCAATATCGATTTAGTTACAGAGCATTCGAAAAACAGATGTAAAATTGTTTCTCTCCCTGTGAAACAGAGAGCACATTTCAGTTTCTGATAGTTTGCATTTGAAGAGTTTTGTATTTGTGTACAGAATATCATGATTGATTTTATATTGAAATGATAAAAGATTTGTGTCATTTGTGCTTTTAGCTGTTTTGGTATAATTATTTTTCCCATCTTCTACTGTAAAGCTTCTCTCGAGTCTATCCTCCCATTTCTTCTGTGACAAGGAAGGAGTTTGGGCGTACTGTCCCAGGAATAATGGATCGAACATTTTTTAGGATTTATCACATTTTTTAAGCTTTTCGATATTTTCTGTGGTCACGCCACGGTGCCTATTGCCCGGTTGCCTATACATGTAATACCTAGTTTCCATGAGTGTGGTAATGCTGAAATTAATCCTTGATAGGTGGTGAATGGAGTACGGAGATTAAATATCGTCTACAGAAGTCTTCATATTTCATAAGGTTCATGTTTTCATGATTGGGACTATCATGATTGGGACTACTCAGGGACATGTGACGTTGTTTTGATGGTGAGTCTATAACTGTAAGTACTAGGCTACTACTACTAGAAGTAGTAGGGTTCCACTTCCAGAACTTCAAATTGAATTGTTCCGATTGTAACAGGTCGGGCACACATCCAAAACGGTCTACGTAGCTCGTTTTGTCTACTGTAGCCTGATTGAGCTACGTTTTTAATATGATTTACACGCCTCCTGCGATTATCGCCATACCACGGAAAAAGTACATTTCGAATTTTCGTTCATTAGTTGTGTACCACTATCACGTCTACAAAGAAGCAAAAAATTCAATGACTCACCAAGGCTTAGGCGCAATTAACAATGTTTTAATTAAGACCTGTTAGCGTTTGGTAGTGACTTTCCCGTAAATATGTTGAATTTGCCATAAAATGTAGGCAAAGATCCATTTGTTTTTGCAGGATATATCTTTTTGAAGGTCAAGAACGTCCAGTTTATGTGGCTTACCGGTACCTTATTGGATAAAGCGAACAGCTTCACTCGGAGACGACTATTTGTTAAATGTTTGGAGAACGCCATTCAGAGAAGACAACTACGGAAACACGATTCACAACTCTACTTTGAAATTTGGAAGCACCTCGCGTAACATTACATTTATTACAAATATGGTTGTCCATTTGTCGTTCCGTACATTCCAACAGATAGATGTTACACTGAAATCCCATTAAGAACGTACCATTAATCCCCGGCTAAATGCAACCAATCAGATTATCGCCTGCACACGGATGTTTGCGAACACAATTGCGACCGGAACTACCTCAGATTTGATGAAGATTTGCATTTCGATCAAGAGATTTTGATGATCATTTCTTACCATTTTTTTCATGATAAATTGACCAAAACAAATTGATTTTGAATCGCTCAAAAGGTATTAAAATTTAAAGCCGTGGTGAGTCGTTGAGTTTTTTGCTTCTTTCAATCTTTGTAGACGTGATACTGATAGTGATAGTGCATTACTAGTGGTACACAACTAATGTAGTAATGAAAGAAAATTCGAAATGCGTTTTTTTCGTGGTATGGCGATAATCGCAGGAGACGTGTAAATCACATTAAAAACGTAGCTCAATCGGTGTACAGTAGACAAAACGAGCTACGTAGACCGTTTTGGATGTGTGCCCGACCTGTTTAAGTTGTAACGATTGTTGTTGACCAATTTACCTCTGCAATTCGAACAATCCATGTGTCTGGCTTCTTTCTTCTTGCTAGAAAGACTCTATTAGCATATGGTGGTAATACTGATGGTTCATCGGAGGGAGATTCGCTTATTAGTCGCTGTCTTAATCCGCTGTCGTCCGCCATTGTTGTGAAATCGCTCGATGAAATGAATGCGCCGTGTCAAAAATCCAGCGGCTGCAGCAATAGGAAGCCATCTAGCGGATGCTAAATGGTCTCCATGGATACTGCAGGTGCGCTAAGATGGTTCTTGCATTTTCAAGGATGACCGTCAATGTGGTTTCCTAAACAAAAATTCTTAGGTTTTTTAAGAATTATATATCCTGGAAACACGGATGACTACACGATAACAGTCTGCACAATTCCGCGCGCATTCGTTTAATTGTAAATATGGGTATTCCGTGTAGTCCTATCTCATCGCAGATGCCATAAATAATGGAAACTATTAAAACGTGCATTCGGCGCAGACGGTTATCTAATAGGTTGGCGCGTTTCCTGGATAGATAACTCTTGAAAAACCTACGATGACAACACTTTTCGCTTTTCTAAATCATATAAATAATTACACGCGTTATAGAATATAGTTAGAACGCGAATCAATAGTATATTATATCATGACTTCATCAATATCTGAACATTATGCCGCTGTTGCGGCAATGGAGATAAATTACGATTACCTGACCTCCGACCACTTTCCGTTAATTGTGTCGATAAAATCTGATCTTCTTCCTGTGTGTAGCCCATCTACTTCTGTTTCGACAACAAGACATAATATAAACTGGAAATGTACCAACTCAGCGCAAATGGATAAATATTGTTATTTATCCGGACAATTATTGAGAAAAATTAATTTTGAAATATTAACGAATGACTCTGATGGCAATCAGTTTCGAGACACCCATGATAAAAGCTCCATTATTGACAAAATATACGAACATATTATCGACGCCCTAAAGAAATCTTCCACCGATTGTTTAACTGTAAACTCTAACGGAACAGACAGATTCAGTCCAATACCTGGATGGAATTTACATGTGAAGCGTTTGCACAGTGAAGCTAGGGAAATATTCTCTATATGGGTTAATCAAGGAAGACCTCGATATGGATACATTTATGACACTATGTGTCGAATACGATCGATATTCAAATCCGCTCTGAGAAAATGCAAATCGAACGTTGAGCAGATGAAGGCTGATGAACTAGCTAAGAACCTACCGGGTATGTAGTAACAATTTAAATGCATTTTGGAAATCTGTTTCAAAAGGAGCCAAATGTGGAAACGCAAACTCGATAGGTGGAGCAAATGGCGAGGCTGATATTACCGAGATGTGGGGCGAACATTTCAGAAACGTCTTTTCCAACAATGATGAATCAGTGGACAACAAGTGCATAGGTACCAACGACAACAATTTCGGGTCAACGCAAGGCGATGCAATCATAACTGTTACTGAAACTGATGTGATCGATGCGGTAAACAAACTTAAGACTGGTAAGTCTGCGGGACCAGATGATATAACGGCTGAGCACTTAAAATTCTGCGACAGCCATATTTTCACGTGCCTTACGATAATCTTCAATGCTATAATCAAACATGGACACCTTCCCCCAAATTTGTTGAAAGTGACCCTTGTGCCAATCTTGAAAAATAAAGCTGGGAATATTGCCGACAAAGACAACTACCGTCCAGTGGCGTTATCCTGTGTTATTTCAAAAGTATTGGAAATGGTGTTATTCAATAAATGCTCTGAACAATTATATACCACAGACAACCAGTTTGGTTTTAAAAAAGATCATTCAACGGACGGCTGCATATTTGCATTAAAAGAAGCGATACGACATTATAATTCTAAGGATACTCCTGTTTTCGTGTGCTTCTTGGACGCAAGTAAAGCGTTCGATCGTGTCAACCAGGAAATGCTACTACGACATCTAAAGCAACGATCAGTGCCATCAGCTATTATTCGGATCCTTAAGAACTGGTTTCTAAATCAGATGTATCATGTTCGCTGGGGACAGACATACTCGACATGCTTCCGGCCCACGACTGGTGTTAGACAGGGCGGTATATTAAGCCCTTATTTATTTAATGTGTATATCAACGAGATTAGCGAAAGACTGAATACATGTGACGTTGGGTGCATTGTTGGCAGTGCAAAAATCAATCATTTATGTTATGCTGATGATATGTGTATTATTGCACCATCTTTGGAGGGACTACGTCGTTTGTTGAGAATATGTGAACGCGAGGCTAAGAAGATTTATTTAACTTATAATATTATAAAAACTGTGGGGATGACTTTTATCCCTAAATCTCTTCATATTCGGTCATTTCCAAAACTATACTTAATGGGCAATGAACTCAAGTTCGTGTCCTCCTATAAGTATCTCGGACATATACTCAACAACGAATTTTCCGATGATAATGATATTATGCGCCAATATCGGTCTATATGCTCACGCTCAAATATGCTTATTAGAAAGTTTTACAAATGTTCGCCTAATGTGAAAATGTATTTATTTAAAATGTTCGTATCTCCATTATATTGTGCTCATCTTTGGATTAACTATACCAAACGTTGTTATAGAAAACTTACAGTTTGTTATAATAATGCATATAGAAAATTTATGGGTTATGAGAGATCATGTAGTGCGAGTGGGATGTTTGTAGGTGACAGAATGTGTTCTCTGACAGTGCTGATTCGAAAGGGTGTGTATGGATTTCGTGTGAGAATTTATAAATCTTTAAACAGTATTTTGAATGCTATTTGTAACTCAGATCTGATCTATCGGTCAAATCTATTCAATCATTGGAATCAACTTCTTTATATTTAATTTGTAATTATATGTTGTATGTATGACTATATATGGGCATATCTTGCCTGAAATAAATACAATACAATACAATACAATACATGTATTATTACAAAAAACAATACAATATTTTCATATTAAACAAAGAAGGATAACTCCAGAACGGAAAAAAATCATACAATGTGATTTGGGCATCTATGATCTAGGCCTATATCTTTGAAGTAAAGTCATGACGATTTGCGCCAAAACATATATCTAATAATATTCGCTTTTTAAAGGTCCAATGGAGGCGCACGGACTCAGTATGAGTGTTCATTGCTTCACATTTGCTTAACTCGGTGAGCGTGAACAAATTCTCATTTCCTATCGAAATGGCCATGTGTCGATCGGAATGGTACATTGAGATGTCCCTCAAACCAAATCAAACCATGCCGGGGTTAGAACCCGCGCCAACATCGTCTAGCCCAGACTGTGATGATCTTATCCACGACCTAACCACTTCGGCTACGGGGACATCCTTAAAAGGAATCCCTTTCACTGAGAGTTAGGACGCGTATAATATTAGCCTTTCACTGAGAGTTAGGACGCGTATTAGTCTGAACATGTGTTCGAACCCACTACCTTCAAAATTCTTGATCTGCCATTCTGGAAACATGTCTATATAGATGCACTTCCTCCGAAATTGCATCTGTGACCATACGATTACTGGTGCTGACGTGTAGGCCTATATAATTATGTCAGAGTTATGGAGACATGGACTCAGTATGAGTGTTCATTGCTTCATATTTGCTTAACTCAGTGAGCGTGAACAAATTCTCATTTCTTATATATATATATATATTCCATCAGAATAGCTGTGGCTTATATATATGTGAGTGTCAACCAAGTGGTTTATCTTTGATTTACCTCTGATATTCAGCCTGTGTTAAATATTCGCTTATAATGGCTACTTCTAAAACTATTCTAAAACTTCACACACTGCTTCTCTTCGTTTTAATCATCAAATTGTTATAATGCAATAAATGTTTCGGGGCGACGGCAGCTCTAGATTTTCTTCCCATGGTGTATGTGTAGTACAGTTGCAAATTTTATTTAGTGTTAGTATAAATACTGATGCATTTTGAAATACCTGTTACCAAATTATGTATACATTAAATTAAATATTATGTATATACAACGCTCCCAAATTACCGTGCAAATTACTATTTCTTTGGCTTCGCGGGTATATATATCTGATTCGAGTCGAGGAACCCACCCATCAAAGCTTATAGTGATCAGATATCGATTTTTTTTTTTAATTTCCCCGAGATATGTAATTTTTGGCGGACCGGCAAATATTCCTCAAGCCGATGGTCTCGGACCAAATTGCGGATGAAGGTGGATAACTTTAAAATCAAGTGGCTTTGGTGTTAGATATGTGACAATCCCACCAAATTCGTTTTGAGCAATTTTATACTATATAGTTGACTGTGGTTCGCATTATTTTTGGGCAATTAATCGATTCTGAAAACTGCAGCTGATTAAAAAAAAAATGTTGTTGTTGTTATTGTTGTTGTTGTTGTTGCTTGAAATCTGATTATATGCGGACCATCGAATCGGATTGAGCACCTTTAATATGCTTGATTAGCTGCTGGTGAATCAGCAGTTTGCAAATATTAGAATTCTGCAATCTGTGCATGAGATATCATATATCGAGGGGTATATAGGCCAATATTAAAATACGGCGTGGGGATGCGGTCTGGTCCGTTTTACGAAGAACTTGTGTTGTTTATATATATATATATATATATATATATATATATATATATATATATATATATATATATGTGTGTTGTGCTATATGGTAGGCAATGTGGAATCTATACCCGTTAAAATCGCGTTTAACAGTTCATCGTAAGTACAGGCCCCCTATAGGCTACGCATGCCTACCGACAATATAATACCCGGCGGCGTTCATTAACTTCATTACAATATGTAAATTTATTTAATACAGGTGATGGAATCGCCCATGCATTATATAATTAATTGGTTGAATCGTCCTAATTCAGTATATATAAAATTACTTTAAAACCATGCATCCTATCGTACGGGTCGGACTACCGGTACAAACGTCACCGTTTGGCCGCGGGTACCGGGTACCATAATCAACAGAAACCTACGAACTTGACCAATGGTCATTTCGATAAGAGACAAATATATTTACGCACTCATCGAGGCAGTAAACACCTTTCATAAGCCATAATACAGATGTAATAAACTGAACTATGTAAACCGCCCAGTCCCGGTGTGCATACCTTTGCGAAAACCCTCTCTGTCAGGGACACACTATAAAGTGTATGCCGAGGCCGAGGCCGGCTCCAAATAAAAGGTGTAATCGGGGGTTTTGTGGCGTTTGCTCTGTTGTTTCTCAATGGATATTAATGAAATTTGGTGTATATGTCCGGACTGGGACATGGAATAGAATGACGTTTGAATTGTTTTTAAATTCACAAATTTGTTGATTTTATTCAACTTTTTCGTTCTGAAACACACTATAAAGTGTATACCGCCGGCTCCAATTAAAAGGTGTAAGCGGCTTATGTGCTTAGCGATATAGGTAATCGGATTAACTCTAGACTATTTGTCTTGACGACTCTAGGCTATTAGTCATGAAGTTTTGTATCACTTGAGCATTTTGGGGAAATAATAATTTAGAAAGTGAAATTTATGATAAAATAAATTTTAAAATTGGCAAAATAATAATTTAAACACTTTTATTTTATTTTAAACGATAACTTTATTTAATCATAATACATAATATAATAAATACATAAAATATAATAACAAACATGAGACATACATGAAATTCAACGATACAGGTTATATGCGAAACTTGCTAGTATTTAAATAATAAAGGTGATCGGCTTTGCCCGGGCGATCCGCTTTGCCCGGGTCTCCCCTACATCTCCACCAGCCTGAGAAAAAAGATCAGAATATCGGAATCGTCCGATATAAGAGGAGAATTGAACGTATTCTGAGAGGTGCCAAATTTATTTTATCATGTATTTCACTTTCTAAATTATTATTTCACCAAAAACCTCAAGTGATACAAAACACCCAATACTAATAGTCAGTCAAGTTTGAGAATCGGCTAACTCCCGGAAGCAGATGGCGCTAGTAAAATCGTGTTGTTGACGCTTTCCACCATTGTCCACAAGTTTTTGAATGTTTTTATAATTAATCGTCGTGAATCAAAGGCATCAAAATGGTAAACGAAGAACGCATTATATCTGGATATACACAATAAATCATTTATGATCTCGATAAGTTATTTATGCTAGACATCAGATACTTTCAATCAAATTCAATGGAATAAACCGGCGATTTCTGGCAATTAATGATGTTATTCCCTTTGGCCTTACCGATTACATGGCATGGCATGGGTAAACATTATATCGTACTTGAAACACAAATTAATATGATTTGTTGTAACGAATCATGATGCCATAATTTTTTATTTTTGCTGTATGTTACCTATTGTCGTGTTATAGAAGAAAGCAAGCCCTAAAAGTCGCCAATCGTATTTCGTATCTGATCTCTAGATTCTAACTCAAGACTCAGTTCACCCCCTTCCCCTTTGGCCTTGTTGCATGTTGTAACTAGTCAGACCTGACTTTATGAACTTAATGTTCGAATCAAGTCAGAACGCTACCACGGTTCAGCATGGGCGACTAGCCATTTTGTTTAAATACACTTAATTTTAAGAATCAACTAACACGGTCATTAATGTTAACAATATTGTAATCTCTATTAACTCTGACACCTACCAGAAAGTGTGTATAATTCCGTAAATATTTAATCCAAAAATCCAATCTGGAAAACACATGTTGCAAATGGCTGAAGCAAGGAAAGTAGGAGGTCCTAAATATCACATGGCAACACGTGCACGTCACATGTGACCGAAGCCATGGGAGTTTCCCCTAGTAAGGTTCGTAGAACAAAGGTCACGCATGCGCAGGGCGTAGTTAAACTACCTAATTGTGGATAGTTCGGATATTCCATGGGGATTCACGAACGCGTGCAATGACATGTTGCGGTCACATGTTATGGTAGACATGTCAGTGTTTACGTTCTGTTATTTGTCGGATTTTAAGGATAAATGTCACGTAGGTGAGTGGATGGTTTCACACTTGAATTAGTATTTAGTTGAGAAATACATGTCCGTTGGACCCGTTGGTCATAATTGTTACTTTTATAGGAATCGTAGCCGGCCATAGCGTTTCGGGGCCAAGATGGAACTTAGATGGCGTAAGCCATGCCACTAAGTTCCAATGGATCTAGTTGTAACTCATAAGGAGGAAGTCAACAGGTCTGGCAAATGTGAGAATACAGCTGCAATAGCTGTATTCAGTTACTGGCTGGACATATCCCAAAGATAAGGGTTTAATCGAGTTTATGAATCGGTATCCCAATATAAAGAGCACACGTTATGAATCAATTACCAGGTGCCCGGACAAACATATCTCAAATAAAAGCACTAAACACAAAATACCGGGCATATGTCGCCTGTTTCCTATAAATAACATATTCAACTACAACTCTGCAGCGATAAAATCGTTACGGACGCCAAATTAACGGAGATTAAAACATTTTTCACCATTATCGACGAGTGACTCGTCGCCATCCATGAATTCTTGATCGGAAGCCCGAAAACTGGTAAATGAAAAAATGCGAACCAACTAAAACGGAACAATTTGGAGATCGCTATTTTTCATTTTGGACGTCGGAAGGAAAAGTGAATCTACTATATGGCTTTGTCAGAGGCCGAAAACATGATTATCTCACTAGTAGTTTTGTGGATTATAACAAGCGAATTATTCAAAAGTTCTAGTTCTGTAGTGTAATAGGTGTTAAAGTCATTAGCTTCACTCCCGATGGGTATATATTTCATGTCAGACAGAACTGTATCCGATATACCATAAGAAAGGTCATAAAAAACTAGAAATAAAACCCCAAGGTTGCATATTATTGATGCGGTATTCGCCCCGTATTAAATTGTTGAAAACTGCGGTCAGAGTAAGAAATCTTCTCAGATACAACCACATTTTCGCCGCGAATCATCGCGTGGAGGTCATGGAATTATATTCGGAAGAAATCGGAACCGCCCGAAAACGACGATCGGCTGGCACGCACGGTTGAGAGAACAGCCAAAACAATAGCCGGCATGTCGATAACCGAAAGTAGATTCAACAAAACACAAACTAGATAATGTGATTATGTCTTGATTTTTGCATCGATATCTCATGTTTTCTAATTGAAATGTCGAGAATTAATTGGCAACTGACAAAGTGTACACACTGTGTATATGTTATATATGGATTGTTTGCAAATTTAGGCGTGAATGGGTATTCACAGCATGCAAAATCCGATTGGCACACATCCGAACCGATCAGCTGATCCAGGTCGTCATGCTTCTCATCGATTGAAAATAAACAAATCGGGGAATTCCTGCCCTTCTTATCAAACGTCAACACATTTGGTCGAATTTAAGATGAAGTTATCTGCAATGGCATTATTGACTTCTGTATGGAAATTATTAGCAATATTTCAAACGCAGAGAGTGCATGAACCACCGATCGATCTATAAATTATAATAGCCCAATCGGGCTGAACTAGATCGATTGGTCTTCCTGGCATAGTGGTTCCCTATTTATGGCAATGGAATGGTATATATCTGTGCAGGAGATAATAAAATATACATGAGCTCTGGGAGTGAGGCACCAACTCTTGGGACACCAGGGACAGAGATGCTGATATGCATATGGAAATATGTTTTTTCTTCAACTTCGAGTCTGTATGGGGCTATTACTATGGGCCCATGCTAATATAATATGAGATGGACTCAATCATTCACATCAGAGGGATGTAATGGAGTGTTAGGTATTTGCGCTTAAGCGCAAATAAATTGATAGACACATATTTGTGCTTAAGCGCAAATGATTTACGCTTAAGCACAAATATTTGCGCTTAATGATTTATGCTTAAGCACAAATATTTGCGCTTAAGCGCAAATAAATAATAAATGTGAAAAGGGCCTCCCATACTATTTCCGCTAAAGCGCATATGATTTGTATTTAAGTATAAATGATTTGCTCTTAAGTGCAAATGATTTACACTTAAGCGTAAATGATTTGCGATTAAGCAGAATCAGAATAAATGTGAAAACAGCTTCTCGTATAATCGCTTAAGCATAATTCATTTATGATTAAGTGTAAGGCCAAAAAAAAAAAAAATATTTGTTTCCTATTAGGCGAGACCAATTTTATTACTTGGATTACGAACATTGAGGATGAAAATCTGTAGATGCAGGAGGGGAAAAAAAAAAGAAAAAAAAATCTTTTTGGAATTAATTATTAGTAAATCAGCTGGAATATTGGAATATCGACAGCAAATACAGACAAACATGACTATCTGACTGGTACCAGAGACAATATGGTAAGCAAATGAATGTATTCCATATCATTCGTTTAGATGAGCATTTATAAATAGGGTATTAATGCATCTTTGACCACCTCCATTTGACCCGGTATTATAATAAATGATGGTGGTCATCATGTCCTCGTTACATTGAATTAAGAAATGAATGGCATTTATATTATGATACGCAATATTATAAAGCGTCCATAGATGCCGTCATGAATGGAAATATATACTAAGATACAGACCAGGTCTGTATTTTATAACAATATTTATATTTAATAAAAGGTTTAGTATGTTTTAATAATTGAATTGTCGCCATTTTCGCGGAAGCGGAAATTGTAAACCGGATATAGTTCAGTAGTTTAAAATCTCAAACGTTTACCGGTATAAATAACGGATCGCGCGTAATACCGAAAGCCGGAAACATTAAAAAATATGGCAAAGTATCAAACAGAAACGGACCGCACATTATACATACATCCGGAAAACATTATTTGCTTTCAAAATAATTTTTTTTATTTTTTTATTTTTTCGGATTTTGTTGTCGGCGCGTTCGTAATCCAAGTAATAAAATTGGTCTCGCCTTACGGTGCCAAAAAATTCCAGGTAGGTAGGTAGGGATTTTTTTTTTTTTGGTAATATTATTTTATTTTTTCCCCGAACAGTTAAGAAGTACATTAATGCTTACTCTTTATACTTGTGTTAAGGCTGTCCATGTATATTGCAAGTAAACAGTTAATGTAGCACAATAATATGATAAGTATTGTCAATATGAACAAACAAATGCCACCCAGGCACTCAATTATGCAGCTCTCTTGTAATTATTCTCTCAGTTTAGATTGTGGTGGCACATTTTTCTCAGAGCACAATATTGACATGGTACCACAGGCCACACCTTGACTGAGGTACCACACCTCAGCATTCAAATTGGCATATGCATGCTTGTAAGTTTTATATACCCAAACAAACCAGTAGATAATTTCATGTGCTTTTTAGTGCCCATCCCAGAAGGGTGTTTGATATGGTAGACATGCAGTCATCTTTATACTGTCTGTATACATACTAGTAACTATGCCTGAACACTATGAATCATTGATTGACTGGGGAGAGGAACTTTAAATTCTGATATAGAAAGTCTTCTACATGTATATTGCTCTCTAGCAGATAAGACTTCTTCCCATAAGACATGGGAGTTGAACAAACAAGATTACCACAGGCAGGTTTTAAAGACTGCAGATTTATTGGTGAGATTGGGATTCATCTGCAACCACAAATGGACATGTATTTTAATAGAAGTAAATTGTTTTTGAAAATTCCATCTAAAATTATTGCTGCTTAATGTAAACATAGTATATAGTATATATTTAACGATTTTGATGTGTTTACATGCCAATGACATGCATTAAAAAAAAATTTTAAATTAAATTTTTTTTTTTTTTTGTTTTTTTTTGGGTTGAATTTTTTTGATTTGGGTTGAAATTTGAAAAAAAAAGTCCAGGTCGGCCCAATTTCGGCAGGTCGGTCGGGTAACCGGAAACAGATGTTTTTTTTTTTTGGCCTAATTAATCTATCAATGAAAATAAATGACCAGTGAGCTTAAGCGTAAATCAATTACGCTTAAGCACACTTTAATCAATTACTCTTAAGCACACTAGTCATAATTCTATTACTCATAGGAGTAATGCTTTATCTACATCATACGGTTAAGCGTAAGTGAAGTACGCTTTATATGTGTGCATTACACCTGAGTGTAATACATTACGCTTAATTGTAATTCACTTACGCTAAAGTGCAATTAGCTAATACATGTGAAAAAGGCTTTCCATTATAGTTATCATCCATCAGAATGAATAGTGCTTACTAAAGCTTGACAACAGAATTTGCCATTAAAAACATTTCATGACCAATGAGCTAGCAAATGTTCTGTACTGGCATATTGAATACCAATTATTTGTACTATTGTACAGGTGTAATGTAAGTAAACAGTTTTGAGTTACAAAAGTAAGACAACTCTTTCTGCACGGTACTGTGCTTGCGGCCAGATTGATGTAAAAATTCGGTCAATGCGCTTACAATTTTCTATAAATAGTAACATTTTGGAATTATTACCTCTCGATCACTGTTCGATAATAATCTTTGCCACTAACTCGGCCAATGTTCTTCCGTTTGTGATTTCACGCAACAATTCCCTTTCTATTCCTTCCCTGTCGAATTGACTACCGATTGCGATGTCAATTTGTTTTTCGCTTTAATATTCTGATTTGCATGACGCTATTCCAGCGAACGGTCATCCTCCCTAGAAGCCATTTCTGAGAACGAAACCCGATTCAATCCCAATCGAGTCGGAAGTGCTCGGGCATTTCCGTGACTGCACAAGACAACGCATCGGTTTGTTTTTTCGTGTTATTATGGTGAGATTAATCGGGACGATTGATGAATATAAATAGTTAGTCGTATAATGTGTACAAACTGACTTCAGGATGGGGGATTTCGTGTATCTGAGTTATTTTATTCACTCTTCCCACAGAATGACGCAGGGAACTCAATTGTGAGGTTCAATTTACGTTTCACATCACTTTAACTATAGAATTAGATGGGATTATGCATGGTCATCAAATAAAGTTTTACAAATCCCCATATTTACTAGTAGGCCTATTAATATTATACGCTATGTGGTCGAACTTTTTGTCTTTCCTTAATAGTTTGATTGGTTTGTTGGTATAGCTAAACCGACATACAGAGGTAACCATTACTATATAGTATACATGTACCCCTCAGTTACGAGAGGTATATGCTCTATCACGCATATCACTCAGTACAAGCACAACGGTAGGCCAAACTATGGGAGGCCAGATACACATTTATTAATAATTGCCATTCAATTGCGCTTCTGCGCAATTCAATTGCGGTGCGCAATCAATTGTGCTTCAGCGCAATTCAAAATTAATTACGTTTCAGCGCAATTAATTTTCCATATATGGCTAAACCCCCAATAAATTAATGAATAAATCCAATACAAAATTAATTGTGCTTAAGGCTATTAGGCTAACCCCCAGTTCAGAGGTGAAAGCTTGTAACCATACTTGCACTGAAGCGCAATTGAATAGGGCTGAAGCGCAGTTGATATGAATCGGGCTGGATTGCGCTGAAGCGCAATTGAACTCAATGTGTATATAATGAGATAATTGCGTCCGTCCATCCGTCAACAATTCTTTGAACATCTTCTCTAGATCCACAGGACCGAATGGGTTCATATTTGGTGTGGATAGGTGACTGGTATTCAGATTTGTTCAAATGAGGTCACTGGGTCAATTAGTTGCGAAGCCAGGGCCATAACTCTTTCCCTCCATAGTAATTCTTAAAACGAGTTCTTCTCAAGTAGCATCGGGCCGAATTGGTTCATATTTAGTATGAATGGTGCTTGGGTGACTGGGGTTCAGATTTGTACAAATGAGGTCACTGGGTCAAATGTGGGCAGAGCCAGGGACATAACTTCAAATTTTTTATTTTTTTTTTATTTATTTCAATAATAATTTTTTTAGAGTTAATTATTAAAGACACAAATATTAAACAAGCCCATCACTCTTGCCCATTGGTGCTTTTAGCATCCCTGTTATCAAACACTTGTTTAAAATTTATTTCACACTCACAATACAATACACCCTGTGCATATACTATTATGCTACTAGTAGAATGCTATCTCTTTCACTGAAACTGATACAGGTCAGTAAGGCCAGTCTGCTCTATTGATAATTATCCACATGTAAAATCTGACAGTGTAGTATCAACAAGCACACAACTCTCTCTAGCCAGATCAGAGAGGTTTTGTTTTTGTAATTAATTTTGAATTGAATGTGAAATGTATTCCCAGGAGCCTTCAGTCTCAACCAGAGCTGTTAAGTTTCACGGATTCTCCGTGAGACTCACGGATTTCCACGGCAATTCCGCAAACACGGATAACCCCCAATTTCTCACGGATTCGTCAAAACACCACATTGAAAATCCCAAAACGGAAGGTTTTTTTTTATTTTCGAAATTCGTGCATTTGCGGGAATTCCCCAAATGACAATGACTTCCTTATTTCCGGTACCGTAAATACCCACACATTAACATTCACAGAATGTACCGTCGGTCACTTTTGATTGAAGACTCAAGTTGTGGTGAACTGTGACTGATATTAATTGATTTTCACACTCTGGAGAAGCCACACGTATAAAGGGTGTTGTTTTAGTAAACAATACATATAATTACAAGTGTGCATAGTTCTGTATTGTTGGGCATCATTGATGAACATTTCTCAGTAAGATGGATTAGTGGCTTGAATTGCAGACGAAATAAAACAATACGTTTAATCACAAGTGTGCAGCTGTATTGTGAGGCCCCATTGATGAACATAAGTAATGGATACTTTATGATTTAAGTTCACTGATAGTGGTATACATTGAGAACAGAATGTGTCTTTTATTTTGCGGGTAAAACTTTTAAGACGGGTCATTTTGTACTTTCGGTTTCACGCATACATGTCCGGTTGTAACCTGTGTAACTCGGGTTCGTTTTGACTAACTTTAAACAAAGTTTCTGCTTCTTAAAATTTTTTCATAAATGGTGGAATGTGTGCATTTCTTTTGTGGGTTAATCCGTAAGACGAGTCCATTTTGTCGTTTATTGCGATGTTGTACTTTCGGTTTCGCGCATATCCGGCTGTATCTGCTGGAATTCTGAGTATTTTTACGAAGTGTGATCTGCTTCTTTCTTTTCAATAAATGGTGGTATCTCCCACACAGAGCAGCTCTATTATAATTACAAACAGGACATTCATTGCCATTTTATTTAGGTCTATATATTTATAAAATAGAAACTCATAAAAACTATGCAATCTTCATCATAAAAATTATTTTTGGAACATGAACATCTTGGGGCATACCTCCCGCGAAAATCTCACGGATTGACATTTTCAAAACTTAACAGGTCTGGTCTCAACTCATATTACTGTAATAGGAATTTGTTCAATTGTGGGTCTGTCGAAATAGGTCATTTATACAGTTTTAACACTTCCTTGTAGTGAATTAATTTCTACCCTATGACTGGTTCTGTAATCTGTGTGTACCACCTTTTGTTGATTGAGACTATTTCTAATAGAGAGAGCCTTATAAGTTTAAGAATCGGCCACTCACTCCAAAAACTTTAACCCCCTCCATAAGACAAACTATTTGAGCTGTTGAGTTCAAGTTTGGTACTGATTATAGTTTTAAGCTCACTTGAGGCAAAGTCTCCGTTGGAGCTACCAGGTATAGTCATCACTCCTCGTCCATCCATCCATCAAAAATTGTTTAAACATCTTCTCCAGACCCATAAGACCGAATGGGTTCATATTTGTGTGGATGTTCCCCAGGTGACTCCTATTCAGATTGTTAAAATGAGATCACCCAGTCAAATAGTTGCGAAGCCAGGGCCATAACTCTTTCTCTCCATAGTAATTCTTAAAACAACTTCTCAAGAACTATTGGGCCTATTAAGCTTATATTTGGTTTGGAGGGTCCTTGGTTTACTGGGGTTCAGATTTGTTAAAATTGGGTCACTGGGGCAAACATGGGCAGAGCCAGTGTCAATATTAAAAAAAAAATTTAGATTTAATTTTTGAGATTTAACTCCTTGCTCAATTTAACAAAACAAAAACAAAAAATTTAAATGAAAACAAAAAAAACATTTAGATTTTACTCCTTGCTCAATCTTTTTTTATTTTTATGAAATTTTTGTTTAATTAAATTTTTTTAAATTTGATTACGTTATAACAACGTACTGACTATTGTAGTCTTCAGAGTCCCAGTCTTTTCTGTCTTTACAGTCTGGTGAGCGACCCCCACAGTCATTGAATGTCTTGTTATTGAAAAACATTCGGTTCGAGAGTAGAATAATTATATACAGTTAAACTTTGTTAAGTCGAATCGCAAGGGACCGTTGGATTACTTCGAGTTATCCATGTGTTCGACTTAACCATTTCGACCATTTGGTGACCCCAAATTCCAACTAGACGAATTAATTTTGACCCGAAAATAATTGTTTTCAACCCTGTGCACGCTATATTATTGTGCACAGATCAATAGTCAGCAACTATGTTGATCACATACAACAGGCAAGATGATATTTGTTTTGATGATTTATTGAATAATGTAATAAAAACACAGAATATGATAACAAAAAAAGCAACACACTCGCGGTAGAGATAACAGAAGTACATTTGACCCGGAGTGGTTACAATGAATAGTATTTACAAAAATTAGTATTCATGACTGGAAATGACTGGTGATCAAGTACTGTGGTTTCTGCATCGTTGTTTAATCTTTCATCAGTTTATCGCCGATTTCCATTATTTTCATTAGATCGTCGCCCGTGTTTGCTTGCGTCATCACATATCGCATTACATCGTCACAGCCATGTATTGCGTCATCTTGCGTTCGTTTGCCGCCGGTCGCTTTGGGAAAACATGACTGAATGAAATTATTCTCTATATCAAGCGATTTAAATATGATTTTTCATTTCGTCTTTCAAACACTACTAATCCTCACACGGTGTAAATTGACCCATGCACCTCATTAATACGTTAAATAAACAATGCATTAGGACAAACAAAGACTCTAGAAAACTTTCCAGCTTTTTATGCAATTGAATGGAAGCACACTTAGTTATAATCACGTGGCGATGCGTCGCCGACGGCACTTCGACTTAACCATAATAATTAGTGTTATAAGCTGGCTGGTGGGACCAAATTTCATTTCGACTTAAGCGGGAATTTCGACTTTATCCACCTTCGACTTAACCGTGATTATTCTATTGGCTTTGCACATAAGCTCAGCCGGGACCAGGCAATGGCTTCGATTTAAGTGGGGTATTCGAGTTACTGACATTCGACTTAACGAAGTTTGACTGTAGCTGGATTCAGCTAGGTTAGCAGAATACGGCTATCAGGGTAATTTCCAGGCCAGTTTTGGTACCTGTAACAGGTATGGGCGCCCAAAAAACAGTTAGAAAGAAGAAAAATTCCTCAGATAATTTGTTTTTATACCATTATTACTAGAAAACAAACACGACTAACACTAAATCATCAAATAAAGCAATAAATTGTCATTTTATGGCAGTATGTACATGTAGTTCAAGGGGGAGGCCACACCTCCCCAACTTAGGGCTGCAGCCTTCGAATATGACTTTGGCATATAAACAGGTGTCCCCAAATAATTACTGGAAACTACACTGACGGCTATTGTAGCTGTATTCTCACATTTGCCAGACCTGGTCAAGTGACCAACTTGAATAATCGTAATGGGTGGTATTTTATTATGTACCGCAGCCCTCAAAGTTAACAAACTTGATGCTGGTGCATGTTTAGATTCCACAATGTTCTCATGGCATTGCATATTGCTGTGGCCAATTTTGAGCCACAAAACATAACTATACAGCTACACTTAAGCGGGAAGTCAAGTGATTTTCATGCAAATCTGCATAGCAAAAGTTAAGAGTTGCACAATCCGGTACTTCTGAGTGTGACTTGATGTGTTATTGGCAACAACAGGTATTTATCTGGTGGGTCCGCTTGGAACTTATGCCATTATGATGTTGGTGTATTTATTTTTAATTTTATATTTATTTTTCAAATGTAGGTCATGTGATTTAATACCCGAAAAAAAAATTGCAAAAATATATTTATTGCAAAATTTTATAATTAACCGACTAACCATCGACTATAACGGTTGATTAGCTGATTCTGAAAACTAATAGTCGTGTCAACCCTAGATTTGTGACCGGAATGCAGAATTGCAATATTTATTATACATGCATACCTTTCGTTTTTATGTGTACCCATACCATAATATGGTACACATATTGTTGACATCCGGATTGAACACTCGTCGTCAATCCATCCTTAGACACTTTATTCATAATGCGATATCTCAAACATTTTCTATCCGATCGGAACCTAATTTTGT
Source organism: Siphonodentalium dalli (assembly GCA_032622095.1). Lineage (NCBI taxonomy): Eukaryota > Metazoa > Mollusca > Scaphopoda > Gadilida > Siphonodentaliidae > Siphonodentalium > Siphonodentalium dalli. The sequence goes on from CP136062.1 coordinate 160,451,722, forward strand.
GTAAAAGTTTCTCAGCCCAAAATACAGATAGTGTTCGATTATGGATTTGATCCGATTGTTTTTAACGGAATTATGGCCTTTTTTTTCTTTTCTTTTTTATTTTAATACTCTTAAATTATTTTTTTTTAGATTTAATTCCTTGCTCAATTTAAAAAAAATTATTAATTAAAAAAAAAATATATTTTTTTTTTTAAATATATATATTTTTTTTAATTAATAATTTTTTTTTTAAATTTGATTTAGATAAACTCCTTGCTCAAATAATACCATTATGACTTCCGCTCTGTAGGAAGGCTCTTGAACATTTTTGTAATGAGTTTGTCATTCTTGTTAACATCCAGGAAGAATTATCAGTGGTGCCATGCTGATCAAACCTTACTTAAATTTGTTTTAAAAATAAGTTTTCATTGAGTTATTCTCGTTTCTTGACTCGGAATGTTTTTTTTTTAAGTTTTCAACCAAAATTAGATATTTTTATTTCCAATCATTTTTTCAGACGATCGGGAAGAGTTCGAAGATGCTCTCGCAGATTAACTATCGGATGCGGTGCACTCTTCAGGATGGACGGATGTTCGTTGGCACATTCAAAGCCTTTGACAAACACATGAACTTAATTCTAGGAGATTGTGATGAGTTCAGGAAAATAAAACCAAAGAGCAGCAAAACGGGAGAGCGTGAAGAGAAACGTGTGCTGGGTTTGGTGCTGCTACGGGGAGAACATTTAGTTTCTATGACAGTTGAGGGCCCACCACCAGCAGAGGTAAGGGTTTCCCCTTTATTGTCGCTAAAATAATTAAAATCAGCGGTAGAGAGATAGCATCATAGAAAAATACTTTTACTTGTCAATTTAAGCTCACCCACCACTTAAAGTGATGCACCCACCACTTAAAGTGATGTGAAACACTGCGGTGGGGTGATCAAATAGAAATGGAGAATAATCTTGTTCAAAGTAGTTATTTTTACAAATATTATATCCAAATTGTCAACACACATGTCATTCTTATATATTAATTAATTGCAGTGATTATCAAAGGTGAAATTGTTTACGTTAGTTTATCGTAGACAGTTGCGTCCCGAATCAAGAAGTAAATATTTACAATTGAGGTAGTTCAGACGATAATTTCTATGGAGTGGTATGGTCGATTTGTTTGAAATTTTGGGCGATGTTATTAAAATGCTACAATCTCCAGTTGACATAGCGCCTGAATGCTAACTTAACAGTTTCACATACCCGAACAAGTCCATAATATGTCTTTAACTATTTTAAACAATTGTAAACCTGCCCCAAATGACTCCACTTTACGGGGGACGCTGTGGCTGAGCAGGCTTTTATTGTAATTATTTTTCACATGCCTTGAACTGTAAAAAAAAATAAAAAACAATGCAATTGGCTGTTCTTCCAGCCATACTTTGGCTAGCATCACCAAATTCACCCTCTTGTGACCTCATTCTGCATAGCTGGCCTCATCTGCTATGGGAGACATTGACTCAGATTGAAATTCCCAAATAGTGAATATTGTGATGTACACCCATTGGGAACCTCGATTATGCAATGTTTCGTCTGCCAATTTGGGGGATATAGAGAAACTAAACTAAACTAAAGAAAGAATCTTTGAAGAAGTTTTTATAAAAATTGGATAATGAAACTTTCCAGAGAAGATTAGGCCTAAGCAGAATGAAGTCCCCAGTTGGTGAATTTAGTGATGGTAGCCCGCGGGATAGCGTCACTAAATTCAACCTCATTCTGCACATGACAGGCACCGTATTCTCAGGCCTGATTATAAATAACATTTCCTTTTAATTTGCAGGAAGGTATGTCCCGCGTTCCACTTCATGGAGCACAGGTTGGTCCAGGAATGGGACGGGCAGCAGGACGTGGTGTTTCCGGTGGAATGGGAGGTGGTGGACCTGGTCTACAAGGACCTGCTAGAGGAGTTGGTGGTCCATCCCAATCAATGATGGCGCCCAGACCAGGCGGACCACCAATGGGTGGACGGGGAGGTCCACCAAGACCTCCAATGCAAAGTATGTATACTCTGTTTCAATATAAACATGTTGTCCCATAATAATACGGGTCTAAAGATAATGGGTATGGGGTCTATCGATGTTTATCACGATACAGACGTCACAATTAGGAGATAAACATACCCTGTTGAGTTGTACATTCTGGGATTCGAGCATGAAAACAGTTTGTGAACGAGCCGGCTTGCCGGCGAGTTCACAAACTGTTTTCATGCTCGAATCCCAGAATGTACAATGTAACAGGGTATGTTTATCTCCATTGTAATTCAACCTAGCAAGGAATTTGCAAAAAAAACTATAAAAAGTATCATTTAGTCATTTTCATGACACGAATCGAGACTTTCATATCGCCGTTGTCACCGTGCACAAATCTTGGGTTTGTTCATTGCGTTACTCGGAACAGTGCTCCGTAACCATTTCCTGTGGGGCGGGTTGTCTCGTTTCGCTACTCCGTTTTGCGCCGATAAAATTGTACCGTGCGACATTCAGATTTGATGCACGCTGAAGCGGCCGATGAACGGTATCTATAGACAACAACGCGCGGGTGTGTTCGTTTCGCTATTCGTTCTGCGCCGATGCAATTTGACCGTGCTACATTCAGATTTGATGCACGCTGAAGCGGCCGATGTCAGTGAATCGAAAACGGAAGTTAGCCGCTCTCGGCCAATCAGAATGCTTGTTTTTAGTGACAAATACTCGATTGAATTACAATACGATATATATCGCAATTTTACTTACCTAATATTATAGTGATATTGCCTAGTAATAAAAACCTTGTGGTTGTATATATATTATCTTTGATATCTTTGCGAGCCATTTCAGGCGCTGTGATTTGATCAAAGATGTAAATAGTCAGTGTGTGAATATTTGTGTGTTAATTGTTATAGAAATAATTGCTAGTGTTTTAAATAGTCCATATTTCCAAATTGCTTATTTTCCCCAACAGGATATTGAATGAAAAATAAAATAATGTAGCATTCATTGATTCCATAAAAATGTAAACTTATCAAACTAACACCTGCTTCTTAGAATTGATGAGCTTTCTAAGTACATGTAGGTCACAGGATGAAATGACCTGTTAATGTGAATCTAGGATGTCAACAATGAGAACAGAACACGTTGTCTTAACTGTCGGCATTTGATTCTTTGATGAATACCTCTTTGAACAGTTAGACAACTGAGGCATGGCACAATCGGGGAAAGATTAATACAAACAAACTTAGGCCTTTTTTTTTTTCAAGCAAGCTGCATTTGTGCACATTTTTTTGTCTTAACTTTGACCAATATTAAACAGATTGTGCTTGCTTTTGTCGGCAGTCTGTAAAAAAATATGTTACCGTAGTTGAGATATAGAACACTGAATTTATTAGATTGGGAGATAGATTATATACAATAAAGCAATGTTGGTCACATCTTATGGAAATATTTCCTTATTTTACCATGCTTTGAGGTATCACTGAATGGTCCATATCGATGAACTGACCACATACATACTAATGCACAATAGTAGTATAAATTTAAAGTCCCACACTATTCACTCAATAATGATATAGTTCACAGAGGGTCATACTGTCTATTGATTGGACGAGCACTATCACCTATCACAGTAGTTTTGACATTGCCCGGCAACTGTGCAAGCAAACTATCACCGGGCTATAGTCTTTGGACCCCCCCTGCTGACGTGCTGTTTCAAATATATTGCCTTGTTAGAAAATTGTATTTTTTGGTGCAGAGACCACCAAAGAGGTGGTGGTCCTTATAACTGACTATAAAAGGTTAATAAATATTTATAACTATTTTTCAGTGCCACCAGGCAGAGGCGGACCTATGATGGGAATGCAGAGGCCCCCAATGGGAGGACCACCAGGAATGCGACCACCAATGATGCGAGGTAATTAATGATTTTGACCCAATTTGAATCATGGTTTCTCATGAATCTCTTGGATGATTTCAAAAACCATCCTGCCAATTTTTTTGCACGAGTTATGCCTCCTGATTTGTTTACGGAGCGTCTTATGTCGCTATGTTAGCATGACAACTCTGACAAACTTGACCAAAATTGGTTTGTGAGTTTCATTCAAGCACACCTTTTCTTATGCATCAACTCAACCACAGCATCTTCGATGCGACCCTCATTGTTTTTAAACGACAATGGTCACTAGTCTATTAGTAGTAGACTAATCAATCGACTTGTCGATAATTTTATGACAGTGAGCACTTGCTTGTTTGACTGCGATTGTGGTTACTGACTATATCAATTACATCTTCTAACATACTTGCATTCACATGGATGATGCTAATTCTGTCCGTATACATATAATATAATGCATGCAGTCATGAATATAATCAGTCATAAGTATCGTGCTATCAATTAGTGAACCATCAATTTTGTAGTTGATTTTAGCCTAAATTCTAGTTGATGTCGATTAATCGTTTCAAGCACGAGAACCTCTTGTTACTATCTTCCAGACATTAATGTTTTCACTTTTTCTTTCCAGGACAGTACCATGGTATGGGAGGACCACCGATGTAAGGATGTGTTCAGTGATCAGATATCTGCAGAGTGATAGTTGTGCGTGATAGTGATAGGGCATCGAGTAAATGTGGTGTGTTACCAGCGTATGCTGTATTATCTTCTTGCATTGATCTAGTGGAGTGTCGGAGACAACGATTGAAGAAAACGTAAATCTGACGACAAGGACCATTGTACGGACGACACTGGGAATGAAACAAATGTAAACATAAAGTACATGTATAGACTGGATAACAAGGATCTGGGATGCTGCTGACTACAAGGACCAATTGAAACAATTGAAAATCTCAAAGCAAGGAGGTAGTTTTCCCCCCGACTACGACACTCTTAATTGAAACAAGTGTGAATCTGACATCAATAATCTAAATCAATTTGTCTTGTGGCAGCAGCAATATCAAGACTTCTGAACGTTTGACGAATTTGATTTATTGCTAGTCTTCTGTTGTTTTTGTCAAAGTAATAATGAATCATACAGTTTATATGTCTTAAAAGCGTCTTGTGAACTTCATATCTTAAATTTTACTTCTTAATTTCTCACTATTGTCACATTCCAACGAGAAATATAGGTCGATAAATACACAAACTGCTCATATACTCTGAAACGACTTGCCAAAATTACTGATATACATTTAGCTGTTTTCAATATTCTGCACACAAGTTATAGAATAGAATGATACATTGTCAGCTATACTACTTGACATACCATTCTACTAGATGTAAGAACATTATTGCATACACTAATTATATTACAACTATATTATGGCATTTGATTTGGCCAAACTGTACCCTTTAGACAATCACAGATGTTTTCCCGGAGAGATCAATAAGTTCAACAAAACTATCTGTTCCCATTTTTTTACCCTGTGCCAATGCATTCTCTTATATATGCGAGTCGACCATAGGTCGCCTCGCATATATAAGAGAATGCATTGGCCTAACAATTTTTTATCATTTTTTTAAAATGTTTCTTACAATTTTTAGGACATAAAATAAAAAACATCTATTACCCTGCAGGGAGCCCCACACATATATAGAAGCATATAGAAGAGTGTCGTCTGCTCATGTTTGTCTGGGGCTCTGTATGGGTGAAATTATAAAATTATTATCTTAACAGTTCCTACTTGTCAATGAGTATTTAGTAATTAAAGGGTTAACTAGAATTTTATATCGGGGAATGTGGTTATGTAATGACTTCTAGTCTTGGATCGCTCATGTTGATGTTTTCTCCTCCCTAAAGATAGAAGCATAAAGGAATTGTCTTTTCATTTCTTTTTTTGGGAATTAGTTATAGGGGGGATTTGAGGGTATTGACAGTGTTTTATCTGGTGGAAGATTCAGTCCAAGTTTTTTTCAATGTAACCCAGCTAGTGAATTCCGAAGAGGGATAACACTGGTTTACGTCAAAGTATGATTCCCCTTACACTTCCATAGTGGACTTGAAGCAAAAGTACGGCTCTACTAAAATAACTAAATAACGGTGATAAAATGTCACAATTGTGAAAGTAACCCAGTTTATTCCAAAGAAAACATATCTGTTCTGAACTTCTCAAGAGAAACTGTTGAAAGTATTAATTACAGTAATGCCCTAATTAATCGAATCTTTAACCACAGCAGAATTATGGATAACTTTTCAGGATTTAGTCGGAAATATGGCTTGTTGCTATTCATCGGAAAGCTCTCAGGGAGAGCTTTCCGACGAATGGCAACAAGCCATATTTCCGACTAAATCCTGAAAAGTTACCCATAATTCTGCTGTGGTTGAAGAGTCGTTTAATTAGGGCATTACTGTACTATTTTGACCTCGCAACATCGTAACAGTTCAGGTTTTTTTTCCAAGCATAAACAATCTATCAAAGGTGAATACTCCTGATTAGACAGCATTATGCTGTGTGTAATTAACATAAAATGTTAGATTGTAATCGAGCCTTGAAATAGTGTGTCTGTCATTTGCAGAATGAGGTCCCCAGAGGGTGAATTTAGTGATGCTACCCCGCATAGTGGGCTAGCATCACCAAATTCACCCTCAGGGGACCTCATTCTGCTTACATCTCAGCAGAATGAGGTTCCCAGAGGGTGAATTTGGTGATGCTAGCCCACTATGCGGGGTAGCATCACTATTTCCGATAAATTTAGCATTTCATATTGATTCGTATAAAGTTTATTAAAAAAATTTTTTGTTTAAACCCACCACTGGATATGGCTGTAAATTCTGCAATAGCAGAGAAAGGGAACCTTACTAGTATCCTTATCTCTACTGTTTCACTAGCTGATCTACATTGATGAGGAAACTTGGACTATGGAAGATTATGATTTTTTATTGTCAATCATGTTCTCAGAGCATGAAGTACTGTTGATCATCTTATTTAACATTATGTAAATAAACCATGTCATTTATGTACAAAGTGTCCATCTATATACCCCTGTAACGAGGTTATGGAGCGGATATTGGAATCATAGTGGGGTAGATTTGTAACAAAATTGTTCACTTTATGACTAAAGCGAAAGTTTCCAGATGAGAACTGTATTTTGGGCTATCGGATCGAAACTAAATTTGGTGTGAGTTTATAAGCTCAAAACACAGGTCTAGTTTGTTTTTATGTGTACCCATACCATAGTATGGTACACATAATGTCAACGTCCGGATTGACCACTCGTCGTTTGTCCGTCCGTCCGTCTATCCATAGACACTTTACATGTAATGCGATAACTCAAACATTTTCCCTCCTATCAAAACCAAATTTTGTATAAGGGTTTTTCAGCCCAAAATCCAGATAGAGTTCAGATATGGGTTTGATCCGACTTTTATTTTACAGAGTTATGGCCCTTTTCAGACTTAAAATTCACGCATTCTGCCATAACTCAAACATTTTTTATCTGATCGGAACCAAATTTGGTATGCGAGTTTCTCAACCCAAAATACAGATCGAGTTTGAATATGGGTTTGATCAGATTATTTTTAACGGAATTATGGCCCTTTGACATAGAATTCATGCATGCTTCGATAAATCAACCATTTTTCATCTGATAGGAACCAAATTTGGTATCCGAGTCTCTCAATCAAAATACAGATCGAGTTTGAATATGGGTTAGATCCGATTTTTTATACCAGACTTATGGCCCTTTTTAAACTAAGAATTGAACAGATTTGAGATTTTTATGCTTACAATATAACCGGAGCAGCTTACAATTAATTACCTGTGATATCAGTTTAGCTCTAAGAGAGTGGTAGAGATAAATCTGATATCTGATGCTCACTGTACTGCACATATCAAATGACTTTAATAGCCATCTGTTGTTTATTGCATTTCCATAGTGTGTGGACAGGGTTTATCAACTCCCATATGTCTCTCTGGTTTAGCCTATCAATGCAACATTCAAGTGACATACCTGGTACAGTCCCCTAATTTTATAGAGTTAAAATTGTTAACCCTGGTCATTAATTTTATGCTTTTGTATATTTTTCATGTAATCATTCTATTATATCTCCAGGTTTCTCCTTCTTCACTTGTATCGATTTTTGTAGTTAAAAATGATCCCTTCTCAACATTCCTGATACTTTAACAGAAATACCTTTCATCTGATATATCTCATTTTGTATCATGTATCGGGCTACAGGTTGTACTTTTAGTCTGATCATCATAAAATTTGTCATTAATGTTAATAATGACATGTAGATAGGAACGAGTCGTTTTTGGGTCATTCGGCCAAAAAACATGGCCACCAGCAGCCATCTTGGATTTTACTCTTTGTATGACTAAATCTTTAGCACGGGCTACAGGTCGTACCTTTAGCCTGATCATCATAAAATTTGTCATGGCTGTTGAAATTGGAATGTAGATGGGAACGACCCATTTTGGGGTCATTCGGACAAAAAATATGGCCACCAGTGGCAGGGGTGGCACCAGAAAATCCCCGACGGGGGGGGGGGGGGGGGGCTACACTAAATTACACCATATTGCCTGTTGGTATGTGAAATGAGCATTTTCAAGAGAGGGTTGATAAATACCCACATCTGCCAACTAGGTCGGCAATAATATTCCATGTAACACCTAAATTAGCAGATGAGATAACTCGAAGATTAAAACCCATGAATTGTTGTGAAAATTCCTATATTCTAGGGAGGCCACTTGTCTTCTGTGTCAGTTCTAATTTCTAATTTCATTAGTTGCAAGTTCCAGCATGGTGTTTCACTGTCGGGGATATAGCAAACATGTGGTAGCCAGCAATGATAAAGCACACATGTTTCAATAGATTTTCATTACCACTAAAACGCTGATGGTGTAACAATACAGGGGAATACCCCCCCCCGGATTTAATGGGAACATGTGAAATGAATATCTTGTGTGGGATATATTCCGCTGTATGTTCTCTCTGACACTTTCCAACACTGACAGTCTGTACATGATTACTTCATCTTCATACACACAACCGACTTACATATAGAAAATCCCCGACGAGGGGGCTAGAGCTCCCCGACAAGGGGGCTGTGGCCACCCCTGACCAGTGGCCATCTTGGATTACAAAATTTAATCCATTAGCACGGGCCTCAGGTCGTACTGTTTGTCTGATCATCATGAAATTTGTCATGGATGTTAATATTGACATGTAGATGAGAACGAGTAATTTTGGGGTCATTCGGCCAAAAAACATGGCCACCAGCAGCCATCTTGGATTTTACTCTTTGTATGACTAAATTCTTTAGCACAGGCTACAGGTCTTACCTTAGTGTGATCATCGTAAAATTTGTCATGAATGTTAATAATGACATGTAATTGGGAACGAGTCATTTTGGGGTCATTCGGCCAAAGAACATGGCCGCCAGCAGCCATCTTGGATTTTACTCTTTGTATGACTAAATTCTTTAGCATGGGCTACATGTCGTACCTTTAGTCTGATCATCATAAAATTTGTCATGAATGTTAATAATGACATGTAGATGGGAACGTGTCATTTTGGTGTCATTCGGCCAAAAAACGTGGCCGCCAGCAGCCATCTTTGATTTTACTCTTTGTATGACTAAATTCTTTAGCACGGGCTACAGGTCGTACTTTTAGTCTGATCGTCATAAAATTTGTCAAGAATGTTAATAATGACATGTAGATGGGAACGAGTCATCTTGGGGTCATTCGGAGAAAAAAACATGGTCGCCAGCAGCCATCTTGGAATTTACTCTTTGTATGACTAAATCATTTAGCACGGGCTGCAGGTTGTACCTTTAGTCTGATCATCATAAAATTTGTCATGAATGTTAATAATGACATGTAGATGGGAACGAGTCATTTTGGTGTCATTCGCCGAAAAACATGGCCGCCAGCAGCCATCTTTGTATGACTAAATCCTTTAGCACGGGCTACAGGTCGTACCTTTAGTCTGATCATCATAAAATTTGTCATGGCTGTTGAAATTGGAATGTAAATGGGAACGAGTCATTTTGGGGTCATTCCGACAAAAACATGGCCGCCAGTGGCCATCTTGGATTTCAAAATTTAATCCATTAGCACGTGCCACAGGTCGTACTTTTAGTCTGATCGTCATAAAATTTGTCAAGAATGTTAATAATGACATGTAGATGGGAACGAGTCATCATGGGGTCATTCGGCCAAAAACATGGTCGCCAGCAGCCATCTTGGAATTTACTCTTTGTATGACTAAATCATTTAGCACGGGCTACAGGTTGTACCTTTAGTCTGATCATCATAAAATTTGTCATGAATGTTAATAATGACATGTAGATGGGAACGAGTCATTTTGGGGTCATTTGGCTAAAAAACATGGCCGACAGCAGCCATCTTGGATTTTACTCTTTGTATGACTAAATTCTTTAGCATGGGCTACAGGTCGTACCTTTAGTCTGATCGTCATAAAATTTGTCACGGATGTTAACGATGACATGTAGATGGGAACGACTCATTTTGGGGTCATTCGGCCGAAAACATGGCCGCCATCTTGGATTTTACTCTTTGTATGACTAAATACTTTAGCACGGGCTACAGGTTGTACCTTTAGTCTGATCATCATAAAATTTGTCATGAATGTTAATAATGACATGTAGATGGGAACGAGTCATCTTGGGGTCATTCGGCCAAAAAACATGGTCGCCAGCAGCCATCTTGGAATTTACTCTTTGTATGACTAAATCCTTTAGCACGGGCTGCAGGTTGTACCTTTAGTCTGATCATCATAAAATTTGTCATGAATGTTAATAATGACATGTAGATGGGAACGAGTCATTTTGGTGTCATTCGTCCGAAAAACATGGCCGCCAGCAGCCATCTTGGATTTTACTTTTCTCTTAATGTCTATAAACTAGTATTAGACATTCAACTTTCCACATTCCTAATCGCTCCATTGACTGTAATACATTAAATTATTTCCTTTCAAGTTGAGCTACAGTGTAATTGATACTTTCATTAGTCTGATCATCATAACATTTGTAATGGCTGTTGAAATTGGAATGTAGATGGGAACGAGTCATTTTGGGGTAATTCGGACAAAAAACAAGGCCGCCAGTGGCCATCTTGGATTACAAAATTTAATCCATTAGCACGGGCCTCAGGTCGTACTGTTTGTCTGACCATCATGAAATTTGTCATTGATGTTAATATTGACATGTAGATGAGAACGAGTAATTTTGGTGTCATTCGGCCAAAAAACATGGCCGCCAGCAGCCATCTTGGATTTTACTCTTTGTATGACTAAATTCTTTAGCACAGGCTACAGGTCTTACCTTTAGTGTGATCATCGTAAAATTTGTCATGAATGTTAATAATGACATGTAATTGGGAACGAGTCATTTTGGGGTCATTCGGCCAAAAAACATGGCCGCCAGCAGCCATCTTGGATTTTACTCTTTGTATGACTAAATCCTTTAGCACGGGCTACAGGTCGTATCTTTAGCTCAACTTTAGTTAAGTTTGAGCTATTGCCATGGCTTGGTATCCGTCGTGTGTGTGTGCGTGATTCGTCAACAATTTCCTTTAGCACGGGCTACGGTTCGTACCTTTGGTCCGATTATTATGAAATTTGTCATGGATGTTGACATTGACATGTAGGTGGGAACGAGTCATTTTGGGGTCATTCGGCCGAAAAACATGGCCGCCAGCGGCCATTTTGGATTTCAAAATTCAATCCATTAGCACGGGCTACAGGCCGTACGGTTTGTCTTATTGTCATGAAATTTGTCATGGATGTTAATATTGACATGTAGATGGGAAAGATTAATTTTGGGGTCATTCGGCCAAAAAACATGGCCGCCGGCAGCCATCTTAGATTTTACTCTTGGTATGACTAAATTCTTTAGCACGGGCTACAGGTCGTACTTTTAGTCTGATCATCATAACATTTGTGAAGAATGTTAATAATGACATGTAGATGGGAACGAGTCATTTTGGGGTCATTCGGCCAAAAAACATGGCCGCCAGCAGCCATCTTGGATTTTACTCTTTGTATGACTAAATCCTTTAGCACGGGCTACAGGTCGTACCTTTAGTCTGATCATCATAAAATTTGTCATGGCTGTTGAAATTGGAATGTAGATGGGAACGAGTCATTTTGGGGTCATTCAGACAAAAAACATGGCCGCCAGTGGCCATCTTGGATTTCAAAATTTAATCCATTAGCACGTGCCACAGGTCGTACTGTTTGTCTGATCATCATGAAATTTGTCATGGATGATAATATTGACATGTAGATGGAACGACTCATTTTGGGGTCATTCGGCCAAAAAACATGGCCGCCAGCAGCCATCTTGGATTTTACTCTTTGTGTGACTAAATTCTTTAGCACGGGCTGCAGATCGTACCTTTAGTCTGATCATCATAAAATTTGTCATGGATATTAACAATGACATGTAGATGGGAACGAGTCATCTTGGTGTCATTCGGCCAAAAAACATGGTCGCCAGCAGTCATCTTGGAATTTACTCTTTGTATGACTAAATCCTTTAGCACGGGCTGCAGGTTGTATCTTTAGTCTGATCATCATAAAATTTGTCATGAATGTTAATAATGACATGTAGATGGGAACGAGTCATTTTGGTGTCATTCGGCCGAAAAACATGGCCGCCAGCAGCCATCTTTGATTTTACTCTTTGTATGACTAAATCCTTTAGCACGGGCTACAGGTCGTACCTTTAGTTTGATCATCATAAAATTTGTCATGGCTGTCGAAATTGGAATGTAAATGGGAACGAGTCATTTTGGGGTCATTCGGACAAAAACATGGCCGCCAGTGGCCATCTTGGATTTCAAAATTTAATCCATTAGCACGTGCCACAGGTCGTACTTTTAGTCTGATCGTCATAAAATTTGTCAAGAATGTTAATAATGACATGTAGATGGGAACGAGTCATCTTGGGGTCATTCGGCCAAAAAACATGGTCGCCAGCAGCCATCTTGGAATTTACTCTTTGTATGACTAAATCCTTTAGCACGGGCTACAGGTTGTACCTTTAGTCTGATCATCATAAATTTTGTCATGAATGTTAATAATGACATATAGATGGGAACGAGTCATTTTGGGGTCATTTGTCTAAAAAAACATGGCCGACAGCAGCCATCTTGGATTTTACTCTTTGTATGACTAAATTCTTTAGCATGGGCTACAGGTCGTACCTTTAGTCGGATCGTCATAAAATTTGTCACGGATGTTAACGATGACATGTAGATGGGAACGACTCATTTTGGGGTCATTCGGCCGAAAACATGGCCGCCAGCAGCCATCTTGGATTTTACTCTTTGTATGACTAAATCCTTTAGCACGGGCTACAGGTTGTACCTTTAGTCTGATCATCATAAAATTTGTCATGAATGTTAATAATGACATGTAGATGGGAACGAGTCATCTTGGGGGTCATTCGGCCAAAAAACATGGTCGCCAGCAGCCATCTTGGAATTTACTCTTTGTATGACTAAATCCTTTAGCACGGGCTGCAGGTTGTACCTTTAGTCTGATCATCATAAAATTTGTCTTGAATGTTAATAATGACATGTAGATGGGAACGAGTCATTTTGGTGTCATTCGGCCGAAAAACATGGCCGCCAGCAGCCATCTTTGATTTTACTCTTTGTATGACTAAATTCTTTAGCACGGGCTACAGGTCGTACTTTTAGTCTGATCGTCATAAAATTTGTCAAGAATGTTAATAATGACATGTAGATGGGAACGAGTCACCTTGGGGTAATTCGGCCAAAAAACATGGCCGCCAGCAGCCATCTTGGATGTTACTCTTTGTATGACTAAATCCTTTAGCACGGGCTACAGGTCGTACCTTTAGTCTGATCATCATAAAATTTATCATGGCTGTTGAAATTGGAATGTAGATGGGAACGAGTCATTTTGGGGTCATTCAGACAAAAAACATGACCGCCAGTGGCCATCTTGGATTTCAAAATTTAATCCATTAGCACGGGCCACAGGTCGTACTTTTAGTCTGATCGTCATAAAATTTGTCAAGAATGTTAATAATGACATGTAGATGGGAACGAGTCATCTTGGGGTCATTCGGCCAAAAAACATGGTCGCCAGCAGCCATCTTGGAATTTACTCTTTGTATGACTAAATCCTTTAGCACGGGCTGCAGGTTGTGCCTTTAGTCTGATCATCATAAAATTTGTCATGAATGTTAATAATGACATGTAGATGGGAACGAGTCATTTTGGTGTCATTCGGCCGAAAAACATGGCCGCCAGCAGCCATCTTTGGTTTTACTCTTTGTATGACTAAATCCTTTAGCACGGGCTACAGGTCGTACCTTTAGTTTGATCATCATAAAATTTGTCATGGCTGTTGAAATTGGAATGTAAATGGGAACGAGTCATTTTGGGGTCATTCGGATAAAAACATGGCCGCCAGTGGCCATCTTGGATTTCAAAATTTAATCCATTAGCACGTGCCACAGGTCGTACTTTTAGTCTGATCGTCATAAAATTTGTCAAGAATGTTAATAATGACATGTAGATGGGAACGAGTCATCTTGGGGTCATTCGGCCAAAAAACATGGTCGCCAGCAGCCATCTTGGAATTTACTCTTTGTATGACTAAATCCTTTAGCACGGGCTACAGGTTGTACCTTTAGTCTGATCAGCATAAAATTTGTCATGAATGTTAATAATGAAATGTAGATGGGAACGAGTCATTTTGGGGTCATTTGGCTAAAAAACATGGCCGACAGCAGCCATCTTGGATTTTACTCTTTGTATGACTAAATTCTTTAGCATGGGCTACAGGTCGTACCTTTAGTCTGATCGTCATAAAATTTGTCACGGATGTTAACGATGACATGTAGATGGGAACGACTCATTTTGGGGTCATTCGGCCGAAAACATGGCCGCCAGCAGCCATCTTGGATTTTACTCTTTGTATGACTAAATCCTTTAGCACGGGCTACAGGTTGTACCTTTAGTCTGATCATCATAAAATTTGTCATGAATGTTAATAATGACATGTAGATGGGAACGAGTCATCTTGGGGTCATTCGGCCAAAAAACATGGTCGCCAGCAGCCATCTTGGAATTTACTCTTGTATGACTAAATCCTTTAGCACGGGCTGCAGGTTGTACCTTTAGTCTGATCATCATAAAATTTGTCATGAATGTTAATAATGACATGTAGATGGGAACGAGTCATTTTGGTGTCATTCGGCCGAAAAACATGGCCGCCAGCAGCCATCTTTGATTTTACTCTTTGTATGACTAAATCCTTTAGCACGGGCTACAGGTCGTACCTTTAGTTTGATCATCATAAAATTTGTCATGGCTGTTGAAATTGGAATGTAAATGGGAACGAGTCATTTTGGGGTCATTCGGACAAAAACATGGCCGCCAGTGGCCATCTTGGATTTCAAAATTTAATCCATTAGCACGTGCCACAGGTCGTACTTTTTGTCTGATCGTCATAAAATTAGTCAAGAATGTTAATAATGACATGTAGATGGGAACGACTCATTTTGGGGTCATTCGGTGGAAACATGGCCGCCAGCAGCCATCTTGGATTTTACTCTTTGTATGACTAAATTCTTTAGCATGGGCTACAGGTCGTACCTTTAGTCTGATCGTCATAAAATTTGTCACGGATGTTAACGATGACATGTAGATGTGAACGACTCATTTTGGGGTCATTCGGTGGAAACATGGCCGCCAGCAGCCATCTTGGATTTTACTCTTTGTATGACTAAATTCTTTAGCATGGGCTACATGTCGTACCTTTAGTCTGATCATCATAAAATTTGTCATGAATGTTAATAATGACATGTAGATGGGAACGAGTCATTTTAGTGTCATTCGGCCAAAAAACATGGCCGCCAGCAGCCATCTTGGATTTTACTCTTTGTATGACTAAATTCTTTAGCATGGGCTACAGGTCGTACTTTTAATCTGATCGTCATAAAATTTGTCATGGATGTTAACGATGACATGTAGATGGGATACAATTATTTTGGGGTCATTCGGCCGAAACATGGCCGCCAGCAGCCATCTTGGATTTAACTTTTCTCTTCATGTCTATAAACTAGTATTAGACATTCAACTTTCCACATTCCTAATCGCTCCATTGACTGTAATACATTAAATTATTCCCTTTCAAGTTGAGCTACAGTGTCATTGATACTTTCATTAGTCTGATCATCATAACATTTGTCATGGCTGTTGAAATTGGAATGTAGATGGGAACGAGTCATTTTGGGGTAATTCGGACAAAAAACAAGGCCGCCAGCGGCCATCTTGGATTTCAAAAATTAATCCATTAGCACGGGCCACAGGTCGTACCTTTAGTCTGATCATCATGAAATTTGTCACGGATGTTAATATTGACATGTAGATGGGAACGAGTCATTTTGGGGGTTATTCGGCCGAAAAACATGGCCGCCAGCAGCCATCTTGGAATTTAATCTTTGTATGACTGAATTCTTTAGCACGGGATACAGGTCGTACCTTTAGTCTGATCATCATAAAATTTGTCATGTATATTAACAATGACATATAGATGGGAACGACTCATTTTGGGGTCATTTGATCGAAAAACATGGCCGCCAGCAGTCATCTTGGATTTTACTCTTTGTATGACTAAATTCTTAAGCACGGGCTACAGGTGGTACCTTTAGTCTGATCATCATAAAATTTATCACGGATGTTAACAATGACATGTTGATGGGAACGACTCATTTTGGGGTCATTCGGTTGAAAAACATGGCCGCCAGCAGCCATCTTGGATTTTACTCTTTGTATGACTAAATCCTTTAGCACCGCCAAAAAAGATGGCCGCCAGCAGCCATCTTGGATTTTACTCTTTGTATAACTAAATCCTTTAGCACGGGCTACATGTCGTACCTTTAGTCTGATCATCATACAATTTGTCCTGGCTGTTGAAATTGGAATGTAGATGGGAACGAGTCATTTTGGGGTTATTTGGCCAAAAAACATGGTTGCTGGCAGCCATCTTGCATTTTACTATTTGCATGACTAAAGCTATCAAATGCTTTTGAATTTTATTGGAAAACATAGCCGCCAGCAACCATCTTAGATTTTATATATATCTTCATGTCGATAAACTAGTATTAGACATTCAACTTTTCACATTCCTAATCGCTCCATTGACTGTAATACATTAAATTATTCCCTTTCCAAGTTGAGCTACAGTGTCATTGACACTTCCATTATGTGTACCCATACTATAGTATATACACATAGTGTCGACGTCCGGATTGACCACTCGTCATTCGTCCGTCTGGATGTCTGTCCATCTGTCCGTAGACACTTTACTCATAATGCGATAACTCAAACATTTTCTATCCGATCGGAACCAAAAATACAGATCGAGTTCAAATATGGGTTTGATCCCAGTTTTTAGCTCAACTTTACTTTGTAAAGTTTGAGCTATTCCCATGGCTTTGTCGTCCGTGTGTGAGTCGTCAACAATACAGGCTACAGGTCGTACCTTTGGTCGGATCATTATGAAATTTGTCATAGCTGTTGACATCAACATTTAGACCGGAACAATTCATTTTTGGGTCATTCGGAAAAAAACATGACCGCCAGCGGCCATCTTGGATTTCAAAATTCAATCCATTAGCACGGGCTACAGGTCGTACTGTTCGTCTGATCATCATGAAATTTGTCATGGATGTTAATATTGACATGTTGATGGGAACGAGTAATTTTGGGGTCATTCGGCCAAAACACATGGCCGCCAGCAGCCATCTTGTATTTTACTCTTTGCATGACTAAATCCTTTGGTACGGGCTACAGGTCGTACCTTTAGTCGGATCATCATGAAGTTTGTCATGGCTGTTGACATTGGGATGTAGATAGGAAAGAGTCATTTTAGGGTCATTTGGCCTTAAAACGTGTCCACTGGCAGCCATCTTATATTTTACTCTTTGCATGACTAAATCCTTTGGCACACCCTACAGTCCACTTCCCTCATCCGATCATCTCCAGACTTCATATTAATCTTGATATTGATCTTACTAGATGGAAGCTATCAAATTGTTTTGAATTTTATTGGAAAACATAGCCGCCAGCAACCATCTTGGATTTTACTTTTATATATATCTCTCTTCATGTTGATAATCTAGTATTACTTAGACATTTTGAATTTCGCATTCCTAATCGCTCCATTGACTGTAACACATAAAATTATTCCCTTTCCAAGTTGAGCTACAGTGTCATTGACACTTTCATTTTTAGAGTTATGGCCCTTTTTCAACTTAGAATTAACGCATTCTGCCATAACTCAAGCATTTTTTATCTGATTGGAATCAAATGTGGCATGTGAGTTTCACAGCCCAAAATACAGATCAAGTTCGAATATGGGAGTTATGACCCGTTTTCGAAAAAGAAATTGAATAAAAAAATATTGAACTTCTTGCTCAATTTAACAAACAAAAAATATTAAATTTGTTTTAACTTTTATAATAATAACAAAAAAATGTCATTGACACTTTCATTTGTTTCAGTTTTGTACCATTAATTAGGTGTGATGTCCTGTTTTGAAAATATGAAGATTTTATTGCAATAATTGCATGCAATATAATCATATCAATAAATTACCATAATGAACATCCTATATCCAGAGTATATGAGAGTACATTTTATAGATGTTGCATTCCAAGTGAAATCTTGTTAATTGAGTGATGACATATTTTACAGAGCTCTGGCCTTTGGTTAGATCAAGTCAAAGATAAACAACACTGTTGGCATCTGTCAAATTTGATTAATGGCAGCATGAAACTCTTGTTTCTCCTATCCCATAGACATATTCTATAATGTACAAATACTCTACCTCTTATATTTGGTTATCTTTGCACACAAGTCACTTCTATTCATTTTGGTATTGACTGATTAATTTACTTTTGAAAAATATATTAACCCTTCAGGCACATGCTTCAATGTGAAATTAAAATAATGGCTCATAGCCAATTTGATTTATATATGCAATAGGTAGCAGGCAAATAAATCTACATGATTATAGTACGTGATGCCTTGTTTTGAAATCAAGATGTTGTTCATATTTCCAGGATCCTTATTTTCCCATTTGTTAGTCGAGTTTTTCAAAAAACTCGACTTATGGTTTGACGAGGGACGGTTGGCGGGCGGGCGGGGTGGGCGGACATAAATAATGCCTTATAACTTTGACATTTGTCAACGGATTCAAAAATGTTTTGGTATGTCAGTTGCTCCCAATGACTATTTACTGCCTGTAGAAAATGGGTCACGTCCGAACTTTTTTACAAGAGTTATCCATCTTAGATGTTTTTTAGTTAAGTTTGTCACCATTAGCGCGATAACTCACGCAAATATTAACCAATTTCAACAATATTTGGTATATGAGACTCTTGCAACAATATCTCGGACGAGTTCGAAAACCAAGTTTGTCCGAAATTTTTTTCCGGAGTTATGGGTCTTAGTTTGTATATTTTTAGCAATGTTATCACCGTTAGCGCGATAACTCGATGACATATTAACCGATTTCAACAATATTTGGTATATGAGTCTCCTGCAACAATATCTCGGACGAGTTCGAAAACCAGGTTTGTCCGAATTTTTTTTCGCAGAGTTATGGGTCTTAGTTTGTCTATTTGTTAGCAATGTTATCACCGTTAGCGCGATAACTCAATGAAATATTAACCGATTTAAACAATATTTGGTATATGAGTCTATTGCAACAATATCTCGGACGAGTTCGAAAACCTGGTTTGTCCGAAATGTTTTCCCGGAATTATGGGTCTTAGTTTGTCTATTTTAATCACAATTTTATCACCGTTAGTGCGATAACTCAATGAAATATCAACGGATTCAATTGATATTTGGCATTTCGGTCTATTGCAATAATATACCACCGTCCAACTTTTTTCCCCGGAGTTGTGCACCTTATTGGCAGAAGTTTGGTTCGACTGCCAAAAAACTCGACAAAAGCATCTTAGATGCGTACCCCTTGTTCATAGTGTCATGGTTGATTGAATTTTAGGGGTCACAGAGCACTTAAAAGATTAACATTGAAGGCTATGGATTTTAGTGTCCAAGCTACTTGTAAAACATTGTAATGTGTGAAACCATTTGATTGAGTGCTACTTACTTTCTTTTATATGAACTATGGTAATCTGTTTTGATTTAGGGGTCAAAGGGGCCAGCATCCTCATCATATTATGTCTGTATAACATTATGTAGATAACACTTTTGTATTGTATAAACTACATATATTTTTTTAAACCGTACATAATCTGGCATATGCCTAACAATATAAGCATTTATTATTACACTGGTCAGACATGTTTGATAAACAAATAACAACTGTGGAGAATGTGGGGGGGGGGGGGGTAATTAAAGTACCTTTTAAATATGAGATAGAATCCCATGCATGTACGTTGTTCTAAGCAGTCTGGCTTGTCAACAAATTATAATTTCTCTTTAGAAGTGAATGAATTTTGAATATCTGGCAGGTCAAAAGTGGCAGAGATTAGGGTTTATCACTTTTGCTCCCAGTGAGTTAACTTAAACTCCTAAACATATCCCCCAAAATCACTAAACCGTTGGATCTCACAGTGAGAGGTCATTGGGTGAATAGGGACGGAATTATCAGATTTAAAACTACTCCTCCCCACCCCAAATACTTTAAGCCATCTTAAGACAGATTATTTGATCTTTTGATTTCAAGTTGGGTACTGATATATGGATTCCTGTGATCATGTCTTTGACAAATTATCAGTTATGGCTAATCGCTATCGACAAGGTATGGGTTAAACATCTGCCGATCATGATCGGCCTCTCATTTTTAAACGGAGTTATGGATTTTGGCGTCCAAGCTGAAAATAGCCGATCGCTATCGCCAAGATATGGGTTAAACATATGCCGACCATGATCGGCCTCTAGTTTTTTTGGGGGGGGGGGGACTCAAAATAGCCAGTGTCCGTCTGTTTTGAAAGTTATGTCTTTTTCGACTTAGCATATATCTGTTCGGAAAGTTTCCGGATGATAACTTTATTTTGGGCTATTGGATCGAAAAAAAATTTGGAATGTTAGTTAATCCGCTCAAAATACAGGTGAAGTTCGAATATGGGTTCCGTCCCCATTTTAGTCTGATTTATGGTCGTTATCGGCTTTAAATTTACTGATTATTTCGGTTTCCGGATGATAACTTTACTTTTAGTTTTTATGTTTACCCATACCATAGTATGGTAAACATAGTGTCAACGTCCGGATTGACCACTCGTCGTTCGTCCGTCCGTACGTCCATCCGTCCGTAGACAACTGAAACATATGGGTTTGATCCGACTATTTTTAACTAAGTTATGGCCCTTTTTCGAAAAAATATATTCACTCTTAAAAAAAAAAAAAAAAAAAAAATTTAATTCCTTGCTAAAAAAAATTTAAAACAAAAAAAACATTTTTTAAAATATCAATTTTTTTTTTTTAAATAATTAAAAAAAAATTTTTTTTTTTAAGTTAAAAAAATTTGAAAAGTTAACACCATTATAACTCTGCCAAGGGTACCCCGAGCCACCACACCAAATTTGGTTTAAATCGGTCCAAAATCTTGTGTTATGTACTGGTAAATTTGTTTGGAGCGACTTTAAACCCAATTCACAATTCCATCCAATGCCTTTGGACTACTAAGCTATTGGTAAGGCTATATTATTTTCTGATGTCTCTTATGCCAATGTTCAGATAAAGAAAGCTATGGTATCTAATTTAAAAAAAAGTTTCAACAATACACATCACATGATATTAACAGTAGACTAGAATATCTGTGCTGCATTGCACAGCTGAGTATATCACTCTACAGATGGTCTGATGTCATTATAAATGTTATTGGTTTAATAGAGATGCCAGCCTTCAATATAAACAATGCCTGTGATTTGTTGACAGCTATGCTATATAATTGGTATTAATGGGTCAGCAGTGATGTGTCTTTATCTTGATGTGTGTTGTTGGTAGAATTTGATACATTATCATTGTAAACTTAAATTGGACTCTCTTAACCCAAGTATTCCATGTCCATGTCACCTTTTTCACATTTAACCCAAGGCTGTGGTTGTGCAGCATTACAGGTCCTGTACCAATGCATTCTCTTATATAAATGCGAGTGACCCATAAATTCCAATAATTTGTGTTATGTACATTTGTCTATAATAGTACATAACAGTATACTCTAGAATTCAACATCAAAACTCTCATTTATGATTCCGATCATAGTAATTTACTATCGCCAAGGGATGGGTTAACATCTGCTGATCGTGATCGGTTGTAGTTAAAATGAACCCTTCTCAACATTCCTGATACTTTAGCAGAAATACCTTTCATCTGATGTATGAGATGTATGTAAATTTGGTATGTGAATTTATCAGCCCAAATTACAGATAGAGTTCGAATTTGGGTTTGATCCATTTAAAAAAAAAGGAGTTATGGCTTATGGATTTTTGCGTCCAAACTGAAAATAGCTTATCACTATCGCCAAGGTATGGGTTAAACATCTGCCGATCATGATCGGCCTCTCGTTTAAATTCCACTGAATCTCTTGATATTTGAGTACCTTGTTCAAATTTCAGAAGACAAAGGCCAAGTTTGAATTTCATGGTCCGTAGAATTTTGAAGTTTAAAAAAAACTCATTTTTGGGGGACATGTGGTCAGCGACCTTTTATTGATGTTAGATTTGTAGCCACGCTGAAATTTCATTTAAACCCCCTTTTAAGGGGTTTTCAGAATTTAAAGAGCATTTAGTGATTATATAAAAAAATTAATGTCGCAATTAATCATACCATGGAATGTGCAATTTGAAACATCGCATACACATTACACAGTAAGTATGATTTTGAACATATTGTTCAGAATTCTAATTCATCAGACAAAGTGCTGGGTACAGTTGACATCAAATTGTAAAACTGAAACCAATGGGGATTTTCGCTGATTGCTTAAAAAGTCATGACATCACTTACTGGCAAGCATATTCCACTCTACTACGAAGAGGGCTCTGACGTGTAACCTGTTGTAACTAGGAGTGATTTCATAAAGGCAAATAACAATATAGTTATGCCATCAGATACAGTAATAAACAAAATTATGGGTCAAATGGCTCTGTAACATAGTGTCCAATATAAAGTCTAACGATCGGCGCTTACCGAGACTGAAGTTTTATGATACGGTTATAAATTGGTTGATGATATTTGTTAACAATTTCTATACTATTTTCTTGCTCAACGTTATTTCTGTCATTCTGTTCTATGGGAGGAATTGGGAGAGTAAGCTTTTTAGCTCACCTGAGACGAAGTCTCCGGTGGAGCTATAGTCATCACTCCTCGTCCGTCCGTCCGTCCGTCCGTCCGTCCGTCTGTCTGTCCGTCCATCAAGAATCATCTTCTCCTCCCGAACCGGAAGACCGAATGGGTTCATATTTGGTGTGGATGTTCCCTAGGTGACTCATATTCAGATTTGCTCAAATGAGGTCACTGGGTCAAATAATTGCGAAGCCAGGGCTATAACTCTTTCCCTCCATAGTAATTCTTTTAAACATCTTCTCAAATACCATCAGGCCAAATGGGGTCATATTTGGTATGAAGGATCATTGGGTGACTGGGGTTCAGATTTGTTCAAATGAGGTCACTGGGTCAAAGTTGCGAAGCCAGGGCCATAACTCTTTCCATCCATAGTAATTCTTTTAAACCTCTTCTCAAATACCATCAGGCCAAATGGGTTTATATTTGGTATGAAGGATCCTTGGGTGACTGTGGTTCAGATTTGTTCAAATGAGGTCACTGGGTCAAATGTGGGCAGGGACATAACTCCAAAAAATATTTAAAAATAAAATGATTGGCCCTTTACTCAAGTTCACTGCTTCTGCCACCCTGGTTTCAAAAATAATATTTACTAAAATTCTTGACAGAGAATCATTAACAAGAAACATTTACTTTGGCTCTAACTGTATGCGGGGTATGCCTACACATGCCACGTGAAATCTGATATTTTTATAAACATTCCCTGGAGATCTGTTAGAGGTCATTAATTCCCAATTACAACAACAATCTAATATATGTATTGTTCAAATCTTTCATGCGGACATTTAACACATCCACCACTTCACTAGAACATAATTGGCAAACTTGAAAAGTGTTCTTTGAAAGAACCACCATGTCTATTTAGCTCAGATCAGTAGTGAACAGTTGGTAATTTCGAGGTAGATATTCACTGATCTACATACATGAAGCCTCTCTAGTCACCTATTTTGTTTAGATCTACTTCTAGTGAACATAATTGGCAAACTTGAAAAGTGTTCTTTGGAAGAACCACCAAGTCTATTTAGCTCAGATCAGTAGTGAACAGTTGGTAATTTCGAGGTAGATATTCACCTATCTACATACATGAAGCCTCTCTAGCCACCTATCCTGTTTAGATCTACTTCTTTTAAAGTGATTATGAAAAGTTCTGACTGTTGTGGTCTCCAGAGTCCCAGTCTTTGCAGTCTGGTGGGCGACCCCACAGCCTTTGACTATCTTGTTAATACTCATTGGCGAGTTGTTCTTCCTTAGGAAATGTTCAATAATAAAATTGTTTTTAAACTTTGCACAGATTTTTAGTACCATGGGAACCTATGCACCCACCATTATGACATCTGTCCAACTTTTTTTTGTGTGAAGTTATTGCACTTTTTCAGCTTAGAACAATTTCTTAGCATGCATAATTTTGTCCGAGCTTTTATTCCTACATTTTTTGTCAATAGCATTAGGATTAGGGTTGTGCACCTGCAATGGGAATCTGTTATTTTATTATTTTAACTAAATGTTTACTGACATGATAACATCTTTGTGTTTTAAAAACGGGGGGGGGGGGGTATCCTTAGTCCCATTGGGACAGTTGCACCTCTAGTTGAACTTGTTATCTGAACATTAATTTAATTATCTGCTGTGTGCTTATTTTCCCCCCGAACATTCATCCAGATGAATAATAGACGATACCAATGTATACGTTTGTAACTGAGTGGGAGAAATAATTTTGTATAGAAAGGGTTAATCGGGGGGGGGGGGGTCAGGAAAAAACTTACGGATACAAGGTGGAAATTTTGTGTTTTTCAGTTTTGGGGGCCCACCACCCCGGGAGCGTAAGTTTTTTCCACCCAGGTCTGGGACACCCACCCGGGACCGTAAGTTTTTTCCACCCAGGTCTGGGACACCCACCCCCAAAATCTTGTAAATTCTACTAAATAATGTGTTGTTGGCAGGGTAAGGGTCTCTCATTGTGTCTGCACCGGAACTGAGAGAACGCTGATCAAGTACACCCACAAAAATAAACAAACAAAGCACATGGCTGAAAAATATGCTAAAAAAACCCAGTGACAAAACCTTTAAAAACCCAAATATTTATGGTTATAAAAGTAAAATACCCACTTTAACAGGATTGTTGTGTCCCTTATTAGCAATAGGTTAAAATAAGTGCATGCTTAAAGTAAAAACACCATCAATTTTATTAAATAAACACAGTTCCAGTCCTCTCCATGTGGGAAATCACTGGTGAGCAATGAGGAGCTCCCCTTAAAATCATTCTAGGCGAGTGGCGAGTAGCTCTCCCACATAATGTCGAGGCGAGTAGTATCCCAGCAGGAGATGCCGAATCTCCTGAGGGGGAGAGTACGGGAGGGGGTCAGGGGGCCTCCCCCGGAATTTTGATGCTCTGAATTGAATCTGGAGCCTTTTAATGCTCCAATCAGTGAACAACACGTTATCGACTATGTACTTCGACCACGTGGTCACTGTATTTATCGTTTATTCAATATCTTGACTGATGTCATTAATATAAACAAATGAGGCCAACATTTTTCGGCTTTTTGACAGCAAATCAATCTAATGGGTCATGCATTACCGGTATTTATTTAAATTACTAGGGTTTCCAGTGGGATTTCAAGGAATGAGGGAACCAAGAACTTTTAAGCAATATGAATTTCTATGTTAGTTACTATTTATGTATTTTGTTGTATTTATGTTACATTATTTATGTTGTATGCGGTTGTATACAGTTTTATTTGAATCGGAAGCAGTTCGATTTTGAATTTATTCCTCGATCTATATTAGTAAATAGCGCATATAATTAAAAAAAACCTTTGTGTTTTGAGTGAATACCGGAATTACCTCATTCATGGTCACAGTCAGATACTGGAATCATCACTCGTGGCCACTCGTGGTGATTCCAGTATCTCACTGTGACTACTCATGAGATACTTCCGGTATTCACTCAAAACACGCAGGTATCCTCTATGTATAATAAGTTTAAAAAGCCATGATAAACTATGAGAAAAGATGAGAATGGATTTTTTTTTCATTGCAATTTTTTTCCTCGACCAAAACCGGACCCACCCCATGGTTTCAACTGTTAAAGGGAG
The DNA here is from genome assembly GCA_032622095.1 of Siphonodentalium dalli. Lineage (NCBI taxonomy): Eukaryota > Metazoa > Mollusca > Scaphopoda > Gadilida > Siphonodentaliidae > Siphonodentalium > Siphonodentalium dalli. Next base: position 160,478,136 of record CP136062.1, read on the forward strand.
AAATTGTGGACAAAAATATAGAGCCCCCTCACTTGTATAAGGCTATAGCATGCACTACTATATAAATCTGTTTTTTCAATTCATTTTGAAGCTGTAATTTGTCTTAGAAATGATTTTGGAAAAAAATGACAACAGAAAAATCTGCATTCCGGGCTCGAGGACACCCACCCACCCGGTCCTTGTGTCCTGTAATTGTTTTCCGACCCCCCCCCCCGGTTAATGCCATTTTTCGTGGTTAAGAAGTGATGTTCGACCATTGTTCATCACAAGCCATGTACCGTCATCTTATAGAACACTGCTACGTTGCCAGTGGATCTTACTAATTTAGTATTTGGAACAAAAATAGAAACTGCAGTTGCATCTATTGCCAAACATCTTTTAAGCATAGTTGAGTTATTTTATTCTTAAAATGTTGTTGGTCAGGATTACCCAAAGTGTAAATTGTATTCATCCTATAAAAATCAAGACTGTTCTCTGTAAAAAATATATTTTGGGATGTCATTTAATACACAATTATCACCAATATCATCCATATAACAAAGCATTTTCTCATTTGTTTGACCATCAAAAAAGAAAGTGAGTTGTCAGTATAGTATAACTTGGTTAAAATTTCTTGAACTTTTCTAATATAGATTTGTTATATATAAGTGACCTGGAACAATCCGCTGAGATGAAGGCAGGCCTTGAAATAGTGTGCCTGTCATTTGCAAAATGAGGTACCCAGATGGTGAATTTTAGTGATGCTACCCCGCATAGCGGGCTAGCATCACCAAATTCACCCTCTGGGAACCTCATTCTGCTGAGTTGTAAGCAGAATGAGGTCCCCAGAGGGTGAATTTGGTGACGCTAGCCCGCTATGCGGGGTAGCATCACTAAATTCACCCTCCGGGGACCTCATTCTGCAATGACAGACACACTATTTCAAGGCTTGGGTGAAGGGGAATCGAATAAAAGTCTTATTTTCATAAATTGTTTTAAAGGCCCACTTTTTCGAGTCCCTGATTATTTTTTTTATAGTGCCTTGATATACGTTTTTAATAACAATCTAAGCCATAAAATATGATTTAAATACTATATTTCATCACCATTTGCAACGTCTGTGTCTCAGCAGATGCCCATAGAGAAATAGAAAACTGCTGAAATTATAAGAAAATAATCCCCCTTTTGGCTCTAAGAATGCAACATAATTCAAACTGAAAATGTATTTTCAATTGAAGGGGAATAACTCTATCTTTAAATTATAGATTTATTCCACCTCCATTTAAAATAATACACTTTGTACAACAAAACCAGATGAAATTTAAGCGCAAAACACGTTGGTAATTCAACAAAAACATCATAGTTTATTACACCGGATAAGTTGATAATACAATGTTTTGGAGCTTACTCTTTCAAATGGTATATAATATGGCGTATATTTTATATAATGTGATCTGGGGGTTCGAAAATTACGTGGGCATTTAACGGAAGTCAAGATTGAACTATTGGCATGGGTTGGCTTCCGTCCGTCAACATTTCCTTTTGAGTCACCCTACAGGCTGCATCCCTCATCCGATCATCACATAACTTCATATGGATCTTCGTGGTGACCTCTAGATGGGAGCCATCAATTTTTTTCGAAATTCACTAAAATACATGGCCGTCGGCAGCCATTTTGAATTTCATATTTAAATCCATCGGCACACCCTGCAGCTCGCATTTATTGGAGAAATGTATTGAAAATTTACAGGCATGTTCACCTCTAGATGGGAGCTATAAAAGTTTAGCATAGCAGCCGGCAGCCATCTTGGATTTTACTCTTTGCACGACTAAATCCTTTGGCACACCCTACATACCACATCCCTCATCTAATCGCTGCCAAACTTCACCTGGATCTTCGGGGTGACCTCTAGGTGGGAGTTATCGATTATTTCCGAAATTTGTTTTAAAACATGGCCACCAGCAGCCATCTTTGATTTAAAATTTGAATCCATCGGCACACCCTGCAGCACGCATATATCGGAAGAAATGTTTTGGAAATTACAGGCATGATTATGATCACCCCTAGATGAGAGCTATCGAATTTGAACGATTTTCGATGAAAAAACATGGCCACCGGCAGCCATTTTGGATTTTACTCTTTGCATGACTAAATCCTTTGGCGCATCCTACAGACCACATCCCTCATCTGATCATCATCAAACTTCATTAGGATCTTCTGTGTGACCTCTAGATGGAAGCTTACTTTTAATTAACTTTATATATATACATATCTTCATGTTGATATATCTATTACTTAGGCATTTCAACTTTTCGCATTCCTATGCGCTCTATTGACTGTTACACACGAAATTATCCCCCTCCAAGTTGAGCTATACAGTGTCATTGCCACTTTATTTTCCCGAAATTCGTTAAAATCAATGGCTGCCAGTAGCCATCTTGGATTTCAAATTTGAATCCATCAGCACAGACTGCAGCCCGTATTTATTGGGAAACTGTTTTGAAAATTTACAGCGATGTTCAGGATCAACTCCAGATGTGAGCTATCGAATTTGAACGATTTTCGATGAAAAATATGGCTGCCGGCAGCCATCTTGGATTTGACTCTTTCTAAATCCTCCGTTGGCACACCCCTCATCCGAGCGATACCAAACTTCATATGAATCGTCTGTGTGAACACTTGGTGAAAGCCATCATATTTTCCGAATTTCGTTGAAAAACATGGCCGTGGGTTCTACTCATTTACATGACTAACTCCTTTGGCACACTCTACATAGTTTTTTTTTCTGAGCTTGTATTCTTGTGTTGTTGTTTTTTTTTTTTAGAAAAACAGATACATGTATGTAATATGGTTACCCTTAAAGTAGCCAAATTGCACCGTTGGGGCTGGGGTATCCTTAATACCATTAGGACGGTCCCACCTCTAGTTTTCTTCTCTCTTTCTTTTTTAGCTCAACTTGAGAAAGTCAAGTTTTAGCTATTTCCATGGGTTAACATCTGAGTGTGTGCGTCCGTCCGTCATCAATTTACTTTAGCACACCCTACAGGCCACATCCCTCATCTGATTGTCACCAAACTTCATATACGGATCCCCGGGGTCACATCTAGATGGGAACTTATAATGTTTTGTTTAACTTGACAAAGTCAAGTGTGAGCTATTGACACGAGTTGTGTCCGTCTGTGCGTGTGTGTGTGTTGTTTTTTTTTATACGAATTTTGTTTAAATTTTAAAATCGCCGCCGGCAGCCATTTTGGATTTTGCTCTTTACATGACTAAATCCGTTGGCACACCCTACAATCCACATCCCTCGTCCGATCGTCATTAAACCCAATTTGAATCTTCGAGGTGACCTCTGAATTGTTTGGAGCTTACCATTTGTAGCTCAACTTGACGGAGTTTGAGCTATTGCTATGCGTTGGTGTCCGTTCGTTCGTGATCCGCCAACAATTTCCTTTAGCACACCCTACAGACCGAGGTGGCCATTTATGACCCCGAACTTGTTTCGGACAATTTGGGTTTATTTTCGTATTTTGCCTATTTTCGAGGCATTTGTGAACTTTTGACCCGGAAATTTCGTCTCACCTTACTAAAGACGTTTCCATGGTCATTTGCCAAATTTTCGCAAATTTTCCCGACCGAGCAGAGCGAAAACTGAAATTCGACCTACTTTTTTGGACTCGACCCAAAAAAAATTCAGCCCAAAATTTTGGCCGAGGTGGCCATTTATTACCCCGAACTTGTTTTGGACAATTTGCGTTTGTTTTCGGACTTTGCCTATTTTCGAGGCATTTTTGAACTTTTTACCATGATTATTTTTCACAGGAAATTTCGTCTCACCTATAGACATCGCCATGGTCATTTGCCACATTTCCCAAATTTTCCTGACCGAGCAGAGCGGGAATTTCTATTAGACCCACTTTTTCGGACTCGACTGGACTCGACCAAAAAAATGTTTGGCCGAGGTGGCTATTTATGACCCCGAACTTGTTTCGGACAATTACTGTATATTTTCGGACTTTGCCTATTTTCGAGGCATTTTTGAACTTTTGACCCGGATTATTTTTCACAGGAAATTTCGTCTCACCTTACAAAAGACGTTGCCATGGTCATTTGCCACATTTTCCCAAATTTTTTGAATAAGGAATAAGTAACGGAATCCACGCTGCTAATGCCATTATACATACTGATGAATCAATCAGTCGCTGTATGGTTATAAAGCACAAGTAACTTTAGTCTCATTGTATTGGTTTCAACTTGAAATTTTGTTTTGTGTTGTGTCAGTTGGTCAGTGAGAGAATATTAAAGGTACTCAATCCGACCAGACGGTCCCCATATCATCAAGTTACAACAACAACAACAATATTTCTTCAAAATACGTTTTTGTTATCAGAATCGATTAATTACAACAAAATAATGCTAATCGGTGTCAACTATGGTATAAAATTTCCCAAAATTTGTTATTTATCAACATGTTGTTCAACGAAATATGGCCGTATTATCACTTTCGTATCACGAAATTTGGCCGTATTACCACTTGATCATCCGCAATTTTGTCTGAGACCATCGATTTGACGACTCGTTTCTGGGCCACAAATTATTACACATTTCGAGAAAGAACAAATTTCAAAAATCGATATCGGATCACTCTGAGCTTTGATGGGTGGGTTCCTCGACTCGAATCAAATATTTTTCACACCGAAGCCAAAGAAATAGTCATTTGGGAGCGTTAGTTTGGATTATGCATCTTTAACCTATTCCAATGACCCATATTCTATCTGGTCTGATAGCTCATATATTTTTAATGTCAATGGTCCGGCCCGCACCGTATCACTACCACATTGTGTTGGACATATTCAAATAATTGGTATTCAGCCCGAAATTTGAATTAATACCAATTCAGGGCTATATAGGTTTGGAATATATTTATTATATACACCTTAATAAAAAAAAGTCCCAATTTGGTTCCACTTTTCTTTGGTTACTTCTGGAACCAAATCCTAAGTTTGGTTCTTCATATACCCCATCGAATCCATGGTTTGTGTGGAAACACGACCTAGCTTTAACATTTAACAATCGGTCCACGAGTTTGGGGTTAATATGATTTAGGACTAGATCAAGCGTCATTCTTTTGAAATACCAATGCACACATGCTTATACAATGTTTTCCATTCATATTTAATTTCTAATCATTTGATTGCTGACGGGGGGGGGGGGTTAACTCTATTCAGGGACGTGGCTAGAGGGTCTCTATTATGGGGGGTGTCCACTATGGCAAATTTCAATTGCACCCACACCCGACTTGAATCCGACAAACACAAGGTTTTGCATAATTCCATTTGCACCCCCCCCCCCCCCCCCGAACCTAAGTTCTAATATAGCCTATTCGTAAACCATGGTTCTATATTCCTGGTATGAGAACATTCAGATACTTTAATCTGAAAATTGCACAAATCCTAACACCCAGTTGTCCAACACCAGATAAATGCACACGACAACGGGCAAGAGACCAGGACACACCGGGCCGACCATGGTTCGACACGGAGTGGGAAAATTTTGAAATCTGAACAAGAAGATCGCGAAATCCTAGCATCTAGACTAGCGTCAAGCCTTCCTAGAGTTGGAAATTTCAAACCGGGCACCCGCATTTATATTGGAAAATATACGCCCGTTTCTGGAGTAGAGTGGGACAAGGTTTAATTCATTCGTTTGAAACCTTTGACTTAAGACGAAATAATAACACAAATAAAACACAATAACTTCAAGTGTGGAATTACCGAAATTATTTTTAGAAATATTTATTTTACGCTATTTTCAGACCAAAAAAATCCTATAATTCAGCTGATAATTCTGGCAAAAATCGTCGGATCGGACTTAAATTCGAACTTGACCTGCAAAATCATGTCGACAGAACCCATATTTGAACTTGATCTATATACCAAATTTGGTTCAGTTCACTCGATTCAATCTAAAGTTATCATCTGGAAACCGCATATCAGGTAAAATCTAAGTCGAGAAAGGGGTATAACTCAGTCAAAATCATGCGGATGAAACCCATATTCGAACTTGATCTGCATTTGGGGGTGGTAAACTAATATAGTGGGGGGGGGGGGGGGGTAGTTGCAAAATCGTTCACTTTGTGATAGAAGCGCCAAACTTTCAGAGTTTGTTTAGTGGTTGGTGAATATCACTAAACTGGCTGGTTCCAGATTTTGGACCTTCAATTTGACCTTGACCTTTTTGAAAATCTCAGTTTTTGGGTTGGGTGGTTTATGCCATCCTTTTCTTGTGAAAATCGCATCTTCTCACAATTTCTCAATAAAATTATAGTTGGGAGGTAACCACGCTTCATTTGGGCCAAAACATATTCAAATTTTCATAAGATGGCCGCCAATATGGCCGCCGGAAGTTGAAAATATGACATTTTTTTACAAATATCTTCTGGATCAATTCATGCTTTTTGGAACTGGCTGAGTAATGCAAATTTATTTGTGTTTTCTATATTAACTGACCGTTGGAGCAATTAAATATGGAATTATTGGGGTCCTAGCCCCTTCCGATACCTTCCGATATACAGAATGCGGTATAAAATTTCACAAAAATCACAATTGGGATTCTAGTCATATTTCAACAAGAAATGAACAGAACTTTGTAATGTAAGTGAGGTATATCATTACCTATGAATATTCAAAATCACTGGAACCAAAAAATTTGGCTCAAAATGGCTGCCAATATGGCCGCCAAAATATGGAAAATGGTAAATATTACACCATCGTGTCATGCAATCGCTTACAAGTTGTGGTTGATGTATAAAATTGGCTATTCTGCATTCTATACATTGAATACTAACATGTCTGATGCACCATGGTTAATTGTTACTATTGTCACCACTGACATCGTCAAAAATATTGGACTTTTCTCTCAAAAACTTGACATAAATATTGGCAAAAGTTCACTTTTCAGGTTTGGACCATTTTTTCAGGTAAAATGTAATTATCTTTGGATTGAAAGCTGTTTATTGTTTTGGTCTATCTTAAAGGTGTCTCACTACGGTGTTTATAGACCAAATTGCTCAAGATGGCTTCCAAAATGGCAACCAAATTTGTAAATTGTGAATTTTTTTTTACATATATCCCGAACATTCTCTGCATTATCCGAAAAGGTGGCAAAATGTGACTCACTTGGTTATTATACGTGTTAGTTAATTAACTGACAACTACATGTTCTATTCTGGTTGTCCCAGTTCCGTATGGGGCAAGACAAATTCATTTTAAAGTATGTAATTTTGCCGAGAACCTCTTTTGTGATTTTGGCCATATTTATTGAAAGGAAATGGGCAGAACTTTGAGAAAGATCTGAGATGGACCATAATATTTGGCGATTCTGGTCCATTATGCTAAAAAAAAAATGGATGCCAAGATCGTAGCCAGGGAGTTAAACCTATGATCACACGTGATGTGATTAGGTATAAAGGGAGTTAATGTATGTCATGACTTAATGTGAATAGGAATACAATGAGTGACTATATGGTTATGAGTGGGTTGTCCATTGTAAGATGCATCTAGGTATACAGGGAGAGGTCATGGTCAGGTGTGAGTTGAATCGGTATGCATGGAGTGACTGTATGGTGTATGATTGTGTATATCCAGTACGGGTGAACCAGGTGTGCCTGTATGGGCACTGGTGTGGTGTATGGATATAGCTACATGGTCATCTATGTGTTGATTATGTATATATGGAGTGAACGTAAGGTCGTGGGTGTGATGTACATGCGTTGTCTGTATGATCATGGATGGGGTGTGTGGATAAACAGGGTGTGATTTATGGTTACCGGTAATGTGTATAGGTATACATGGAATGACTGTACGGTCATGATTGAATATGAATATCTGGAGTAAGCTGGGTGGACATTATGGAGCGTGTGGGTATATAGGGAGTGTCTTTGTGGTAACGGGTGGGATGTATATTTATATATCTCGTGGATGTGTTATCATTGGTGGGTGTATATGGATTAGCTGTATTATCATGGATGCCGTGTATGATTATACAGTGAATTGCTGAATTGTCATGTGTGAGGTGTATTATATGCAAGTATGGATTGTTTGAGTGGTCGTGTGTATATCTGGAAGGGCTGAATGGCCATTAGTGTGGTTTACGTGTATGCCTGGAGTGAATATATGGTATACGGTGGGATGCATATGTATATCGAGTGGTTATATGACTATGTATGCCGAATAGGTATACAGGTAGTGACTGTGTGGTCAATGGTGAGATGAGTACATGTAGGTATACAAGTAGTGACTGCATGATCATAAATGTAATGGAAATCTATACAGGGGGTGACTAAATGGTCATGTGTCAGGCGTATGAGTATACCTGGTGTTCCTGTTTGGTGACTCGTGGCTGTATGGTCACGTGTAGGTTATACCAGCATACCCATGTGTTGCTTTATTGTCATGGGCGAGGGATATGTGTATATAGCGAGTGGCTATATGGCCATGGATAATGTGCATATGCATACATGGAGTGACTATACTGACATGGCTGGGTGTATTAGTATATCTTGAGTGACTATGCGGCTATGGTGTGAAAAATAAGAGATACAGGGAGTGACATGGCCAATGTTGAGGTGAATATGTATACAAGGATTGACCATGATCGTGTATGAATGTTTTATGAATAGGTACAGACGGGGTGACTATATGGCCATAGGTCAGGTGAAGGAGTATACCAGGTGCCATTGGTGAGTGTATGTGTATGAAGCGAGTGGCTATATGGCCATTGGTGAGGTGCATATGTATACCCGGAGTGACTTTATGGTAATTGTTGTGGTGTTGATGTATATATTGATTGTCTCGTTGACCATGTGTTTGGAGAATAGGTATACAAGGGATGCCTTATGGTCAATGGTGAGATGAATGGGTATACAATGAGTGACTATATGGTTATGGGTCATGTTTAGGAGTATACCCGGTGTGCCTGTATTGCGGACGCATGGCTGTATGATCATCCGTTGTCATGGGTCAGGTGTACATGTATACAGTGGGTCACTATATTGTTATGTCTGTGGTGTTTATGTGTATATGTAATGACTGTGTGATAATGGGTGGCTATCGCTTTCCGCGCTTAACATCCCCCATGTACATAAACACCATCAATATGGATAACTCTATGAGATGACCTCTCCATTTATTAACATATCCTTGAGTTATTGTGGAAAGCGATAGCCACCCAAGGTACACATGTACAACCCATCCATTACCTCAGTCACTCCATATGTACATAAACACAACACAAATGACAACATAGACACCCACTTTATACACGTACACCTGATCATACAGCCATACTTGGTTATACCTGTACATACCACAAATGACGATACAGCCATGAGTCACCATGTATGAACACCAGTTATACACCTACACCCGACACATGGCCATATAGTCACTCTATGTATACATATTCACTAAATTCACGATCATACAGTCACTCATTGTATACCTATTCACCTCACCATGGATCACACATCCACTACATGTATACCTATTCGCCATATCCATGACCATAGAGTCAATCCAGGTATACATATGCACATCACCAATGGTGAGCCCTTCCAGATATCCAATACCCGCACATACGACCACTCATAAGTTCCACACTTGTCGACCTCATACACGCCATCCATGACCATACATCTACTCCACATACACCACCAATGATAACACATCCACAACATATATAAATATACGTCCCACCGTTACCAACAGGGCACTCCCTATATACCCACACATCATTCATGACCATAAAATAACTCGCTGTATACCCATTATCCTCATCTATGGTCATAGAGTAACTCACTTGCTGCCATCTTGGCTTCCACCCTGTATCCAGTTGATAAATTTATCATAATGCGCCAGACTACCCACATATCATGGTTCATCTCAGTTCCGTTTCAAAGTTCTGCCCATTTCCTTTCAATAATATGGCCAGAATCACAAAAGAGGTTCTCCGCAAAAATTCCATACTGCAATTTGTTACGCCCCATACGGAACTAGGACAAACATAATAGAACATAGTTGTCAGTTAATTAACTAACACTTATAATAACCAAGTTAGTCACAATTTGCTACCTTTTCGGATAACGCAGATAATAATGTTCGGGATATATGTAAAAAATATAATTTTTACAAATTTGGTTGCCATTTTGGAAGCCATCTTGAGCAATGTAATCTATAAACATCGTAGTGTGACACATTTAAGATAGGTCAAAACAATAAACCACCTTGATACCAAAGGTAGTTGCATTTTACTTGAAAAAATGGTCGAACCATGAAAAGTTAATTTTTGCCGATATTTATGTCAAGTTTGTGAGAGAAAAATCCAATATATCTGGTGATGTCAGTGGTGACAATAGTAAAAATGACACATGGTGCATCAGACATGTTAGTATTCAATGTATAGAATACAGATTAGCCAATTGTATACATCAACCCCAACGTGTAAGCGAATGCAGGACACCCTGGGGCAATATTTACCATTTTCCATATTTGGCAGCCATTTTGATCCAAGGTAAGATTTTTGGTTCCAGAGAGTTGGAATATGCATAGGTAATGATATGCCTCACTTGTATTACAATGTTCTTTTCATTTCTTGTTGAAATATGACTAGAATCCCAATTGTGATTTTTTTATTTTATTTTATACCGCGTTCTGTAAAATCTAATTTTTGAGGGACTGGAAGGGGCTAGGAGCCCAATAATTGCCTATTTAATTGCGCCAATGATCAGTTAATATAAAAAACACAAAATAAAGTCATATTACTCAACTAGTTCCAAACAGCATGAATTGATCTGGAAGATATTTGTGAATAAATGTCATATTTTCAACTTCCGGCGACCATTTTGGCGTCATCTTGGATGGTGAGTTTCAATTTTAGCTCAGAAAAGTGTCATTATGTCTTAGCTTTACGAAAATATATACATTTGTATACATTATACTTGATTTTCTCGCTATAATTTGCATAAAACTGATAAATAAAACAAATCGTCTTTAGGGTTGTTCTACTTCCGTTCAATATTTTTCCAAGTTCCACTCATTGAAAAGCTGGAACCAGCTAGATTCTCATTTAGAATATGTTAAACTATATTTTGGTGCTTCTATCAAAAGTGAACGATTTTTATGTTTTCCCGTAATTACCCCCCCCCCCCCCCTCCCCCCCCCCCATATTATGTGATTATTTTGGTAAATTTATAACCCAGCCTATTCATCTGTGTGAGTACAGCTGGTGAGTAGATGAAAAATATGTTGAATCCCCTGGAATGACAACAAAAAATAACTAGGGCCAGTGTTAGGGCCTACAGTAGAATAAAAAGTTACACAAACTTAAATTTATCTTTTTTCAGACATCAACCAGCATCAACTAGTAGGCCTAGAGCCTATAGTAATACCAAAAAGGAAAATGTGCATATGAACCAGTGTACGAATTAACTTTTATGTATGCCTGCATGACCACCGACCCGACCTCGCATTACGACTTAAAACTAGGCCTAAAATAATGCTTAACCCTTTGAGTTTGAACGTTGATGGTCAATTTAGTGCCAACTCCATATACACAGATGGATATTACTGAGATTCATTTGAACAATCAGAGCTGAACTTCGGTCATGTACTGGATGCAGTTCATGTGCAATAAGAAATTCACACACATTCTGTACATGACCTTTATGTGTGCCTTCAAACTAGACCTCCTGGCATCTTATAAATATACAATAATTAAGTAAATTAATTTTCTTCTTTGATAATTTTCAAATTAGCCTGAATTAGACATTAAGTGTCATTTACATACTAGTATATGCAGGTAATTCTGGGATATAATAATTACAAGTGAACAAAACTGTAATGTGTCCTGGCCCCTCTTCACATCTATTTAAATAATATTTTTATACTTTTCAGAAGACTATCCAAGGAAGGTTATATTATTGTTTCTTTCAATAAATGTTATTAAAACTTTATTTCATGTCTACTTATTTACTTATTGATGGTTGTCAACAACACTGAAACAAATAATTTGACAATTCAAATAATTATTTGACAAAAGTATATTTAAAAATCAAGTTAGTATACAAACACTGATACAAATATTTAGTTCATACATTACACTCATGCATCAACTAACTGTATGAGTAAAGTAATAGAATTATTGTAATATTCTGTCATGGGTTGTTAGCTGATATTGTCAGACTGCATTAAGTTCACCCTACCCTAGAGCTATCTGAGGTATTTTTTTTATTGATCTACACCGTGACCTAGACAATTTTCAATATAAAAACTGCCAAGCAAGCTGAAACAGACACAATAAAAAAAAATTGCGCGCAAAAAAAATCAATGAAAATTTTGGGACCCACCCCCACTATTTTTCCATTTTATATCAACTTATGGGGGTAATTATAACAATATTGAATGTATTAGTGCTTCTCATATTGCAACAAGCCACAACAAATAAACAAATATGTTTAAAACAGTTGAAAATATGTCAATGAAAAAAAAATGCAAAAAAGGTGGTCAAAAACTGTTTCCGGCCTCGGGTACCCACCCACCACGCCCCCCCCCCCCCCACCTGATGACTCGTAAACAAAATTCGCCCCCCCCCCCCCTGACGGGCGTATAAAAATGGTTCAATGTCGAATTTGGTTCTATATTTTTGGTTCTTCGTGAAGAACCAAATCATGTATGTTTGGTTCTTCATTTAGTTCTCCGACTGGGACAAACCTGGGAATCAGTTCCCCGGTGAACCAAATGTTCTCTTTATGTACAGGCTAATTTCTGACGCTAAGTATATAGAATACAGAGTTATGGTTCGTGTAGAATTCAATTAATCAAATGTCCCGAAGCAAGATCCGCTTTTATTGGGGAAAATACAATTATCTATAGTTTGTGAAGGTTTGTTAGGGTAAATTTAGTGAATTCGCTACGCTTTTCTCTTCCAATCCTATATAAACATCGTCTGCGTTTCTCCTCTCATCCTATACAAATATCGTCTGCACTAGTTGCCACTGATGGTGTAAATTTACCCTCCATGATTTTTCTTTCATGTGATTTAGCTGCGGGGACTGCTCGCAGCGAGTCGCTGAATACTTTGCGCACTTTTTGACGAGCCTATTTCAAAGGATGCTGCATCGATTTTCGCCAGGGGGTCACACCTTTTATCTCAGTTTTCCCGTGGGGTAAATCTATATTCGAGAACATTCCAGTTAACTAGAAATTTGAGTTAATACATCGTGACGACGGAAACTCGTGTGAACTAATGTAGGTTTTTTTTTTATTCGGAGTTTCGTATATAGATTTCCAACCAAGCATGCTGAGTAAAGGGTGACAACAATCAGCAAATGCATATATAACTCACGTTCGTGCTCTAAATGGTGTATTCATCTAGAAAAATACAACACAAAGCACAAGTAAGATTCGTGTCCCTTATTTTTTTTATATTTTAATTAACTGTGATTTGATTGGATGGAGCGAACTATCGCCCGGGCTAAGTCTTCGAACTATTTATCTTCATGATTGACGCAAGGCAGAATTTGGCGCGACGCCAGAATTGTGACGATTCTAGTGCGAAGCAAAAGTTTTGCGAATTGTCACCTCCTTCAACCGATAGTCACCAAACTTCATACGGTACTTCGATGTGACCATTATATAGAGATATTCACAAATATAAAAAAAAAGCCGCCATTGGCCATCTTGAATTTCACATTTGAACCAAATGAAGGTTGGAACATTTCAACTAACTGGTACCTCAAACTTTCCAAGTGTTGGAAATTTCCAAACTGACACCCCCTATACCAAACCAAACTGTTGACCACAGTAGAAATGTATCCTGACGTTGGTCTAAAAACAACATACAACTGACACTAATTACTGGTTGCATGGAAAATCAAACATTAAAATTATTTTAATTTATATGGTGTAAAATTTATAACTAACATTGTGTCATTTCCAACTGTTGAAAGTTTTGACAAAATTTGGGGTTGGGGCAATAATACCCCCCGCCCTGTCGTCACGCCACTGGGTACGCCGCTGAGCGTGCGGTTCTATTTTTATTACATATCTCCGTATCATAGTAAGTTGACTCACAATCGTACATCTCCGGTACAGAAAATGTGAATTTAATTGAGTTTTAACGGCATTTTAGGATTAACGCATGCAACAATCATACAGGGAACCCGTCTATCCGTGAGTGACCTTGACCCATCTTTAATGATGCGTTCGAAATTAAATTCTGTGCCTCGACAAACATATTCTTGAAATGAATCATCTCATCGATTGATCGCTTATTGTTTCTTTATTGTCGTGATTGAAAAAGTTAAATTAGTAATGGCGATAACCAGTCTAACAACACTGAATGAAATAGTTCCGTCGACAGATTGCACTAGTGCGATTCTGAGAATTATCACACGCCTGGAATCTCGTGCGATCATGCGAATTACGTTGATAGATATGTAATAAACAAATGTACACCATTCAGTCTTACGTAATGTCAACTGACAACCCGGGTCGTTGTTGTGTTTTATACAGAAACTTGTTATTCATTTGTGTAAGCTAAAGGTCAATCCACACCGGACGCGAGAGCGCGATTATAACGGCCGTTTTCTGTCGACCGTAGCAGTTCAAAGCGCGCGATTTTTATATTCACACTACAAGCGACTGAATCGCTGACAACGAGGCGACCATGTGCAGCAGTGATTTTATGCTTCGTCGATGTTTCGCTTTGTGGCAAACCAGTGGGATAATTGGGTCGCTGTCAAATAGGATATTTATACGCGCGTGTTCCTTCTATTTGAAGGCGACACATTCATTCGTCATCGCGATAACAAAGGTGGTGGGGGACTTTAGCGACATGCTGATAACTGAAGTGCCAGGATAAAAGAGAACAGGAAATCCTGACAAGAGCTCGACGTAATAACAGGATCGTCTGAAAAACTCTTACATGCAATGTACATGTTTAGCAAATTCTGAATAAAATGTCCATATACATAGCATTTGTGACCTGCCTGTAAATGATGCACTCAATCGATTATCTACCCTAACCGTCGCGCGCGACTAAGCGATCCAGTCGCTTTGGGTGTGAATATAAAAATCGCGCGCTTAATTGAACCGCTACGGACGACAGAAAACGCGCCCGGTGTGCATGGATTGACCCTTAGTCTCTGCCGCTGTTAAAGATGGTCTCTCTGTTCATATAACAAGTTTTATATAGTTTCCGGGGTATATAATAATATATATGAGTCGAAGGCAACTGTTTGGAAACTCTTATATATATATCAGCTAATATTGATTTAGTATCGATATAGTTTCTTATATAATGCGATAATCAATTGGGGCAATTTTTCGTTACTATTTTAAGATTGTTTTTAGATATTGTAATCCCGCATAGCACTACGCTCTGAACGAACGCGAGCCGTATAAAATGTACCAAATTGATTGTATGTATGTATATTATACCAGAATATTCGAAATAAAACCAACAGTGATTGATAGAAGCGTTTCCGGATAGGGGTTTTCTATTCATATTTATTATTTTATACCAAGGAAACTATATAAAACTTGTTATATGAAGAATTTAACCATTTTTAACATCGATTTGTCACCAATTAAAGGTACTCAATCCGATCAGACGGTCCCCATACCATCAAGATACAACAACAACAACAAAATTTCTTCAAAATACGCTTTAGTTATCAGAATCGATTTGTTGCAACAAAATAATGCTAACCACTTTCAATTGTGTTATAAAATTACCCAAAACTTGTTATTTATCAACATTTTGTTCAACGTATTATGACTAAAGTATCACGAAATTTGACCGTATTACCACTTGATTTTAGAGTTATCCATCTTCATCCGCAATTTTTATCCGAGATCCTCCGTTTGACCACGTGTTTCTGGGCCACATATTATTACACATCTCGAGAATAACAAACTTCAAAAATCGATATCTGATCAGCTGTGATGGGTGGGTTCCTCGACTCGAATCAAATGTTTTACCCCCGAAGCCAAAGAAATAGTAATTTAGGAGCGTCTGATCGGATTGAGTACCTTTAACAATTTTACAGAATTTTCATCACAGCGTTAAAAGAAAAATGTTGCCGGTACATATCGGAAGTAAATTTAAGCAGACGACAATTATTGTGGACTTGGAAATTTCGGTCTGGTAATTCAACTGAAGAGGGGGTGCATGCAGTTGTAAATTCCAAGGTGAATACCCCTCCAAACTGAGACCATATAGCTACGCCCCTGTGTAATTACGCCGCGGGCTATGACTTAATTCACTGAAGTTGATTATATAGAATGCAGGCACGCAGTCTTATACACCCCCGGACAAGCGCAAAGAAGATACGATTTATCCCCCGGACATGCGCAAGAAACTGAGATTTCCAGTTTGTCAAGCTTTTCTAGAAGAAAACAGCCGCTGGCTACAATAAACATAACACGGCCAATATCGAATGGAAATGGGCGGAATTATATATGTGAGGGGGCCGCAGGGAAGATCCGATTGGCTTTCAGTATGCGCAGGTGAATGGCCCCGGGGTTTGTGTGGTAATGGATTCATAGTCTCGGGAACGGGGTAATGTAGAACGAGATTATACGAGATCATAATATAAGAATGCTTATATATATATGATGTAAGTGGCTGTAAGCTCATCTGGGAGATGGAAAACAGTTAGGTTATATCACATTTGATCAAGAACTAATTTTTTTCCTGAGTCAAGTTTTAGGGTCGACCCCATCTAAATTCAATCAGAATAAAATGAAAGAAAATTATTTTGTGATATGGGGCGTGCATGGATGACCAGACTGAACTCTGAGAACAAATGTGTAAAGTTTTTAATCTGGTAGCTTTTACGAGGTTTGTGTTTCAAATAGAACATATCTCATCTACTAACTAAATATGATATACTCACATATTCACTTATATTCATGTTGAGATTATAATTATAATTATGTCATGTGTCATTTATACACAATTTTGTATTTAGTGTGAATTTTTTTTTTTTTATTGAAAGTCGCATATTTTCCAAAAGAGATTTCATATTATGAGTATATATTACAAGTTATTATTACCTAACAGGAAACAAATTGGCACTGTCTTCCGAGACAATGGATTTCAATGAAAATGTGCACAAATGGTTATTTGTACTTGGAACACTCCCCATGTTATACAGTAAGTTGTCGACTAAATAATCCCGGACATTTCAAACTGCACCCCCCCCCACTTGAACAAGAAACTCATTGCCACCCCACCCTGACACCACTTATATGGTTTAAAAAGTGTACCAAAACGTCCAAAGTAGAAAAATATGCTGATGTTGGTCTAAAAAAGACAAATTACCTGCTGATTACTGGCTGGAAAATCAAACAATGAGAATATTTTAACCTATATTGGGTGTACAATTTCCAACTAATGTTGTGTCAGACATGAACAGTCCAGTTTGGGGGGAGGGGGGGGGGGGGTAGACGTCCAAACCCCACTGTCGCCACGTCCCTGCTCCCTGATGCATCCAGTGGTGAGTAGTTACTTAATAACCGCTTGATTTAGTTATAATTAAATCCAATAAACAGGAACTGAATTTAAAATTAAGATGCACCATAAAATATTTTTAAATATAATAAATAAATGTCAGAGAAGCCATGCCCCTTTAATTCATTGTCTCGTGTGGAGTAGTATATAGTGCTGTCACCGTGACACTTACATGCATGTTTTAGCGTATAAAGGTGTTCTCGGGCACGGGATTTCGATGGCAGTCTTCGGGAATTTGAGAAATTTGGGTAAAACAAAGATGGTGGTCAAAATGGTCGAACTTGTGACCAGAAATAGGTTGTTATCCGCTTGGATTGAAAAAAAAATCATAACATCACAGAATTACGACAACGAATATGTTTTTTGGACCAAGCTAGCTGTGTATCATGTAGCTCATTGTTCGATAATACGTGCAATGATAGCCATCAAGATGGTGATCTTAATTTCTAATTAAATTCAAATATTAAAAATATTAAATTCACAACGTGTTTAACAGGTTAATTATTCCGTAGCCGGTGGATTATTTAGTATGATACCAAAGATCACAGAAATCCTGAGTAATAAACTGTATACGTGAAAACATGCATTAGACATATATGGGGCATATGCGGTCGGACTAATGGGCATCTTGCCCCGGGCGGCAGTGGCTTTCCTAGATCATGCCATGGATCTATACCTATATATAACTACGCGCGTAGATATCATACTCTACCAGTACAAAACCTGACGTTTTGATGTTTCAGACCCATTCTGACAGGGAATTTTATAATATGGAACAAATAAGGCAGTGAATATATATATTTGATAATAATTGTTCCTCAATAATCTACTTCAAAGTAGGGGCGGTCCCACGCAGACCGAGTTTGCATTCTTTTTGTGACTTTTGTGTGCCAATATCGCAATAAAGATTGAATGAATCTCCTTTACCTGGATAAATTCCATGATTGTAAGCGATGCAAAACAAAATCGCACACAAACCCACTTAAAACGTGCAATTTTGAGTTGAAATATTCGCATACAGTGGAATACATTATTAAGGAACAGTTATTAACTAAGAAATATAATACATGCACTGTCCCCCCCCCCCCCTCTCCAATATTATATATTCCCTGTAACAACATTCCCTGGTTTTGAACGGGTCGAGTCTAGAGATCTTTGGATTCCCTGAACCGATTTCTGTTTTTCTTTTCCCAGTATAGTTCTTATAATCGAATGGGGTTGCATAACTCTGTTAATAAACAGTATAATTATTTTATTTATGCAGACGACAAAATCCAACATTGATGAGAAACAACAAACTATAACAATAACATTTGACTGGATTTCATTACATATATATGGGAATGGGTTGGGCGAGTGATGAGTGGGCACAGACAACAAGGCATAGTTCATTTCCCTGGCTACGCTGTCTGACCACAAACTGCAAGGCAGAGTTCAGTCCACTGGCTACGCTGTATGACTATAAGCGAGATCACTGATTCGCGGTCATATTGGATTCATCCAGCCCCTGTTCCGCGGTTTAAGTGCTACAGGTCAAAGTTATTGAGGTGCATTCCATCTAGCTTTTCAATATTCATGAATTCCATATATTTTATTATGAATATTCAAAAGTTCCACATATGGAATGCACCTCCAGAACTTTGACCTGCAGTATTTAAACCGCGAAACGGGGGTGGATAAATATAAATATGGCCGCGACTCAGTGCTCTCGCTTATTGTCATGTGTACGGATTTCTCACATTTTACAATATTCATTTTATGTTGTTGTCAACTCATGCGGTAATTTTATAACAAACCAAACTGCCTATATTACATCGACAAATTACCATAATTATATTGATAGTTAGTCGAAAACATTTGAGGCAAAATAGTGCTCCCGAATAGATCCATATGCGGTGTTCACCGTTGATTGGTTCCCACGTGTTTGCAAGCACAGTCATGATTTTAAACACAGTCTGTTCAAAGGAACACTCTTTGTTTGACAACTCGGCTTCGACAATATATATGCTAACGAGTAGCGATTATATAAATTGTGAAATTACGGGTTTATGTAGTTTTCCTTGTTTTGTATGTACCGTATTGAGTTATCTATCTTAGATAAAAATCATCCAAAATGTTTCGCTGAATAATCTTCTAATATATACTATCTTGGGCTACAATCACATGGCCACCATATTATTACATGGTGGCAGTGGTGGGTTGGTTCCCACGTGTTTGCAAGCACGGGCATGATTTAAACTGAGTCTGTTCAAAGGAACATTCTTTGTTTGACAACTCGGCTTCGACAATATATATACATGTGATAATATAAATTGTGAAATTACTGGTTTATGTTGTTTTCCTTGTTTTGTATGTACCTTATTGAGTTATCGATCTTAGATAAAAATCATCTAATATGTGTCGCTGAATAATCTTCTTATATACTGTCTCGGGCTACAAGCATATATGGACGTCATAATATTACGTGGTGGCAGCGGTGGAATGCGAACTTCACGATTAAACCCACGCCTCCGAAGAAACGTCTCGCTGAATAATCTTCTAATACACTATCGTATGGTCATCATAATATTACAAATATACCTACATTTTTTTTATATTTACTGAGGCGGTACCGATCAAGCTGCCATTTTGAATATGGGTTTTCCAAAATCCAATATCTAAATATAAAATGACCATTAAATAGTGCGGACGTGATAGTAGTGGTAAGACAGCGTAGCGAGGGGACTGAACTCTGCCCTGCAGTGATGAGTCGTGGGCTCTGTAAGTAGCATAAACACACAATCGACGCTGAGAGAGCTTGACTGCAGTACTGTTCAATCGAAAAAAAATATCTTTAAAAAATAGAATGACCCTTGACATTCCCTATATTGAACTCTCGTCTTTCCGAACCACACATGTATAGGGATTGGATGATCGCCTTTATCTCAACCAATCGACAATGGGTAGAGTGGACGCTCTAATGGGTAGAGTGGACGCTCTAATGGGTAGAGTGGACGCTCTAATGGGTAGAGTGGACGCTCTAATAAAAACAATAGAATGTTACTTTTAAAGATGGTCTATCTCTTCCTATAACAAGTTTTATATAGTTTCCTGGATACAAAATACCAAATATGAACCGAAGACCCCTGTCCGGAAACGCTTCAATCAATTATTATTGATCTCCGATGTGTAAATACTATAAGCAGCTAATCTTGTCTCTTAAACTGTTTATGTCCGTGAGGGTGATTTGGAATCGAGCCCGATATCTGCTCAAATCCCCTCACGGACATAAACAGTTTAAGTGACGGTACTATATATAGCTATATATTATATATATAACAATGAGGTGGCTCATTATTTCGTAAACTATAGTAATATGTGTGATTTGGGTGACATATAATCTCGAATCCAAATAAAATTGATAATGAAGTTATATATTCTCAACATTCATATTTATATGGGAACGGGATTTACAGTTAGCTGACAGAAATTGATACATAGTTAATTCGCTATCTTTTTTTGTTGAGTTATTTATATTGGTGCAAGAAGAAAACGATGAACACACACTTCGATGTGAGACATTGTGCCGCCATTTTCGAGCAAATTATGATGTATAGGTTCCCGGTCGTGAACTCAAATTTAACAACTGATTTTTTTTGTTTATATGTTTGTGCTGCTCCTATACGCATTCGACCGAGACAGATTTGAGGACATACCATTTTCGCTGACAAAAGGCCTTGTATTCCCCGCCGTTTCACCTATACTTAAAGGTACTCAACCCGATAAAACTCCTCTCAATTACTATTTCATTGGCTTCGGGGGTCAAAAATATTTGATTCGAGTCGAGGAAGTCACCCATCAAAGCTCAGATTTGTTAGATATCGATTTTAGAAATCTATTATTTTTCATTATCGGGAATACTATCTGGCCCAGAACTCAGTCAAAATTGCGTTAAAATTACCACTTGATTTTAGAGTTATTCATCCTTGTCTGTTTGAATAGATTTGGAGTACACATCCAGAGCAAATTACGGCAGTTATTGGTACTCATCTCGAGAACATAACAAATTTGAAAAATCAATATCTAATAACTCTGAGCTTTGTTTGATGGGTTCCTCGACTCGAATCAAATATTTTTTACCCCCAAAGCCAAAGAAATAGTAATATAGGACCCTCTGATCGGATTGTTGTTGTTGGAATCTGTTGAGATGGGGACCCTCTTTACGGGTTGAGTACCTTTAAATATCAGGAACATATCATAGTATAGAAAAAACAACGAAGGGCATGTCGAATCCCAGTCATATACTTAACTTCCTGATTAATTATCCCCTTCTCTCTCTCGTGGTAGTCTTTTCAAGATCGACATTATGAAAAAAACAGACTCGTTGAGAGCTCCCTTTCGTGGGTTTTCAGAGTTTCAATCAGGATAGATATATAACTCTGTAAACATACAGATGTGGGGTTTTCGCCTCTAACGATAATCACTATATATAGGCAGCAATTCGAACCCAACCCGACTGACGCTCCACACTGGAAATGCGACCGGAAACGTCCTATTCCAACCGGAAGTGCAGAGTATAAGGTTATTCCATGCAGATTGACAGACTACTTGTGGCTCGGGTGTGCATGATATTTCCGGTTGGAATTCAGCGATCAATATACATAGGACATGCTGATCTGAACCCAGATTTATCGACGCTTCAGATTGCTTTGCAATTACGGGTAAACAAATACTCGCTGAACTGTTGTCCTTCCACTCCACCGCCAGACGACGCCACAAGCGTGAAGCCATTGTTGAATAACCTCTGCAGAACCTGCACGGAGTTCAGTTTACAGAATCCATTCAACGGGAAGCGAATGACATGAACGTTGTCCATGTTCCACCCAGAGTTCCTCGAGTCTAACAACGCTGAACTCAGTTCCGGGAATACCTCCTCCAACAGATTCCTGTCTGCGCTCAACGAAATTCTCTCCCCTAGATCCGGGCTAATGCTGACGGCGACCACGTCACAAAACTCCCCGGATGGATGCTCTTTCTTGATCTGACTGGGCTTTAATAAACCAGACGACCCTATGTCTGCGTTTTGGCGCTCTCTTCGCTTGCGTTTCATAATTTCGACTTCTTTCATCATTCCAGATAGATCGAAGTATCGCGCTTCCTCGTATAGCTGATCAAGTTCTTTGAAGTCCGATGGTAACACGACTTTTCCTGCTCTGAGATAGTTGAGAATATATCGGAATATTTTCCCATCCCTGTCGATGAAGTAGTGTTGTTTGAGGCTATCGAGAACGATAGGACAGCTGCCATTGAACATTCGCCCGAGCCTCGACTCACCCAACCTGAAAGAGAAATATCTATGTTTGAATGGATATTTTACTTTCATACAATATTGATGTGTGTTTTGACAAAATGACCACATATTACGAACATTATATACATGTACATGTACATTCCAAGCACGATTAAGTAGCGTAAAAAATGTCATGTTACTACGAACCGGGCGGCTGGTTACTATGGTTACTACGAACCGGGCGGCTGGTTCGGTTGGGACAAGCACCAGTCTAATTCGCGAAATTCGACAACAGTTTCTGTCTATAAGTTTTCACTTCGTGGAAGTAAAAGTAAATTAATTTTAAAGGTACTCAATCCGTAAAGAGGGTCCCCATCTCAACAGATTCCAACAACAACAATCCGATCAGAGGGTCCTATATTACTATTTCTTTGGCTTTGGGGGTAAAAAATATTTGATTCGAGTCGAGGAACCCATCAAACAAAGCTCAGAGTTATTAGATATTGATTTTTGAAATTTGTTATTAACTCGAGATGAGTACTAATAACTGCCGTAATCTGCTCTGGATGTGTACTCCAAATCTATTCAAACAGACAAGGATGGATAACTCTAAAATCAGGTGGTAATTTTAACGCAATTTTGACTGAGTTCTGGGCCAGATAGTATTCCCGATAATGAAAAATAATAGATTTCTAAAATCGATATCTAACAAATCTGAGCTTTGATGGGTGACTTCCTCGACTCGAATCAAATATTTTTGACCCCCGAAGCCATTGAAATAGTAATTGAGAGGAGTTTTATCGGATTGAGTACCTTTAATAGGGGATATTCGTCTCGAAGTTAATAACATTGCTTAGTAACTGAACATTGCTATATATCTAGCGACCGTCCATCATTGTTTCTGCGAATCGTACGTCTGTTTATTTGCGCGCACTAAATATATCGTGTTGAATAGACTAGCCGTTCATGGTCCAACAAACTGAAAACTTAGTAACCTGACCCCTCGAGTTTTGACCGAATTAAATATATTTGGAGGTTTCTGAGAAATGAATATAAAAACCTGCTGATAGTTATCGGATTTTGATTAACTTTTCACTGAAGTCTTATTTCATTTTTTTTTTAGTCTTAGTTAAAGGGGTACTGTACGCCAAATGTTGTTGTTGGTTTCTATAGTCTCCGAGTCGGAGAATAAGGTAACAATTTTTTCATTATTTGAAAGTCTGTTGAGTACGAAGTAGTGTTACGGATGACAAATTTACCGGAATGCAAAAATACAAATTGTCGTTGTCGAGTAATTTTTGTACAGTTTTCAACCAAATGAATCAAATAAAAGTTATATTATAGGCATACTAGTCCCATATAATCATTTAAGTTATTGTATCGTCGCTAGTCAGTGAGTGGCTTGGGTGTTCTCCCCGTATCATCATAATATTTTAAGCGATTGTGTGTGCGATCGGTTTAATAATCCAGTATCCCTCAATTACTTTGTTTGATTACGGAAATTCGTAATTTAATTGACGCCATTTTATGGCTCCAGTCATAAATTCAATTTATATCAAATTATTAACTTTTAAATTATTAAATTTTAAGAGCCTATTAACCTGAGCGTTTACAGAATACATCTTCGACTCAAATTACTTATGTTTCTATATATTATCTAGATCGTTGTTGTCACCGGAAATTTAATGAAAATGGCGTACAGTACCCCTTTAACTAAAATGTTAGATTTAATTACGAAAATAGACATGATGGTAGCGGTCAAACCAGCGTAGCGAGGGGACAGAACTCTGTCTTGCATCTTGTCCACATGGTTCACACTTTACGCGTGTCCAGATTTAGAACTCTTATGTATGTTCTGGTTGATTGATTGATGTTTTAATGATAACTCATCAGTATTATTATGAACTAAATATATAGAGAGAGAGTTATATAAACATATGTACACTTGGTTGTCGAATTCTGGGTCCGTTTTGTGTGTAATCATCGTCGTCATCATCATCATGATCGATAAATTTTACGTCTTATATACGTTTTAGTGTGCTGCCCATCGCCTCCCGTATATAATATATTTTGTTTTCGTTCGGACCCGACTGTAGCTTATAAATACAGAAAATTTACTTGCCCCGGGTGCCGTACGAGTTCGATTCTTTGGTTCTAAGATCACTCAACGGTAAAATCTAGCACATAGCTTCGGGCATGCCCGAGTCTAATCTAAAAAGCTTCTATAGAGGTTTTATGTCATAACTTAAACAGAACTGAATGAACAAAGGTATCACATGATTGTGGTGTGTGTTCCTCGTGCACGCTGCCTCGCGATTATGCGAAAGATAATTAACCATTCTACACTAAAGCATCATTGAGTAGTTATCCCATGCATAGGAAATGTTCATATATAATAGGTCTGAACTTTTATATCAAAATATTTTTCTTCGATAAATAGGGCTTCTTCTGCCTTTTATTTAACTGTCGTCTGCTTGTATCACCTTAATCTTTTCATGACGGGATCTGCGCTGGTGCAGCATTAAAGATCCTGCACCGCCAGTGCATTAGCTTGTGCGAGTCTCACAGGGATCATTTGGGATAACATTTGGATCTATAAGCTCACTCGATGGGAAAACTAGTAAAAAGCTCAGGGTATTCCCGATGTCTCATCTAAAAAAAAACTTCTATAGAGTTTTATGTCATCACTTAAACAGAACTGAATAAACAAAACCTATTGCATGTGAATGTTGTTCACCGTGTTGTATGCTGAAGCAAATTCATACACAGATGGTCGGAGATGACTGATGTCAAAAGTTGGCATGGATACATTTTGACTCTAAGGGCCATACCTCTGATAAAAATGAATGGACGAAATAAATATCCTTTTCGCCATGCTGGTTCGTGAGCGTTCAAATTCGACTTATAGTATAGTAGTCTATTATAGCCATGGGGTCGATGATTCGTATGGACCATGAGGCTATATCGGGTGATTGAATCTTCTTTTTTTTTTCAAATTCCCAAGCAATATATCACACATAACAGTTACATTTACCCATTTACATTTGAGTACCATCAATTTGGTACTACATATTACCAACATTTGGCACTACATAGCATCAGCATTTGGTACTAGATAGTACCTATTTATATTTAGTACTAATAATTTGGTACTACATTGTACCAACATTTGGTACCAAATAGCATCTACAATTCTACATAAACAATTTGGTACTACGTAGTACCAAAATTGTACACCAACATTAGTACCTGTATATAAGAAGTTGATGCTCTAGATTACCAGTATGGTGGTACTCCGCACAGGAAAATGATAGCATTAAATGTTGGTATATGTAGCACACTGGTTATTAAAGGTACTCAATCCTATTCGATTGTCCCCATATCATCAGATTCCAACAACAACAACAAATTTTGAAATGCCGCTTCAGTTATCAGAATCTATTATTCGCTCACAAATAATGCTAACCACAGTCAACTATAGTATAAAAATTGCCCAACACGTGTTACTTATCAACATTTCGTTCAACGAAATCTAGCGACTTGTCACATGTCTACGTCACTTGTTGTTAGAGTTATCCATCTTCATCCGCAATTTGGTCCAAGACCGTCGGCTTGATGAATATTTGCCAGGCCGCCAAAATTACACGTCTCGGGAAATAACTAATATCAAAAATCGACATCTGATCACTCTGAGATTTGATGGGTGGATTCCTCGACTCGAATAAAATATTTTTACACCCGAATCCAAAGAAATAGTAATTTGGGAGCGTTAATTCGGATTATCCATCTTTAAGAGTTTATGTCCTAAATGTTAGTGTGTACGTTGTCTTCTACATTATGTTTTCTCGTTCGGACCAATGACTGTACCTTAGAAAATTTAGTTGCCTCGGGTGACGTAGATTTTAATTCTTTGGATCTAAGCTCACTCGATGGAAAAAATAGCACATAGCTCCGGGCATGCCCGGGTCTAATCTAAAAAGCTTTTAGAGTTTTATGTGAAATGGTGTCTGAAAATCCGCTTTTCTGTGTGCAAATAATTACAGCAAAAGTCTGATCTTAGCCTCCGGGGCGTAGATACCGCGATCAAACGCGAACAATGCCGAGTGGGGACACATGTATGTGTGTCCCGCTAGGCCACATTAAATAATATCATTGCTTACCCTGACCCTACCCAAAATGTCAAGAGTAAGTATAGGTATTGGTGGGTGGTTTATTTTATTTGTTTCAAATTACAAATAATAATTGGACTGGTTTATGTTTAATAACTGTTGAGATTTGTATATATTCATCTATTATAAATATCATAAAAGTCATGTAGCCTTTATCTTTGAAGCTATGTTTAAAGGTACACCATCCGATCCAATGGTCCCCGAATCATCAGATTTCAACAACAAAAACAACAACATTTCTTCAAATCACGCTTAAATTTAGTTATAAGAATCTATTAATTACCCAAAACTAATGCCAACCACTTTCAACTCTATAGTATAAAATTTTCCAAAACGTGTTATATTTATTAACATATTAACATTTTGTTCAACGAAATTTGGTATCGAGAGTATGTCGGTCGGCTCGTCGAATATTTGATAGGCCGCCAAATATTCCAGGTGGTGAAAAATAATATATATATATATATATATATAATGAAAATTCTCTGGGAAGCCAATAAATATTTTGAGTATGGTTTTTAGGATCAGGTCGAAACAAACACAATTTTAATGTTGTCCTTACCGAGGAGTGCATATGTCTATTTTATTGACCCGATTAATGTCAGCCAGGGGTGTTACACATTTATTTCGCATCAAATGATTTGTTTCTTGCCCAGATAGAAAAATCATGCCCTCGAGCAATGAATACATAAAACGGAGAAAACGGATTAGCAATCGAAACGATACACCAAGTAAAAAGGAATATAAAAATTAATTACATCGACAATCTGAACAAATAACAGCCACACAGACAAGGGTCCTTGTTTCAAATTTCGTTGACAAATTTCTAACTCATATGGTTTCAGAAGTGATTTTTCTTTCCCTATCAATGTTCACTATACACGCGCGACAGTTATGGAACACGGTAACATATGTCTCCATATCATTACATTCCACCAACAACATTTCTTCAACATGCCGCTTCAGTTATCAGAATCGATTAATTGCCAACAAAATAATGTTAACCGCTGTCAACTGTATATGGTATAAAATTGCACAAAAAGTGGTATCTATCAACATTTGGTTCAACTCAATTTGGTACCGAGACTATGCCGGTCGGTATTCATCGAATATTTGCCAAGCCGCCAAATCTAAAATTGTTTACACCCGAAGCCGATATATGATATTTTGGCTAAGCTTAAAATTATCAATATTCGAACAATTTGATGCTATAAAGGCTGCGTACCAGTCTTCTTGCTGAATCCTGGATACCGGTTAAACGGACATATTATAAAGGCTGCGGACCAGCCTTCTTGTTGAATCCTGGATACCGGTTAAACGGGCATATTATAATAGTAACATTTATGTATTTATGTATCTATACCATTATATGCTGTGTTTATATAATCATGCATCTGATATGATTTCCTCGATAAACCTATATATGTATATACACATGTACAATATAATTGACATTGCTTGCAAAATGTATGCCTAATCGCAACACAACTATTTTCACCATCGAACCGTAATTTCATTCACCTGCATGGGTCATTTGAGTGTGATATACATGTAGCAGTTTTCATACATGCACATTCACATACCCTGACTGAAGTTTTTGTTATAAGACAATAGCTAAATAACCGTATCTTCTTCGTTTTATTATATGCCATTCTTAACCGACTACCTCGTCAACAATATTTTATTTTCCGTAAGTACTACAAAGGTACATGCTATCCGGATGCGTGCGACATATCATCAAAACACTGCAGTACTGTGCAGTTATGTACATTGGATCAGTGATTAAAGCATATCAATTAACGCTGCAATTATTATATTATATCTTGCCTGTAAATACTTGAAATAATGTACATATATACTCTCCTATGATGGAGGTCAATAAACAATTCACAAGACATCATCACTGTGGTGATTCGACAATAAGACCGATTATTTGTTTCAATTTCGTGATAAAATTACAAATTCTCATCTCTTATATCTCCATATCACGTTTCACTATATACACGGAAGTAACGGTCCAATGGTGACAAGAGCTGGAATACCAATTACTGTGCACAGCAAAAAAAAAACCGGAACCAATGATTTGGTTCTATAATCTGTCTCAATAGGGGTTCCTAAAATAGGGTAAGGTCTTCGTCGGAATGGTGTGACACCTAACCCAGAACCAATTTTTCATACCGTATTTTTCAGAGAAACAAAGAACCATTTGGTTCAACCTGGAACCAGAGACTTTGGAGTAATATTATATATATTAATGTAATAAAAGTGGAGAAAAACATGTTTTAAAACATTCGTTAATTCAGTGATGTTTTGGGGCTAAAGTTCTAGATGTTTTCCCATTTAATTTATCCTTTAGGGGAGTGCCCACCCAGATATGCCTGCTGGTAAGTGGGATAACTACGCCAGCGACCGACAACTCTCAATGTAATTCGCAAAAATCTAAGGTACTAAAACCACACTGACCTTGTCAATGTTTCCAAGGTCGAAGTGTAGATGACCCCTCCAACGTCTATATGCACCGGCGCCGTGTACCGTGTGGGCGTGGCCGGGCATGGTACCCCGGACATTTTGGTGTACGTCTGTCCGTTAGGGGTCGTTCCCGGATTAGGAGAAGCCGGTCCATTGTAGTGATGGTTGGGAACCATGGCAACGGGTGTGTTCTGTGGTGGTGACGAATTTGGCGGCAGACCGACCGGTCCCGGCGAAGACATCGTTCTCTTCGGTAAATGAATGGTTGTAGATTCTGTTGAGAAAGAAACAATAGCATGTATATACACGTGGGATCGAGGGACAATACTTGATTGTTGTTGTAGGGTGTCCCACTTTGACGTACCCCCATCTTGAAGAGCAATATACATTCTGAGAGAGAAACGTTTATAGTTGGTGACAGTTTTTCCTTTTTTGGGAGTAAAAAACTTGGAAATTCCAATGGAAATTTCGGAATTTGTCCAACTTATCCCCATTTACACCATGTCACCACGCCTTGCTCGATGTGTCGGACGAAACAGTCGACACCGAAGCTGCAAATTTTATGTCCGAAACAGTATGTTATATAGCACTCCACAACAAATTTCGCATATACAGAGTGAATTGTCAACTCAATATAATATTTCACATGTGTTTTGAAAGATCCAGATGTATGCGAGTCTCCATTTATTGGGTTACTGACTCTGAAAGGCAAATGGAACGATATATAATATAGAGCATGTGCATACTTATGCCAGTGCAGGTTTCTATACTTATATATATTTCAGAACTCGGATACTATGCCCGCTTGAAGAATTTAATTATTCCTGTATAATTACCGAAAGTCTACGGCATTATATCAGAGAATATGGTTTGTGAATTCCTTAAATCTGTGTAAACACCAAACAATCGATTCCGCTATCCAGTGCTGCAAATTATCTACGTATTAAGGCTGAAGGGGTCACTTTCACCTAAAAGTGCTGAAGGCAATACACAGGTTTAGAAGTTTAGAAAATGTGCTGAATGGTCACAAGGTTTGTGATCGGCACTAAAGCAGTTATTGGAAGTATGGCGCCCATCAGCAGTTTGTTTTCAGTTCATTTTAATTTTCATTGCAACGTAAACAATAATTATCCAACAGAAATCATGGCAGACGCGAAAAGTAAACGTCATTTAGAACGAGAATTCAAAACCTGTGTACACTTCAGCACATTTGCAAAACCTGTGTACCGTTCAGCACTTCTTTTTGGTGAGAGTGACCCCTTCAGCTGTATTAAGGATGATGATACATGTCGCCCATCGGTAAATAACTTTGCTAGAAATTATTATGCAAAGCATTTGAGAATCTGAAGACACGCGCAGGAGAAGTTTTTCGCGTCCCTTTATAAGATCCACGGATTTCAAACTGAAACTTTCGCAACGACGGGGTTCGATCCATGCAGGACAATTCCAAAACCAATGGTTGTTAACTGAGAGAAACTCTGAAAGTGAATGCAGTAAGAATTTGGAATATGTAGCCGACATTGCGCGATGTATAAACGCAACGTCCTATTCGGATAAAGGATTAAGAAACAGTAATTTCGTCACCGGAAGTAAATTATAATCACGTGGTCTGCCCCGCGTGTTGTCCACGAGTGTAATAGTCCTGATTTACCATATGAATTATGATCATAAGTGTTTTAGCAATGTTCAGTTCAGTTGGCGTGGAAGTCCATTATGTGTGTGATGAGCACCTTTGTTCCTTGTTTGCACGATCCGGTGTTCTTTGGGTGCCATGATGAAGTGTGACCAGTGCATGTGAATATGGGACTAAAATTCAACCATCTTTAAACTTCGAACTTCAAACCTATGTTTCATGGGCCTACTCAGCATATATATTACTCTTTCTATACTAAATACCCATTGAAGAGTAGTTCCTTGGGACATGTTCAGATAGTAAGCTAAAAAGGTCGTTTGTTGAGCATATTATCTGAACATTTTCCGCATATATATGAATATGAATAATTCTGCTTTTATATTATCTGTTTTTCTGTCTGTCGTCCGCTTTTAATACCCGAACACCCCTCGAAATGAGTAATAGACCAATCCCATTTACACTTTTAACTGAATCGGAGAGTCCATTTAGTATAGAAAGGGTTCACATTTAGTATAGAAAGGGTTCACTTACCTCAAGAGCTCCAGATGAAGCCTTAAACTTAGTAAAACAGCGAATTTAATCCGGTATAAGCGGGGCAGGTGTTTGAATTTTCCCTGATCCGTATTCTACCACGAGCTATTTCAAACTGAACATTGGCGTCTAGATTCATCAATAAATGATAGGAGAAACAGGCTGGCTGTTGTATGGCAAGGCCCCGGGTCTACCCCGCGGGCAGACGACACTTTCGCGCGCTCTTCTTGATTACAGCTTTTAGCTCCATGGTTACGTAGCCCGAGGCGCACGAATACATTTGCGGTCGAACTGCAATCTTTAGAACAGCGGAACTCGTGAAATAGGAGCCCGAAACGGAGCCCGAGGCACACGGTATTTTTTCTGGTTTAAAACAACACAAATTGTGAATATAGTTAGCGCGTCGTTTGGTTTGAGTAAACTACGAAGCTTTTCGCCCACTGTGTATCCGCGCTATTAATGCTGTGAACTTCTCTATAACTTAATATCGCCTCAATCGAATTTGTGTTGCGCGTCGACTGCCGGGTTTATTGGATTATAATGTTAGCAAATCACACAGAAGACTTCGATATAACTCGGAGTTCCCGGGAACCTTACTCAGGGCCACCCAAACGGGGGTCTCGATCGGCAAATCACAATCCTTCGATATAACTCGGTGGTCGATCCCGGAAACCGTACTCGCGGGCCACCCAAACGGGGGGTCTCGATCGGTAAATCACACGGAATTCTTCGATCTATACTCTGAGGCAATATATGTATACGTGCATGGGCCACCAAAACGGTGGTCTCAGCAAAGCACATGCACGTAATCCTTCGATATAACTCTGATGTCCCGGAAACCTTACTCGGGGGGGGGGGGGGGGGGGCAAACGGGGGTACGTCTTGGCAAATCATATACGGAATCCTTCGATATAACTCGGCGGTCCCGGAAACCTTACTCAGTGCCACCCAAACGGGGGTCTCGATCGGCTAATCACAATCCTTCGATATAACTCGGCGGTCCCGGAAACCTTACTCAGGGCCACCCAAACGGGGGTCTCGATCGGCTAATAACAATCCTTCGATATAACTCTGAGGTCCCGGAAACCTTGATTGTGGGCCACACACACGGGGATAACTCGCAGGTTCCAAAACATACACATGGGTCCGGAAACATGTTTTTTTATAATATATATTAGGCAACAGCAATATAATAATATATAGCTGAAGCTCAAATGATGGAAAAAGTAGTCACTTAAAAATAGTTTTCAAAATAACTCAGTTGTCGATAATACAAATTAGTGATATCATGCATGAGGGTATCAACCCCCCCCCCTTTTTTTCGGTACGCAGGATTCAGGGTGTTTTGATGCCGTACGCGGGATTCATACCCCCGAATTAACGGTATTCGGGTTCAAGCTAAACATCTTGGATGCAGGTTTTGATGGCGCAAAGTAATATTTTGTGATATTTATCTGTATGAATGAGTGGGTAGAATAGCTTCTTGGCCATATTTGACCACCATGCCATGATAAAGTATAATCGTATCATAACGGCCTCATAACGCGACCGGCATCATAATGTGTCTATGTAACTTCTGCTTGTAGCTGTCTGATATTAATACAGTCAATTTGTATGTCATTTATCGCATATTATTTCTTAACATGTATTCAGGATTCACCCCCCAAAATTAACTGGTATTCAGGATTCACCCCCCCCCCCCCCAAATTAACTGGTATTCAGGATTCACCCCCCAAAATTAACTGGTATATTCAGGATTCAGGGGGAGGGGGTGATACCCGCATGCATGTCCATGTAACTTTAACGTCTTACACTATATATATACAATAAAAATGCAGTTTAAAGGGGTACTGTACGCCATTTCCAATAAATTTCCGATGATAACAACGATCTATTATCGATAATATATAGAAACATAAGTAATTTGAGTCGAAGATGTATTCTGTAAACGCTCAGGTTAATAGGCTATCTTAAAATTTAATAATTTAAAAGTTAATAATTTAATATAAATTGAATTTATGGCTGGAGCCATAAAATGGCGTAAATTAAAATTACGAATTACCGTGTACCAGACGTAATCAAATTATAATTGAGGGATACTGGATTAGTAAACCCATTGCACACACGATCGGTTGAAACATTATGCTGATACGGGGAGACAACCCAAGCCACTCACTGACTAGTGACGATAAATGAGTATATGGGACTAGTATGCATATATAATATAACTTTTATTTGATACATTTGGTGGAAAAATGTACAAAAATTACTCGACAACGACAATTTGTATTTTTGCATTCCGGTAAATTTGTCATCCGTAACACTACTTCGTACTCAACAGACTTTCAAATAATGGAAAATTTGTTACCTTATTCTCCGACTCGGAGACTATAGAAACCAACAACAACATTTGGCGTACAGTATCCCTTTAAGCTTTCATGCATGGGGACATATAATATGTCGCGATCTATTAACAATTGAGAGTATTACCGGTGGCCTAATATTACGCAAAGTATTATGTCAATAATTTGATAATCTTCTGCGAAAACCCCAACTAAAATGTGGCCCATGCATACTATATGCCAATATATAGGGGGATCTGCATTTAGAAGATTCGAAATTCCGGAGGTCATATATCCGGGTCTATACTCTATAATGAAAAGAATTACTGGTGCATTAGAAATATTACCTCAATTATTCCCAATGTGAATAATTAATAAACTATATACTTTGGAAACCCAAATTAAAATTTGGCCCAGGCTAGTGGAGGTGCATTTGGAAATTTGAAGGAACACCATATATATAGCCACATCCCTGTTAACACGTTAAAATTCAAAGAGTGGAAATATAGTCACTTACAAAATTGTTTAAAAAAAATCAGTTACAGATGTTTTGCGTGGGTGTGAAGCCTTGGGTATGACGACATGACATTGTGTGTTGTTTTCCTGGAGACATATGTCAGATCTAATAACAATGAAGAGAATTACAGGTATTACGTCAATTATCACCAATTTATAAACTACATGGACAACCCCCACAGGTGCGAGCCCCAGGGTCTATACGAGAAAGGTGTGGTTATCATTATCTTGTAATATCATGATAATCTACAGCATCGATAAACATCATTGTTTGTATCAGTCGGCGAATGCATGGGATACAGGCGACATGCGAGAGGCGTGGCTTCAGGTGGAATTGGCGCTGAGGTCCACAATTCACGCAAAATCGATGCATGTGATGTTGCATAATGGTCGGATCAGATCAGATCAGTCGATTACATTCATGGTTAGATTATCACCCCGTAAACATGGTATCACGGACTCGGATTTGTTTCTCAATGTGCTCATGGAACGAGAGAAACAAACAATTGTAAATTGGAGTGGCGTCAAGAACAACGGAGCAATGGTTAAAGGCCCACTTAACTTTCGAACCCCCAGATCACATCATATAAAATATATGCCATATTATATACCATTTGAAAGAGGAAGCACCAAAACATTGTATTTTCAACTTATTCGATGTAATAAACTGTGAACATTTTGTTTTTGTTGAGATGCCGACGTATGTTCTGTGCTCAAGTTTCTGCACAAAGTCTATTTTTTTCAATTGAAGTGGAATAACTCTATATATTTAGATATAGAGTTATTCCCCTTACAT
Source organism: Siphonodentalium dalli (assembly GCA_032622095.1). Lineage (NCBI taxonomy): Eukaryota > Metazoa > Mollusca > Scaphopoda > Gadilida > Siphonodentaliidae > Siphonodentalium > Siphonodentalium dalli. Next base: position 160,513,415 of record CP136062.1, read on the forward strand.
TTAAAATAAACTATAGTTTGAATTCGGTTGCATTCTGGGAGCCACAACGAGCGAAGTGTTTTTATGATTTCAGCTATTTGCTATTACTCTATGAGCATCTTCTGAGACACATATGTTTCAAATGGTTATATATGAATTATAGTATTTTAATCATATTTTATGGCATAGATTGTTATTAAAACCGTATATCAAGTCACTATAAAAAAAATAATCGGTGACTCGAAAATTAAGTGGGCCTTTAACATAGTGTGTAAATTGTGACTGTTTCTACCGATGAATTAGCATGCATTGAGCAGAGCTCAATATCAATGATTGAATCACATCTGGCTTGCTGATTATCGCAACATTCCATCAGAAACACAACACGAAATGTTGGAGATGTGCTTTATGCACTCAAATTAATCGATATGTCAACAATTATATATTTAAAAGGACATGACTCGTTTGAACCTTCGAATTCGACACAGTCGTACCTACGTGTAATATTTCCGACCGAATTGGATAACATATGTCTTCAGGGCTTCAGACCTCCAGTTGCAACAACAACACAATACATCTAATTTAACATCATTTTCTTATTTTGTATTTTGTTGAAATAATGTAGAAAACCAAATATGAGATTTAAATTAGAATATATAATTTGTTACTGAAAAATTTACAAAATAATTTTTGGTGTCCCTCTAAAACATTGAAACATATGAAATAAATGCATAACATAATAAATCAAACTCCATGCAGGGTTTACCTCCCTTGATGACTCGGTAAGACCGCTGCTACCGGCGACATTTTACCCACATTTGGTGGACTTTCGCGATAATAAGATATATACTGAGCGAACAGAGCAACATGCTGCACACAAAATATCGAACAAAATTTGTAAAAAAAAATTGAACCTTAAGTTTGAAAAGTCCCATGCACTAAAACCGAAGAACTATAATTCAAAAAGATTTGATTCGGTTCTCCAATTATTTTATCAACACAAAAGTCTAAACGCACGTGTACGACATTGTCACAACTCGCACGGCAAGTCAAACACAAGAGTTCTAATTTGCTGCAATTTTGACGAGTAGCTTGCGAAAATCGTCAACAAAACTACCGCTCTGGTTTTCCATTCTGTCATTATGTTTTAGTGCGGGAATTGTTCTAAAAGCACATAGAAAATTTGACTTTGGAGCGATCTGGTTTCGCAATTTTTGCTGGAAAACCCCATGCTAAATATAGAAACACAGACCTGTACCCAGTCGGTGACAGAGTCAGAAAGGAAGTATAACTGGTGCGCTCTGGTAGAGATTGATAATAAATATCAAACAAAATAGCACCTTTTGTGTACCTCTTTATATCTAGATCATGACATGAATCTCTACTCTGGCTAACGCCCGTAGAGATCATATTCCACCAGTACAAAACCTGGGAAGTTTTTGAAGTTTTTACAGGGAACCTTATCACACGGTGGGGATTCACGTGGTTTCGAGTTGATGAGTACCACGCACTCAAAATGGCGGAGGCGACAGAAAACTCAACGAGAAACGAAGAAAAAGGTAATAAACTAGGATATGACAAATGACATAGTATTTTGGCAGCTACGAGCATATGCTACACTATTTTTCAAACAAGCTGATACCTCATGTGTCTCCAAACTCACATTTGTTTGCTCTAACATTCTGACCAAAAGTCGTCAGTCGGAGGATTTTCCACGATGTATTTTCTGGTGTATTCCACGAACATTTTCTAGTCGGCAATATATTGAACCCTGCTTTAAATAAATGTATTTTTCCTTGTGAATCGTAGCTTTTTCATTAGTGGTGAGTGTATACGCAATTAAGTGATGAGTTACCACGAACTTGTTCAATGTCGATTGAATAAATATAGGACACCAAACGAGTCAACAGGCTTACAGCGAAATTGACAAAAGGAGTTCAGCAAATTAAGTCTGAACCGTCCATATAGACAAGGTGCAGGCCTAATTTACTGGAATTTCGCTTATAAACTGAGTCGACTTAAATTACATATTCTTATGCTATTGGTGCTATTAGTGTAATGGTCGTTGACCACTATTTGGTAATGAGTGTAATGAACGTGTATGAGATGTTCTACCATATATAATAACACGAGATAATGACGGAAGCGAAGAAAACACAACGAGAAACGAGGAAAAGGGCAATCAAATATGATATGACATATTGCATAGTATTTGGCAACTACTATAGCATAATTATACTACACCATTTTTCAAACAAGCTGAATATAATTCAACCAAATTACGACGCAAGTTGACCGGATTTGAATTTAATAAATGGTTTGGTATGTACTTTCAACGTTTGGAATGAAAGGAAGTGTGCATCACTTCTAATCTTATATTGAAAATACGTTGCACAAATGTGAACAAACAATTTACCATTCAATTGTTTTATATTAACCGTGTGGTCTGTTGTTCGTGTATTCAGTGGAACCATCAACTTTACGAATGTTATACAAAGTGGGTTGCTTTTATACTATATATTAAATCATTAGTTTATTCATATATCTGTGTGAACATTTGAACGAGGACATTCGAAGGGTAGAAAATAATGGCAGCAGTCCAAACATTTCGCTTCATTGGCAACGATAGGGCGTGATTCTGTCTTTTAATTTCATAAGTTTTGGACTATGGTAAATCACACCTCGTCGAAATGGCATTCCCAAGATACTAAATTCATAGGGGCTGTTTTAAAGTGTCCTTTGGTTGATTTGTTATCAGCTCCGTTTGTTCACGATACACTGCATGTATAAGCATCTACACGTTTCTAATTTTGAGGATTAATTGCCATGTGGACTTCTTTATTGAGGTATATATAGGCCAAAATGCCAGTGAGGTAAGTATCATACCATTCGGGTTTCACTAAATACAGGACGCTTACCCCACTATCCTAATTATATCTCAACAAAACAGTAAACATATCACTGATGGATACATATGTATACCCGTGTAAATATTTTATCTTGGTTATTAGCCCGTTTTTAATTTATCTCTTTGCTGCATATTCGCATATTTAGTTTTTGAGACGAACATGCATGACATTTGGAACTAATTCCCTGTTCGTTATTCCTTCTCAAAAATGTCTCTTTCGGCCGATTTGACGGTATGGATGTGTGACCCGCCCCAAATACCCCCTAGAAAGTAGAAACACCCCGATCCCCCAACCCATCACCCCCATGGGTACCACTCCGAGGCAGGGGCAAACTTCGGGCACAATTTTCAACAGTTTGAAATTTTATACCCGCCCCAAATACCACCTAGACACTTTACAGAAATTTACAGCATGGGATGCAGGCATTCTGTTATATTTCCCTCAGTGCACTACATGGTTATTATTATTTTTAATCAGACAAAACCACCCATTTTTACTTTCAGAAATCACACATACGATACCAAAGAAATGAGAAGACAATCTGGGAGGCAAAAGGAAGGCGCCGTATCTACCGATCGGAATTCGTTCATGAAAGGGTCTCTTTGAGTCCGCTGGGAAAAGGCTCGATGCAATGAATCCAAAATGTTACCCACAAAGAAGATTGGCCCTTAAGACGAGTGTATGATTGTGTGACAATTAACAAAACACTAAAATAATGTAACAAGATTTGCTTGTATTCAATATAAAAACAACCAGAAATCTTAAATCGTTCTTTCTTGTGGCCACGTGTATGGGTACTGAGGCCTGGCTTTGACCCAAACTGCTTGTCACAGGTGCTACATAACATAACTGACTTGTTCTCAGGCATTTCATCTGAAAAATAAAAATCACAATCCTATACGTAAGAATATTTTTGTGACATTATTTCGTGTTATTTTATGGTCAAACATTTCTTACGGTCATTAGACTCATTACAAAATGGTGATAAGCGACCATTACTACCGCTGCATTGGTCAAGTCTCGCCGGTTTTTTTTGTGATAAAGGTACCCAGGTTCGGAAAATTGTAATAAAGCTAGGTACCCAGGTTGGGAGAAATCGTGATAAAGGTACCCAGTTCATCTGCGGTCGAAGGGGTATTTTTTTGTTACATTGCAGGACAACGTATCAATGGATACATTAGTTGACTACATTATTTCAATTTATAGCAGTTCACACAATTTAAAACTGAAATCAACAACTAATTTCCAGCAAAGATATTTCGAAGTACATCTCGTTTAATTTGAGATTCGATGAACCTGGATACCTTTATCACAATTTTCAGAACCTGTGTACCTTTATCACAAAAAAATGAGAGTGATCAATTCAGCATTAATAGCACCAATAGCATACATATAACTTAACCACATGCTTTACAGCTATGGTACAGTTTAATTTATTACCCAAAATTGAACAGTACCGTAGTTTGCTTGGGCCATACAGCAATATATAATCTTCAAGTCGACTCAGGTTATAGCGAAATTCCAGTAAATTAGGCCAGCACCTTGCCCATATGGACGGTTCAGGCCTAATTTGCTGATCATCTTTTGTAAATTTCGCTGTAAGCCGGTTGACTCTTTTGTTATCCTTTATTTATTCAATCGATTCTGAACGTGGTAACTCATCACTTAATTGTGGTGCGTGTACACTCATCACTAATGAAAAATAATTTTTTTAAAAGGTAAGGTTCAAAATATTGCAGACTAAATGTGCTTTCTTTCAGTATACATAACATTAGTAACAATATATTTGGTCCAAGCAGAGTAAAAGCATGAAAATGGAGAATGTTCGTGGAATACACCAGTAAACACATCGTGGAAAATCGTCCGACTGACTACGTTTGGTCAGAATGATAGAGCAAACAAATGTGAGTTTGGACACACATTAGTCCAGGAGATATTGGTCGACCTCTGCACCCCCCCCCCCCCAGGACTTAACTTCACCCCACTAATTTTCTTCCTTAAGGTCTCCTCTAATTTTTTTCACTTGTTAACAAGAAAAAAAAGTGGCCGCAGAGACTCCAGACAAGATGGCGTCCATCATGGCGGCCATTTTTTAAAAATGCACCAGGTCTCTTTGATCACCATTATAGTACAGATGATAGCACATGCGGTCTTGTTTCCGCTCGATGCGTTATGCTAATATACAACCCTTACAGATTAGCCAAAAATCCGACACCATAATCCAATATGGCGGCCAAGATGGCCGCCGAAATGTGAAAATATGCTATTTTTCTGACATGTTACCACCTTTCGTTTGTCTCTGTGGGAAAATGTTAGAATTTTTGCGTCATGTTATACATTTGTCATATAGAGGAGTCATTGGCGAACACATGGGGACCATAATATGCATTCATTGCTGGATATTTTTGTCCGATATCACGTTTTCCCAAATGCCGGTATCATAGGTCGAAGCCGAATCTCCGTTAATAACGGGATGTTATGTTTCGAATCAATGAATGTTATTGCTATTATAACAACACACATGCATATATATTTGCAGGATATACTCGAGCTAGGATTCCTCTTATACCTGAGTTGAGGAATATTTACCCAAATCCAAGATGGCGGCCAAAATGGCCACCAGAAATAAAAAATCGCCGAAAATCGCTGATTTTAACATCAGTGAGCATTATTGTCATGACAACTCCACACCTGCTTACTATTGTAAGTTGGGAACACTTAGGCGAAGAACTTTCCTTGTACCATATCCAAATAAAAGTCCCCCAAATCCAAAATGGCGCCCACAATGGCGGACAGATTTTGAATAAACACCGAAATTCCCTCATATTCACATCATTGGGCATTATTGTCGAGACAACTCCACCCATGCTTACAATTGAGTTGGAAATACTGAGGTGAAGTAATTAAATTACATCTCATGCAAGAAATTGTTTCCCAAATCGAAGATGGCGGCCAAACTGGCGACCGAATTTGAAAACAAATCTACATTCCTTTACTTTCTTAGGATGGGCGTTATTGTTTCGCGATTTCTATCCACCATTACATGTTGATATGGAATAGTGACATGAAGTATTCATTAGAGTTTGGCAATTGATACTCACAGCCAAGATCGCTGGTAAATTGGCGGCTAGAAATTGAAAAGAAATCGATATTTTCACATATTAATTTCAACTTTTTGTCATAATATCGGTATGCATAGACGAAATTGTACATAAACCATCTACTAGTTCAACTTAAAGGTATCAAAACGCATTACATAGCTCGTGTCCTTCTGGAAAGATGAAACACCACAATTAATATCGCGATGTGGCATTTCGAAATCCAGTCTCCACTTAGCGCCGATAATGGCCGTAAGCGTAGGTGCGCCGAATAGTTATATCAGAACAATTACCTGATAACAGATTCTGATTTGCCACGTCACGTCCATAATTATCTGGACCAGCTTCCATTTCTTTATCTGATAAATCTAGGTCGCTCACACAGACAAAGTATTCACCACTTCCTGGGAGTAGGGTCCCTCTAATCATAACGTTTCAAACAATTCATTTTCCGGTGTCTAGCTTACAGAAGGTCATCTCTATGTATGTGTCTCATACCCCATGGGATAACGACATGTACACCTGGCGAACCAGTTAGCTAGTCACTTCTCAATAGATAGTTCGTCAACTCACACTCAGCGAACGCATTGGCATATGTGGACAACTTCGACAGTGTTTCGAAGGTTGCTAGCTGTCTCATTCCCTTGGACAGATGTCTATCAGCTAAGGAGAAGACCCTAGTGTACAGACTACCCACACTTCTTTACCATTATCCGAAGCAAACTGTGTGACGCCCCGCAGTTGTCTCGTCGAATATCTCCCAGCAGAGAAGAACAATGCTCGCGGTGCTAGTTTGTGGAAATGCGCCATGATAGTGGGAATGAAATGGGCCACTGTATACACCACCCCTACACCTGGTGCATGTTTAAGATATCGAATGTCATGCGTGTCGGTTTTGTGTAGCCTTTCTGATTCAACTACGTACACTTTTGTCTGGATAATAATATGCTAGCCTCCCTCAAAACAGTCGGATGGACTAAAGGATAATGTCTTTATAGCATGGATGTATGCGTGTTTTGTTATCCTCTCTCGGGGTTAGTGTCAGTATGTGGGCGGTATTATTCAAGAGAATGTCAGGAAATGTGGTGCATTTATTTCACTATGTGTTTAAAGAACAATTTACAGTCTCGATGGCGATGGCTGTGGCCGTTGGGGAACGCGACCTTTATGATCATATAGCTTTATATATATAACTTTAGAATATAGTAGTTAATGTCTCATGCAGGAAAATGGTCGCATTGGTGATGTTATCAAGAAATCACTTGGTGTACCAACGTGTGTTGAACTGAATGCAACAGCTCATCAACGTAACATTCCTCTGGATGTTCTTCGCGTTGAACATTTCACCCTTTTGTTGATGGCATTTGTACTTTCTTGAACCATACCACACAGCGTGAGTATGACATATCAACCAACTATCAAAGGTATCGCCTTTAAGACTACACCACAGTCTTTGTGGGGCTTATACAGCAGTAGCCAATGACATACCCCTGATCCAGTTGTTTAAGAACGGCTTCCAAACGGATGGGAACATACAATCTTAGTATACAAGGAAAGCAAAGCCACACATGAGATCCTGTCTGAATCTAAAACATAACAAAATAAGGGGCGGTACAGTCATGGTCCAATTTCATTTCCACTATCATGATACATACCCACAAACTAGCAACGTGTGTATTGTTATCATCTGCTTGGATCTGTTCGGTGAGACGATTGCTGGACGCCAACAAGCCTTTTCTTATGATCATGTTCAAGGAGTTTGGGTATATTATGCATTATGGTCTTCTACGCCTTAGCAGAATTGCTTCCGGCAAATGTCGGGCTTTCAACATTCGAAGCCATATACAGAAGTTGTCCGGGTACGTCATAGCATTAGATGAGTATGTCAATTGATGAACCATATATTGAGAAGTGGCTGTTTGGGAAGATCACCAGGCGTACACGTTTTTATCCCCATTAGGTCACCAAAGCTGACAATACGCAGATAGATCCTTATGAAAGCTAGTATACGCATCGACCGAATACCTTTATATATAGTGTATCGCACAAGATGACGCATATACCCCATATGTAGCATCTGAATTATATCATAAGCTATACCACGAATGAAGCTCGCTAAGAACTCCAAGCTTTCGAAACCAACACGTGAGCTGGACACCGGCATATGTATTGTTTGAAACATTGCGATTAGTGGCACACTCCTACAAAGAAGAGTAGTGAACTGTTGTTGTGAGTGAGATAGATTAATATGACGAAGAGACGGAAACGAGTCTAGATAATGCTGAATGTGGCAATTCAGAATAAGCTCAGGTACTGTTGTTTTGATTCTTGGAAGTCATAATATGACTATTCGGCGCACCTATATACGGTTACGGCCAGTATGAGCCCTTAGTGGAGAATGGATTTTGAAATGCCACATTGCGATTGTGGGTTTTCATCCTTCCAAAAGGCTACGACTTACATTGGAACTAATATATGGCTTATATTATGTACCGTTTTGTTTATACAAATCAATATTATGACAAAAAGTTGAAATTAGTATGTGATAATATCGGCTTCTTTTCAATTTCTGCCCGCCAGTTTGGCCGCCATATTGACTGTGAGTATCACTTGCCAAACCCTAATGAATAATTCATACATATCAACATGTAATGGTGGGTAGAAATCGCGAAACAATAACGCCCATCCTAAGAAAGTAAATGAATGTAGGCGTGTTTTCAAATTTCGGTCGCCATTTTGGCCGCCATCTTCAATTTGGAAAACAATTTCTTGCATGAGATGTAAGGTAATTACTTCACCTCAGTATTTCCAACTCAACTGTACGCATGGATGGAGTTGTCTCGACAATAATGCCCAATGATGTGAATATGAGGGAATTTCGGTAATTTTTCAAAATCTGTCTGCCATTGTGGGCGCCATTTTGGATTTGGGGGACTTTTATTTGGATATGGTACAAGGAAATTTCTTCGCCTAAGTGTTCCCAACTTACAATAGTAAGCAGGTGTGGAGTTGTCATGACAATAATGCTCACTGATGTTAAAATCAGCGATTTTCGGCGATTTTTTATTTCTGGTGGCCATTTTGGCCGCCATCTTGGATTTGGGTAAATATTCCTCCACTCAGGTATAAGAGGAATCCTAGCTCGAGTATCTCATGCAAATATATATGCATGGGTGTTGTTATAATAGCAATAACATTCATTGATTCGAAATATAACATCCCGTTATTAACGGAGATTCGGCTTTGACCTATGATACCGGCATTTGGGAAAACGTGATATCTGACATAAATATCCCGCAATGAATGCATATTATGGTCCCCATGTGTTCGCCAATGACTCCTCTATATGATAAATGTATAACATGATGCAAAAATTCTAACATTTTCCCACAGAGACAAACGAAAGGTGGTAACATGTCAGAAAACTAGCATATTTTCACATTTCGGCGGCCATCTTGGCCGCCATATTGGATTCTGGTGTCGGATTTTTGGCTAATTTGTAAGGGTTGTATATTAGCATAACGAATCGAGCGGAAAACAAGACCGGATTTGCTATCATCTTTACTATAATGGCGATCAAAGAGACCTGGTGCATTTAAAAAAAATGGCCGCCATGATGGACGCCATCTTGTCTGGAGTCTCTGCGGCCACTTTTTTTTCTTGTTAACAAGTGAAAAAAATTAGAGGAGACCTTAAGGAAGAAAATTAGTGGGGGGGGGGTGCAGAGGTCGACCAATATCTCCTGGACTACATGAGGTATCAGCTTGTTGAAAAATAGTGTAGCATATGCTCGTAGCTGCCAAAATACTATGAAATATGTCATATCCTAGTTTATTACCTTTTTCTTCGTTTCTTGTTGCGTTTTCTGTCGCTTCCGCCATTTTGAGTGCGTGGTACTCATCAACTCGAAACCACGTGATTCCCCACCGTGCTTACACAGTCGATACAATAACGCGGGAAATATATAGGAAACGGTTAGAGCTATCGACTTGAAATTTGGTTTTTGAATAGCCCGGACAACGTCGGGCTGGGTAGAGCTATCGACTTGAAATTTGGTTTTTGAATAGCCCGGACAACGTCGGGCTCATCGGCTAGTCTCATATATATTTTTGAAGACCTCTGTCTGTATGTATGTATGTCTGTATGCCATTGATACAAATCTACGATTCTCGACTGGTCGGGACGCCAGTGCAGCGCATGCGCAGACGAGATCTCGGAAACGGGTGGAGCTATCGACTTGAAATTTGCTATGTGAATGTATCTTGCCCCGGATACGAATTATATCGGGTCGCCGAGCCCGTGCGGCGCCCGCTTCGCGCATGCGCAGACGATATCTCGGAAACGGGTGGAGCTATCGACTTGAAATTTGCTATGTGAATGTATCTTGCCCCGGCACGAATTTTATCGGGCCGCCGAGCCCGTGCGACACCATCTTCGCGCATGCGCAGACCAGATCTCGGAAACCGGTGGAGCTATCGATTTGAAATTTAGTTTTTGAATAGCACGGACAACGTCGGGCTCATCGGCTAGTCTCATATATATTTTAAAGACCTCTGTTTGTTTGTCTGTCATTTATACAAATCTACGATTCTCGACCGATCGGGACGAAACTGGGTACGTGTGTGTAGTTTGACCAGGCGGTCGACGTTGTCGTATTGGCGAGCCCGTGCTGCGTCCGATTCGCGCATGCGCAGACGAGATCTCGGAAACGGGTGGAGCTATCGACTTGAAATTTGCTATGTGAAAGTATCTTGCCCCGGATACGAATTTTATCGGGTCGCCGAGCCCGTGCGACGCCAGCTTCGCGCATGCGCAGACCAGATCTCGGAAACGGGTGGAGCTATCGACTTGAAATTTGGTTTTTGAATAGCCCGGACAACGTCGGGCTCATCGGCTAGTATTATATATAATATATAGTAAAATAAGACATAGTATATAGTAATAGTCAGTGAGTGGCTTGAGTTCACGCCAGATATCAACATAATTTTTGACACGATCATGTGTGCCACGCGTTGCCAGATCCAGTAACCGTCAATTAATTTGATTACGCCTTGTACATGGAAATTTGTAACTTAGTTTATGGCTAGAGCCATAAAGTAAATTTATATTAAATTATTTATTTTTATTTTAAGATAACCTAAACGTTTACAGAAGACATCGTCGACTAAAATTAAATATTGTTCTATATATATATGAGACCTCTGTTATTACCGAGAATTTATTGAAATTGTCGTAGTCTCCCTTTAATTTAAAGGCCCATTTAATTTTCGAACCCCCAGATCACATTATATAAAATATATGTCACATTATATACCATGAACCCCCAGATCACATTATATAATATATATGCCATATTATATACCATTTGAAAGAGGAAGCTCCAGAGCATTGTATTATCAACTTATCCGGTGTAATAAGCTGTGGACATGTTGTTTTTGTTGAATTGTCAACGCGTTTTGTCATCTAGATTGCAGTAAAAACGCTATATATTAAAGATAGAGTTCTTCCCCTTCCATTGAACACGTTTGAATCCTGTTGCATTCTGGGAGCCAAATGGGGAAGTCATTCTATGATTTCACCAGTTTTCTATTTCTCTGTGGGCATCTTCTGAGACACAGATGTTTCAAATAGTGATGAATTATAGTTAATCATATTTTATGGCATAGATTGTTATTAAAACCGTATATCAAGTCACTATAAAAAAATAATCGGCGACTCGAAAATTAAGTGGGCCTTTAAGTGGCTTCAATAAAGTCCGTGTAAAAGTATTTCTATTATTTGTGACCCGCCATATCAAATCCAGTCGTAAGTCGGGATTTTGTTACCCTGTGCCAATGCATTCTCTTATATGTGCGAGGCGACCAGTCGCCTCGGATATATAAGAGAATGCATTGGCCTAACAATTTTTTATCATTTTTTTTAAATAAATGTTTCTTACAATTTTTAGGACATAAAATAAAAAACATCCATTACCCTGCAGGGAGCCCCACACATATATAGAAGCATATAGAAGAGTGTCGTCTGCTCATGTTTGTCTGGGGCTCTGTATGGGGGAAATTGTAAAATTGTTAAAGAATACAAGAAAAAATTATTAAAATTGTAAAAAATTGTTAGGCCAATGCATTCTCTTATATATATGCGAGGCGATCTATGGTCGACTCGCATATATAAGAGAATGCATTGGCACAGGGTAAAAAAAATCCCGCCTTACGACTGGATTTGATATGGCGGGTCACATTTGTGAAGCTAATTTGATCTCTTTAACAGGACATGAATGAAGTACTAGCTAGTCAGTGAGGCCTCAAACATCAACGGGATTGGGTGTACAATTAATTTAAAAGGGCTGTTATTTTAACATACATGTGCTGTTCTGAAACCCATATAATATATCATTCTAGTTTTAAAAAGCGACTAACCAAGTATTTGCTCTAACACGCTTTTAACCATTACAATATTATACCCCACTCATGTGTATTCAAGCCAATCAATGAGCCGGCTGCAGCCATTGCAGGCGCTGCTCTAGTTTGATCAGAACATGCTCCGATACAGTATGACAAGCTGACGGGTACTAGTTTAGTGGCATTAGTGCATGAGTGGTGCGAAGCCGACGCAGTATGAGCGACCTTGCTCAAGGGTCACAACTTGGCGCGGTATTTGAAACAGCGAACAATCCGACAATTATATGTCGCTCAAAGCGGCCAAGCCACTGCTATGTGAAGTCTGACATTAGACCAACGACGCACTGCGAACTCATACCATATTTGACAGTGGTTAGCTTTATTTTGTTGCAATTAATCGATTCTGATAACTAAAGCGTATTTTGTATATTGATGATATGGGGACTGTCTGATCGGATTGAGTACCTTTAAACGCCGAAGGGACGAAAATACATGCCATTGCGTCCAAATACGCGACATGGCACCACCCGACCTGCAACTTTCGAACGGGCCCTGTCAAAAATCAGTATTGACTCAATTTGACTGAATCATTTATATTTATATAGGTTGGACTAATTGACATTTAATTATTGCAGATTATTGCTCATCATATAACGCCCCATCTTCGTCTTATCCTCTACACCTGTGTCCCAATTTCAATTGTTGTAGGCATGCATAATAACATATATGGCAATACAATGTTTAAACAAAACTGAGCATGCAGGATTTGACAGAGTGTAACCGGCGACTTCTCACAGAATGTGTAAATTATCCACTCGAAACGAACATTTCCTTTACGGAGTACAAGGTATTCCCAACAACCAAATTACCATTCTGTTTAGATTCATCCAATTATATATAGGTAAAACAAAGCGTTTTGAACAACTCCAATCAAATTGGATAGGCGTTAATGTTATGTAAAGGGCTTGTATTTTGCAGATGAAATTATTTTCATTTCAAACATTTCATCAATAAACGTTGGCTGCATGGTGTGCCGATTGATTCACACATGAAATCGAAGCTGTAGGCCATATTTTTGGCCGAATTTTGGGGGAAATGGATAGCGCCTATCTAGAGTTCACCCCGAAGAATCATGTGAAGTTTGGCGATGATCGGGTCAGGGATGTTGCATATAGGGAGTACCCAAAGATTTAGTCATGAAAAGAGTAAATTACAAGATGGCTGCTGGCGGCCATGTTTGAAAAATGTTATGTCTCCCATCTAGAACTGAAGATTTGAAGTTTGGTGACGATCGTATGAAGGGTGTTGTATGTAGGGTGTGCCAAAGGATTTAGTAATGTAAAGAATAAAATCCAAGAATGCTGTTGACGACCATGTTTTTCAAATAATTTCTGGGAAAATCGATGGCTCCCATCTAGAGGTCACCACGAATATAAGATCCATTAAAGTTTGCTAAAGATCGGTGAAGGTCTGTAGGGCATGCCAACGGATTTATTCATGAGAAGTGTAAACTGCAAGATGGCTGCCGGCGGCCATGTTTTTTCAACGAATTTCGGTCACCCCAAAGATGCATATGAAGTTTGGCGATGATAGAATGAGGGATGCGGCCTGTGTGATATGCAAAAGGATTTAGTGATGTAAAGAGTAAAATCCAAGATATCCGCTGCCTGGCAGCCATATTTTTCAACGAATTTCGGAAATAATCGATGGCTCTCATCTAGAGGTCACCCCCGAATATCCATATGAAGTTAGGTGACGATCGGATGTGGCCTATATAGAGCTACGGAGTGTGCCGAATGATCTAGTCATGCAAACAAAGAGTAAAATCCAAAATGGCCGCTGGCAGCCATGTTTTTCAACGAATTTCAGAAAAAAATCGATGGATCCCATCTAGAAGTCACCAGGAAGATCCATATAAAATGTGGTGATGATCGGACGAGGGATGTGGTCACTGGTCTGTATGGTGTGCGAAAGGATTTACTGATGCAAAGAGTATAATACAACTGACCATGTTTTTCATCGAAAAACGTTCAAATTCGATAGCTCCCACCAATATGTGATCCATGATCCTATAAATGCCTATGATCCTATAAACATTTATCTGATAAAAGCGGGCTGCAGGGTTTGTTGTTGGATTCAAATTTGAATTCCATGCAAGATGGCTGTTGGCGGTCATATTTTTTAACGAATTTCTGGAGAAAAAATCGATGGCTCCCACATCTGTGGGTCACCTGAAGGTCCATACATATTTTGGTAATGGTCGGATGAGGGATGTGGTCTGTATAGGGTTTGGCAAAGGATTTAGTCCACATGTAAAGAGCAAAATACAAGATGGCTGCTATTTTTTTATCGCAAATCATTCAAATTCGATAGCTCCCATATAGAGGTGATTCTAAACATGCCTATGTTAAAAAAAAATTCTCCGATAAATTCGTGCTGCAGGGTGTGCCGATGTATTGATTCAAATTTGAAATCCATGATGGCTGTTGTAGGCCATGTTTTTCAACGAATTTCGGGGGAAATCGATCGCCCATATAGAGGTCACTCCGAAAATGCATAATTATGAAGTTTGGTGATGTGGCCTGTGCCAAAGGAAATTTTGACGGACGGGCGCCAAATCATGGCAATAGCTGAAATGGCTTTGTAAACAGAACATATATTTGCGGTTCCTTTCAGGGATTGTTTTCTTGAAAAAAAGGGACAGTCATAGACATAATATAGAATATTTACTGGAACAAATTTTCATCGGTCTTTTGGTCCCAAATACATGTAAAACACATAATAATATCACATTACAAATTTTAAAAACAATTTTCAAATGATTTCTTAATCTGATATCAGGATCGATCTGGATTTTGAAGTCAGTCTCGGAAATCTCCTCTCCAACAGGCTGTAGTCAAAATATTATGTGAAATGTAACAATGTCTGTGTTTCTGCTACATGTTCACTGTTGGAAGTCCATTCCACTCCGAGCACACGCGGTGTGAGAATGAATATTTCCTCAAATCTTTTGACAGAGAGGAAATCGCCAGCTTCCACGCATGGGTGACCGCTTGTGGTAGTGTATTGGTTTAGTCTAGTATAGTTGCTCTCTAGTTGTTTCTGGCCGCAGGCCGGGTAAGATGGTCGGAATTGCAGTGTGTAGCTCCAATCATCTTTCTTGGTGTGACCACACACACACCGTTTGACGTCGACCAGGACCAAAAAGCAATTATTTCAGTCCAATATTGGTTTTTGTCTGAAAAGTTTCTCTATATAGTATAAACTCGACGTAGGCCTACATACTGAGTCACGGCAAGCTGTTAAGGTTGTCCCGTCATTTCGTTGAGTTACGCGCGACCAATGAACCAGGGACGTATATAGAATGATGAAATACACGTATCTGACTCATAATACCGACTCATCCTAAAATGTTATAGTAATAAATAATATGAATCCGCCAGATGAACATCTTATCCAAGGCGTGTACATATGAGACGAGTGCCCCAGGGAATTTTCCGTTCATATCGAATATATTCCCTATCACGGCGTGCGCATGCGCCGCACAACCTCATTGTGCTTAACATTTAATAGTCAGTCTGTGTCCAGGGGCTTTCCCCTCGGCAGACGACATTCGAGCTCTCCATCAAAAGAACTATAATTATCCCTCCGCGGGGTTTGAGTAATGTGGTCTTTGTTCCAGAGTGTAGGACAGAGTAACCCCGAGGGTTTTATTCTCCAATTATTTCGTGGCTCGCAACTGTTCGTCGAGAATTTTCTTGTTCCCGGACGATGTGTAATGGCTTCTTTCGCGAGGCGTCGAGTGCGCCATGCCCCTGGCCTGTTTGGTCGGGGTTTATGTGCGCCCCTATCGACCGGAGCGCCACCTATATAGGCTATATATCAGTTGGGACATTGTAACGTCTGTTCGCCGAGAATTTCATGCTTCCGGACTGCGTACTTTCTTTTGCTAGAAGTCATGTCCTATATATATTTGCTCAGGGTTTATGTGTGAGTATACCGGGCGAGGAACCTCCTATATGCCATATCAGTTGGAGATATGTAAAGTCTATTCCCCAATAATTTTCTTGTTCCCAGACGGCGTATATATAATAAATATCAATAATTAGTTTATTTCAGTTTAAAATGAACATTGTATTATTAACTTATCCAGTGTAATAAACTGTGAACATGTTGTTTTTATTGAGGTACCGACGTGTTGTCTGTGCTTTAGTTTCATCTCGACTGTATTGCAAAGTATATTGTTTTCAATGGAAAGGGAATAACTCTATATCTCAGTTTGAATGCTGTTGCATTCTGGGAGTGAAACGGGGGAAATGTTTCTATGATTTCAGCTATTTTCTATTATACTCTTATGAGAAACAGTCTACAGACTTTCCAAATGGTGATGAATTTTAGTATTTTAGTCATATTTTATGTCATCGATTGTTATTAAAACCGTATATATCAAGGCACTATAAAAAAAATAATCGGTGACTCGAAAATTAAATAGGCCTTTAAGCATATCAGGAACAGAATATGCTGTTAAAGTTTTTGAAAACAGTTAAACGCCGATTTATAATTCCGCAACTCTTTCTAGCTGAATTATAGTAAACGTCAAAAAGGACAAAGGGAATGGTTTGATGGCAAATGCAAACGACTCAAAAAGTCTATGTAAAGAACTCTTATAGAGAATTGAGACATAAACCGCATGATGTGACCATTAAGGGTACGTTCATACACTCGCAAATTAGTCAGGCATTCTTTTGCAGACATTTCGGTATATAGACAGCTATAACGTGCCAGAAACCGAATGCAAAACTTCTTATAAAATGCATCTGTGCCACAGCTTACAATATCAGTACTAAACACTATGTAGTTATGTAGCAATGCTATCGAAATTTGCCTGTAAATAGTATGCAATCATCTCGCAAGAATCAATTATACAGGCATTTTAAGGCAATATGTTATATATATTAGCGCCGTTACACGCGGAAATACCGAAATTTTCCTTCTAATGTCGTTAGCTTTATTAAAGATGTATTTTATAAGCACATTGCCGTTCATAATCTGGCACCATGTGGTTTTCTATGATAAAATATCTGCAAAAAATGCCGTGCAAACTTGCCAGTGTATAATAATGACCAGTTTTATATAGCGATTAACCAATTTCTTGCTCTAACACGCTTGGTACAATATTACCCCATGCAGTCATTTTTGTACTAGCCAACCAATGAACCGACTGCAGCCATTGCAGGCGCTGCTCTAGTTTGGTCAGAACATGCTCTGATACTCATCAGTATGACAAGCTGACTGGTATACTCGTTTAACGCATGTGTGATGCGAAGCCGACACAGTACGAGCGACCTTGCTCAAGGGCCACAACTTGGCGCGGGGTTTGAAACAGCGAGCAATCCGGCAATTGCACGTGGCTCAAAGCGGCCAAGACACTGCTGTGTGAAAACTCAATGAGCGGCGACGCGCTGCGAACCCATGTCGATGTGTTTACAGCGAATACAAGTCCGACACGCTAACCACCGAACGTATACCCTAGGGCAAAGTTTTTTATTGCCAAAAAAAAAAGCCTTTAAAAAGAAACAAAAACATGTCTAAACTCAATTCACCCAAAAAACTCCCCCGTCACCACAATAGACATCTAAGAGATAGAGTTATTACCCTTCCATTCAGCTCCATTGAGAATAAATAAACTGACAGCACATGCAGACCAGATCGAAATTAAACACAGCACACCCGTTGGTACATTGGCAAAAACAACATGTTCACAGTTTATTAATACGACCGGATAATTTGATAATACAATGTAGTATATGCTTGCCTATAAACTAGCGGGAAGTTACCGAAACGTAGACCTTTGTATGTATATCTTAGAAGCCGCAGTGAAATACGATTTCGTTATTTCACTGTAGGTTTCGTTATATTTAACTGTAGCCTGTCGGTGGTTTACGCGAGCGAAAAATTTGAAGACAAATTCTATAACCGCGCGTTATATACAGTAAATTGTCTGCATAAGCTAAAAGAGTTATTTATTATCATTCAAAGTGATATGAAACACTCCAGTAGGGTGATCAAATTGAAATGGAGAATAATCTTTCTCAGAATTGTTATTTTTACAAATATGATATCCAAATCGACAACGCACACCGTCATTCTTATATATGAATTAAATGCAGTGACTCTCGATGACGAGATTGTTTTCGCCTGTTTGTCGCCGAAAGTTGCGTCCCGAATTGAGAAGTAAATAATTACAATTGGGCGTATTTCAGACGATGTTTTCTATGGATTGGTATGGTCGATTTGCTTGAGATTTTCGGTAATGTTAATATAATGCCACATTCCTCCAGTTGGCACAGTGCCTGAATACTAACTGATCAGTTTCATGTACCCAGACAAGTCCATAATATGTCTTTAATCCGTCATTTCACAGGGGAACCACCATAAGTAGAAGGCAGAAGTAAAACAAGCGAAAAACTTTCCAAAGAAAATCACACGCGCCTAAAGATGATACAGACACTCTTGACACTGAAGTGTCCTCAGAAATACGGCGTTTTTGATTGGCTGTACGATACTTATCACGCACAGTGCAGCTGGATCCCGTGCACATGGGATATATATATTTCGAATGTGTTGCCACGGAGACTTGTTAGTTTCGATTCCGTGCTTCATTTCTGTGCACGATTATTGTTGCTTTATCTATAAGTAATTGTGCACTTATGATTAGTAGGAAGCATTCTTCAAATTGCTCTACTATTAAAAGTAAAAATGCCGCATAGCTTAGCAACTTTGAGTTTTACTAAGGTGCATATAATAAATAGAATACCTATAGTTTTTTTGTTTGCATGAATACCCGAAACATCGCATTCGTGCATGTTTGGAAAGAAATATCGAATTTTCACTCGCGGCCGCTCGTGAAAATTCGATATTTCTGTAGTGATCTCGGATTCCGGACATTGCCGAAGTAGGAATGCGCCGGTTTTTTCACTGGATCCAGTTCAATGCTCGAACCAATCCCAGAAACGGAGTTATCAGAGAGGATGTCAGTCAAAATGGTCGCCGAAGGTCAGCTATCGGGAAAAGCCTCCATCCAAAACTCCAAGACTCAAGTAGTTGAAAAACTACCAGGTTTAAATGACTGTGTCGTGAGATTTGATGTTGATGAAATTACCCGACCACATTTTAATGAACAGAAGCAAGATATGTTATTGGGGGGAAAAGTGGAGACAGTTTATCGTCTTTCCAACTCTCTGAAGAATTTGCAGTCTGAAATAGAAGACATGCAACTACTAACACCAGATGAGTATACATTCTACGCAAGAAATCCAGTTCAGCGCGATAAACAATTACCTGACGAGCCAGCTATCAACAGACTTATGGACCATGAACAAGACTATGAGCCAGTCCATGATATCAGCCTAGAGTTGGACGACAGTGTTTCCCTAGACTGAGCATGGTCGGTAGCATAGGTCTGATGCTGGATTGGGATATACCAGAGTGTAGAACGACTCCAGTGAATGGTGTATCGCAAGTGTCTATTGATGATGTATCGCAAGTGGCTAATGCATCTGCCATATCACAAAATGAATACGGTAACTCGTCACTCGGTGGACTCTTCCCGTCATTTTCGGATTATCCGGACAACTCACAATCATCATATGCTCAGCTAACCACATGTTCATCTGACACAGGCTACCAGTCTTCAACAGAAGATATCTTCAACAGAAGATATCTTTAACACTGATGGTAAAACTATACCGGTATTCAACAACACATAGATGTCCATGTAAAACTATACCGGTATTCAACAACACATAGATGTCCGTAACTATACCGGTATTCAACAACACATAGATGTCCGTGCCATCGATGATACATCCCAGTATGATATGTGACAGCGTCTGGGTTATCACGCAGGCAAGAATCTCAAGATGCTGGAGCTACGAAATATGTAGACAATCAAGATACCGGTACTGCAACTGAAGCTGCAGAGAACCTGAGCCAGACTGGTGACTGTTCAAATGACCATACCTTATATAAGTCATATAATACTAATTATTGGTGCACACAATAATCTATTAGTAGGCTGCTAATACTTTTCCTTTCCAACCTTTTATATATATAAAAAAAAACTAAAAAATCTGTCACCCATCTATACCCATTCTTCACTCTCACTTGT
Organism: Siphonodentalium dalli; assembly: GCA_032622095.1. NCBI lineage: Eukaryota > Metazoa > Mollusca > Scaphopoda > Gadilida > Siphonodentaliidae > Siphonodentalium > Siphonodentalium dalli. The sequence continues at coordinate 160,533,969 of CP136062.1, forward strand.
GTTTGTTTCTCATTCTCATCTAGTCAACTTTATATAGCTAAATATAATGATTATTATTATGAGCTAATAAACAAATTCAAAGTCAAATCAGTCGCCAACAGTCGAAACGAGGAGAACACAGCCTCAAACTAAATTAGATGCCCAGATCAGTGGCCATGGGATCCTGGTGGGAATAAACATCCCCCACATTCTGCAGTGGTATCTAATGCCTCATAGGGGTTTGGAAAATATGATAGTTGCCGTCTACAGAATCAACCCTGCCACTGCTATACACAAGTATTCCATGAGTATTCTACAACTACATGTAATAAAAGAAAATAACTCGATCACTGGATTTGATTACGGTTTAGATTTATAAGTTGATTAAATCATACATGAACCATGCACATGTGTCGGGTAGATCTAAGATAATGCTTAGTGCTTGTTTATAACCTAAACAAATGCACCGGGTAGATCTATAGATAATGCTCTGATGCTTCATTGGTCAGTCCAGAAAATGATGCTATAACAGTCCATAAAAGCATACACAACCCGGTTAAGTTTGCACGTATGTTTTGACACTTTAATTGCTAGTTCATACATATTTAGCTTCAATAAAGCGTTGTTGATTTTGTGATATGCGATATATGACACCCTGTGAAGTTCATATATAAAACGTCGTGTAGCTTCAGGGAAATTTGTGCGAGTCATAAAGTGACATACCTAATTTTACAAAATGATGTTCAATGAAAAGATCACCTGTCTTACCAATAGTTGCCAAGGTTGATGGGCGAATATCCAGACATCTGGGCGAATATGGAACTTACGTGCGGCACCAACAGCATGTGTTTTTTTATCCGGATGTCAGCCATTGAGTCATTCATCAGCCATTGACCAATAATTATTGACAATGCTGGACAGATCACACCATAGATCGAGAAACCAGACTGATGAGACGCGTTACCAAAGGGCACTCCTGACATGGCAGCTAGCTGGGTCTTATGCCGAATATTCATCTCATTGACCACGAATATAACTGTCTCCAGATTCAGGACCTGTGATCCTGCACACCATCCATCCTGCGAGGTCCAACAACCTACCGAGGGCTGTGTTCTATAAAGCGTGGGGGAGTGTAGTAATCTCGGACATTGCCGAAGTAGGAATCGAGCGCACTGATCATGTCAACAGTCATCATATCCCGGATGAAGATGGCCTCACTTCAGAACCAGATCCGAATCCTAGCAAACCAGCAGCCATGTTGACTTATATACTGTCTCTTATACATTTATTGTGACCATACAAAGATATGTTAACCGTAGTGATTAGTCTTTGTTTATCACTATATTTCTTTCCAGACACTCATGAGATATTTCGGTATTCAAACGAAAACTAAGTATTCTCTGTGTTGGAGCTTCCTCATTCAAATTATACTATGGAATATGTTGTATATAATGTGATATGGGGATTCAAAAATTAAGTGGGCATTTACTGTAAGAATAAATTTGATATCTTTCTTCATTTTCTTCCGAATGCGTGGTGATGTTTTTTACAGACTTATATTTTTTGCACACCCACCCACTGCTGGTGCCTTAATTGTACCTCTTTGAGGTCGAACCACTCTTATAATCATGGCAGAGTTCAATTGCTATTCTCGCATTTCTTCGGGTGGTCCACTACCAAATACTTACTAATGTATAACCAATAATATTAGCCACATTTGGTGCACTTGTACGATATATATTAAGCGACCAGAGCAACATTCTGCCCTCAGAAAGCACCCAAAATATTAAACAATTTCGTACCTTCAGTTTGGAAAGTCCCCACCAGAACAATTTTGCGAAACAGAGCGATTTGGTTCTCCGATTATTTTATGAATTTGCGAAAATCGTCAAATAAACTACCGCTCCAATTCTCCGTTCTGCCATTCAGCTTTAGTGCGTTAATTGTTCGTAGGAAATTCAACTTTGGGACGGTTGGTTTCGCCTGGAAATCCAGCCGGTGACAGAATCACAAACGACGTATGTCTGGTGGATATTGTATCGGCAAAGTGTTCAATATCGGGTCAACTCGTCCTCCGTGCATTAAAAGTCGGTCTGCATGTTGGTTTACTTGAATGACTCAGAAGTGACCAGTCAGTCCTGGCTATTGCCGACAGGTTCAATTGGCGAAAAATTGGTCTGCCGCAAACACCTTTAACCCTTTACCAAACAGAACGGCCCTGTGCCAATGTATTCTCTTATATATGAGAGTCGACCATAGGTCGCCTCGCATATATAACAGAATGCATTGGCTTAACACATATTAAAAATGATAAAATTGTCAAAGAATGTAGAAAAATATTATAAAAAATGTAAGAAAAAAATGGTAAAAAGTGTTTTTATGGCCAATGCATTCTCTTATATATGCGAGGCGACCTATGGTCGACTCGCATATATAAGAGAATGCATTGGCACAGGGCATAACTAACTATCACAATGGTCAATGAACCGGTTCCAATGATATCCATATTTGTATGGTGTTATTGAGACAGACCGAAGATATTTTAGGCTGTTGAAGCTTTATTTGGGCGTTTTGTTGGGTGTAAAGGGTTAAAGTGTATTCTTTTTCAATAGGCTACGACGTCAGTAATAAGAGCATCGCCTGTGCATTTATAAATACGCCAGTTTGCCCACAATTTTATTTTATAAAATCAGGTGATTTTGGATAACAAACATTGGGTATTACTAAAACAGAACACTTTTATAGCAATAGTCCTTAAATGATTGTCGAATCATTAGGGTGGCATTTGACCTTAACGCTTCCATGATTGGAGATTCCTGAAATTTTACCAGTGTATTCTTATATATGGAGCCTCGCATATACGAGAAATACAATGGCCTAACAATATTTACCTTGACCATGTAAGCCAGTGCATTCTCTTCAATGATAATGGTGGCCAATCTTGGATTTAACGAGAGGCCGATCACGATCGGCAGATGTTAACCCATCCCTTGACGATAGTAAATTACTATGATTGGAAGCATAAATGAGAGTTTTGATTTTGAATTATAGAGTATACTGTTATAAACAAATGTACATAACACAAATTATTGGAATTTATGGGTCACACTCGCATTTATATAAGAGAATGCAGGATATCTAATGCTGCACCACCACAGCCTAGGGTTAAATGTGAAAAATGTTTCCTGGACATGGAATACTTGGGTTAAGAGAGTCCAATTTAAGTTTACAATGATAATGTGTCAAATGCTATCAACACCATTAATATCAATTATATAGCAAAGCTGTCAACAAATCACAGGCATTATTTATATTTAAGGCTGGCATCTATTAAACCAATAACATGTATAATGACCTCAGACCATCTGTCGAGTAATATACTCGGCTATGCCATGAAGCACAGATGTTCTAGTCTACTGTTAATATCATGTGATGTGTATTGTTGATACCATAGTTTCCTTTTATGCACATTGGCATAAGACACATCAGAAAATAATTTTGCTTTATCAATAGCTAAGTAGTCCAAAGGCATGGGATGAAATTGATGAATTGGGTTTAAAGTCATTCCAAACAAATTTACCAGAACATAACACAAGATTTTGGACCGATTTAAACAAAATTTGGTGTGGTGACTTGGGGTACCCTTGGCAGAGTTTTTATGGTGTTAGTTTTTCAAATTTTGTTATAAACTTTATGAGTGAATATATTTTTTCGAAAAAGGGACATAACTCAGTTAAAAATAATCAGATCAAACCCATATTCGAACTCTATCTGTATTTTGGGCTGAGAAACTCGCATACCAAATTTGGTTGCGATCAGATTGAAAATGTTTCAGTTATCGCATTATGCGTAAAGCGTCTACAGACGAACGGACAACGAGTGGTCAATCCGGACGTTGACACTACTATGTTTACCATACTATGGTATGGGTAAACATAAAAATGACAGAAATTTTACCATAATCCAGATCACAGGTCCCTGGGGAAAATACTAAAATAGCAATAAGTCTATATTGGTATTTTCCCCAGGGGACTGATCCAGACCACCCGATGAGAAAAAATATTTCAACATCAAGATCTGAAATTGAAATGTGCATACAAGTATGGGTCAGAAACGTGGACTATTTTTGAAGCATGAATTACCACGGACAAATCAGGGTGGGACCACATTTAAAATATCTTGTGTAATCCACCCCCCCCCCCACACCATACCCAAAATTTCGATAATGGGTAGGTAGTTAATTTAGATATTTTTTTTCCCGAATTACAATTTCAAACAAAGACTTCCTTATAGTTATCTGGAAACGAAAAAAAGCAAATGGACCGACTGACAAATAACAATATATCCTGTTTTTTTTTTAAACAGACATTAATAATAATAAACTCTGGGAAGCCATTAAAATATTTAGAGTATTAGGATGTTTTTTTTAGGGCATGTAGGGGGGGGGGGGGGGGGGGGGGACTTAAATTTTGGCCTGGTCCCAGAAACAATGAGGGTGGGATGGAAAACAATGAGATACCTTTTCATTAATTTATTCTGCTCTTTCTATCATTACATCACTGAGCCTCCCAAACAACTTTATCTCATATCACCTCCATTCAATTTGTTGTGAAATATGCTGCAAAGTGAAAGTAAAATCTACAAACAAAACTTTAATAAGCAAAGAGAGAGAGAGATCATTCTGACAATCCCCAACAGTGTAAGGGAACTAACTCTATTGTTCAGTTTATCAGTGGTGTTGAGACACGTCAAGAGGATTTATACCAGGCCACAGCAATTTTCTTAGTTTGTTTATTTAGTTAGAATTTGAAATTGACCTGTATTTTGTGCTGGGAAATCCACATATAAAATCTGGCGAATGCAAATCCCATATATTCACTTGAAATAATTTTTTGCGAAAAAAAAATCTTGTCTCAAATATTCTTTTATCCCATGCTATTCTGACTGAGAGAACGGTTTGGTGAGAAATCTTTCACAAACTAAACACCATAACCATGGGGAAATTTCAGTAAAAAAAAGTTTGGATTCGTAAACAAACTAATTAAATTGCGGTTGCCTTACAGTAGATTTCTATTACCTGTTAGTGGAAAGAGCACTCAAACACTATTACAACTTGTCTGCCAAAGGATTCAATACTACAGATCTGTATTGGGAGGTATATATTTTTTGGAAACTAAGCAAATACATTTTGCAAAAACTTTATCCTTAGTTCAGATTTGATTGATCCCCTCAGGCATTGCAGGATGAAGTTTACCCTGGAACTAAAAGTTAAAAACCAATTTTTTTTTTAAATGGACAGATAAATGATTCAATTACTCCTGAAGTCTAAACTTTGCTAAAGTCAAATAGACTTATAAACTCCAGTTTGTTTCTAAAAACAAATTCTCCCTTTCACATAAATATACATACCCATATAAACTTGTATTCAGGGGGGTCCGGGCCAGAATACTAAAAAATATGTTTTGCTTTTTATTTTGACAAATGGGCACTGATGGGAAGGGAAATAAGGATATAAATTAAATTGTGTAACTGGAGGTCTGGAACCAAGCCTGGATATAGTGTGTCTGACATTTATAGAATGAGGTCCCAAGAGGGTGAACTTAGTGACGCTATTCCGCCCAGCTGGAACCCTGAATAAATCTTTAATTTCTCCTCTGGAAATTGAACCTAATTGTGGCTGGTCTTTATCCAGTCTCTTTGGAAAACCGATGATAATCTTAATCAGATTAATGTCTATTAGATTCTCAAAGTTTTCTAGGATGATGTGGCTTTTCCAAGATGATGTAAGAAATAGTTTCGAAATATTGATTGCATGCCTGGTGTACAGTAATGCTCTAATTAATAGACTCCTTAACCACAGCAGAATTATGGGTAACTGGAAATATGGCTTGTTGCCATTCATCGGAAAGCTCTCCCTGAGAGCTTTCCGATGAATGTCAACAAGCCATATTTCCAACTAAATCCTGAAAAGTTACCCATAATTCTGCTGTGGTTAATGAGTCAATTATTTAGAGCATTACTGTAGTAAATGTTTGAGAATCGCAGTATTCAGTTGAAGTTAATATAAAAACAGACGTAAATCTGATCAGTTTATCGTGTGCTTTTCAAAGACACTACTCTTTATCCATCTTTACGATCGATATGATGAAATATACAGAGAACTACTAACATCTGTGAACCAAACCTTTTGATGCCCAGTGTACATGAGGCAATAAATTAATTATAGACAATTGGAAATGGTGAAAATGTGAGACAAGAAAAATCAATTCCCAAAATGTAAAGATGAAGGATGTGAGCTGAGCTGGTGCAGCATTAAAGATCTTGTGATGGAACATTCTCTTTTATATGCGAGTCCCCCATAGGGAGTCTCAATCACATATATAAGAGAATGCATTTCACGAAATTTCAGGGATAAATGACTGAATTACATTTCCACACCTGTTGTATAGTACACAATATCTTAGAAAGAGCATGCATATGCATGCCTAAATGAAGAATATTTTGTACTTGTGAATATATCCATGTGAGACTTTTGGCAAATTGATCACATGGTTTGCCTTCAACCTCTGAAGTTGATGGAGCAATATGGGAGACATTATCAGTTTATTAGTTCTCAACACTACAACACATAATTTGAACTGAAATTTGCTAGAAAAATTGTTCATACGAGTTTTAAAAATGTTTTCTTGTCACCTATGGTCAACACACATGCCTGGATATAGTGTGTCTGATATTTGCAGAATGAGGTCCCCAGAGCAGAGCCTTAAAATAAGACGAGAATCACAATCATGATTCTCATTTTGATTCTGATAAAAAGCCTTTATTCCCTGTATAAATGCAATGTTTTGACTCTCAAAAAAAATTTGATGGATTTTAAGGCCTGCCAGCAGGTGAATTTAGTGACGCTATCCCACAAGGCGTCTAGCATCACCAAATTCACACTCTGGGAACCGCATTCCGATTAAGTGAATTTGGTGACAGTAGCCGCGCTATGCATCACTCAAATTCACCCTCTGGGGACCTCATTCTGCAAATGTCAGGCACGCTATTTCCTGACTTTTCAACACATTCAATTTAAAGAATTTATATACCTAGATTAGTCCATATTTCAATTAGATCCTGTAGGGCATCCATCCAGTCATATTCATAAATGCAGCTTGGCTACAAACTGAAGGCTACAGTAAATGCAACTACCAGAAGGCAAGTTCAGTTACCAAATATGGTATCTCAAATAAATTATAACGCAACTGAATGTATAACATGCTGTCGAAAAAAATTACTACTGCTTTTGTATAGAGAAGATCAGCAGCAATTTACATTTCCAATGTAATATTTTGTAACCATTAAAAGGGCAGGCCCCGTTTGAAATTCTAAAATCCGTCAAAAGTGGGTGTATTTGAATCCACCTTCTTGAGAGTTCGTGAAAGGCAGCCACCAAAACGTAATCTGCACTTAACAGTCGTGACATATAATGAAATTCAAAGCTATTTTAGGACATTCAATTTAAGAATTTTTTTTTCACTCTTCAGTTATTCATCAACGTGTTCAGTAAACGGTGCATATTTTATCAAAAATAGAGGCTATTCCTGGGACCACATGTCACTTTAAAAGGTGAAAATAATCACACCCTCTATGGTGGTTATTTGGACCCCATGTTTATTAATTTCACCAATGCAAAAAAATATTCCATTTTCTTTAAGGTTCAGCTGCCGATCCGATTCAATCTAATGAATTATTAGCCTAATTAATTTTGGTGAGTCAAATATTGGAACTTAATTTCTTCTAAAGTATTTATAATACTTAAATACCATATCGAATAACAGATCCCTGCCTCAAAAAGTTTTAAGATTACTGTCTTCTGTGGTTGTGGACTCCAATTACATGGTAACTTCCTACAATACTCTGCTTGAGGATTATGGCCAAATTCTGCAAATTTGTAATTTAGCCTGACACCTGGGAGCAAATTCCATGTCAAAATTGACATAATAACCTACTTATCATCTTATTAAAAGGGATTCACTTCCAATAGTGTACATCATTTCAATTTTCTGGTAATATTCTAAACATTATTACAAGCACGAACTTTGCTGTTCGTGTTACTTATTTGATTTTGAGATATTTTTCACCCCTACTTTTATTTCACACCCTTCTTTTATTTGGATCCCGAGAGTAATTGCAGGTTTGGATTCTCGCTCATGTCTTTCGGGGAGTGAGTATACAAATCGGTGTTCCTGATAAGGTCCTGTGTTCAAATAGTCGAGTGATAAGTTTTGGTATCCCTTCTTTCACTAACACACAAGAACATGGATTCAAATTGCATACAGTATTAATTTTGACCAAATTCTAGCACTCAATATGGACCCACCTCTTTAATTAACCCAATGTTAATTAGTAGACGGGTAAAACGAGCTTCCACTCACACTTACTAAATACTGATTCAGGTGAATGGAAAATCATAAATAAAGCTTGTGCTCCCAGAATTGGACATGACTCATTGAGTTCATGTCAATGCAATGTATTCAATTGACTAGGCTTTGGACAATATATATATACAGTACAAGGTCTCATACAATGATGGACCTAGCCAAGAAAATTGTTATAATTAAAAAACTATGATGTCAGTTGGGATGAAGTTAATTCTGTACAACGCAAAACAAATAATATATTGTTTGATTTGAATTTTTTTGGTCTAAACCTAATAATGCGAATTTAAATGTTTTTAATTTTAGCACACTATGCTGTTTGTTTGTTTTTTTTGGACGGAAAATCATGCAGGATTAAAGATAAACCCCACACTTTGGAATTGCTTTCCAAACAAATACGAGAAATAAAATATTTCTTTTGCAAATAAATGGCAAATTACATCATCCCTCATGCTAATTTATCTGTGCAGATGCACAGGTCATATGTGACCCGCCATATCAAATCCAGTCGGAAGTCAGGATTTTTTTACCCTGTGCCAATGCATTCTCTTATATATATAAGAGAATGCATTGGCCTAACAATTTTTTACAATTTTAATAATTTGTTCTTGTATTCTTTAACAATTTTATAATTTTACCCATACAGAGCCCCAGACAAACATGAGCAGACAACACTCTTCTATGTGCTTCTATATATGTGTGGGGCTCCCTGCAGGGTAATGGATGTTTTTTTTATTTTATGTCCTTTATATTGTAAGAAACATTTATTTAAAAAACATGATAAAAAATTGTTAAGCCAATGCATTCTCTTATATATGCGAGGTGACCTATGGTCGACTCGCATATATAAGAGAATGCATTGGCACAGGGTAAAAAAATCCCGACTTCCGACTGGATTTGATATGGCGGGTCACATATTATGAAGCGGAAAGAACTTTTCAATTCCCAGAATTGGCTACAAAAATTTACAAGACAAACATTCACTCACTGAGTCGCCAATTTAAAATAAAAGTTAGATGCTAATCTGAATATTTTACCAAGGCCTAAATTCAAAGTCATTAGCAAGAGTTATACAGCATCACTTCATCACATAATGACATCATTAGATCCTTGTATAAACATTGCACAAATAAATGGCTGTCCGCTCCAATGAGAACAGACAACACCAATACTAAATAGCAGTCTGCTCCAATCAGATCAGAAGACACTAGCACATATTGGGTGTCTGCTCCAATCAGAGCGGACGACTCTAGCACATATTGGCAGCACAAAATAATAACATAACAATATAAGCACTGACTAAAACCTTCCAATCACACTTACTAAATATCTGATTCAGGTGAAAGGAAGTCATGGCAACCAGATAATAAATAGGCCAACTGCAGTGGCCACATGTGAATCTGGTCAGAATCAAAATAATAGGCCCACTCAGTGGATTCATGGGATCCTAATGGGAGACATCTGTAATTAACCTGCTCATTCAGGTTTCTGTAACCTGTTCAAACCAAGTTTCTATATTTAGCCTTCGGAACGTCTTGCTTCGATGATAGAAAATCGTGAAATTCATCAACAATTGAAATCATCTTGGACAATCTTTGGTACAGCTGATTTTTGAAGGCAATCTGTTGGCAACATGTGAACAGTTCCATGTCCTGAGACCTCAGCTGTATCAACACAACAATGTTCGCACCAAAATTTGATAACCTAGCACTGGCTATGACTCAACTTCCACAATCACCCTCTGAAATAAACGAGAAATTAGATAACTAGGACTGGCTATGACTCTACATCCACAATCGCTCTCTGAGGGACGAGAAAGAATTGTGTTTACTACTAACAGTAGGAAATGTTCATATACTAAGTTCAACAAACAACCATAGGTCGTTTGTTGAACTTATCTGAACATTTTGCCACTAAAGAATATGAATAAATCTGTTCTTGTATTATCTTTTTCTTATTACCTGAACCCCCCTCCAAATGAATAATAAACCAAATTCCAATGTGTACTTTTATAACTGAATGGGAGAATCCACTTAGTACATAAAGGGTTAAAGCCTAAATGTTTTGGTACCCCGCTGGACAAAACAAGTGTCCATTGGCACCGCAGTGTATTTGCCGTTCGGTTGCAGTGTCAGAGTTTGTAACTGCAGTTGAGCACCGCGGCCGAACGGCAAGTACACTGCTGCAGCCCTCATAATTGGCTACGGTAATCAGCAATGCCGAAGCCATTTGCTGAAGCAAACTGGGCCACGATAAAGGGTTGCCGTAGCAGATTGCCGAAGCCAAACAATCTGAATTAAAAGGGCTGCTGCTGCCAAACGACAAGTTCACTGCGGCCGAAAGGCAACTACCCTCGCGGTCGAATGGCATGTACACCGTGGTTAGATTTCTGGTTTGCATGGTCTTTTTTCAGTTAGATGAAAGTACACCATAGCAACTACACCATGCCGAATGGCAATTACACTGCAGCCCAACTGTAGTTAGCCGGTGGAGCCCGCGGTGTAGTTGCATTTCGGCCGCGGTGGCAATGCTAACCGCAGTTAAGTGGACACTTGTTTTTGTCCAGCAGGGTATACCTATTGGGTTATTTTTAAATTTACAGAAGGTTTCGAAATGTTCAATTATATGGTTCATCTTTCACATCACAGACTGATTACATTGAAAACATTCTCAACATCAGCAGAAAAGTTCACACTATTATCAGGTATTTCTATCTAAATCAATAGTCAATTAAATTATATTAGGCCAAAGAATAAAGATATTTGTTTCTGCCAACGTACTGACAAAATATTGTCGGTAGGTAGGTGAAACTTTTTTTTGGGGTTCCGAATTCAAAATAAAATATGTAGACTCGACGGTTCAAAATAGGGTCGTCTGCTTGGTGGAAACAAAGCAAGCCTGAGTTTAGTGTGCTTGTCATTTGCAGAATGAGGTCCCCCGAGGGTGAATTACTGATGCTATCCCGCACAGCGGGCTGGCATCAATAAATTCACCCTCTGGGGACCTCATTCTGCTTAGGCCTCATGTTCTCTGGAAAGTTTATTTATTATCAAATTTCTAAAGAATCTTCTTCACATAGATTATATTTCCTTTTTAGTTTAGTTTCTCTACATCACCAAATTGGCAGATGACACATTGCATAATCGAGGTTCCCAATGGGTGTACATCACAAAATTCACCATTTGTTAACTTCAATCAGAGTCTATGTCACCCATAGCAGAATGAGGTCCCCAGAGGGTGAATTTGGTGATGCTAGCCCACCATGTGGGATAGTGTCACTAAATTCACTCTCTGGGGACCTCATTCTGCAAATTACAAAAGGGAATTACAAACAAAATAATTTGGCAAGCCTTGTCAGCCACTGCTCCATATACTACCACTGGTCAAGGAGTTCAAAATATATAAATGGCAGATCTCAGTACACATTACAGAGTCTGAAAGTCTGACAATGTTTGCCCAATATGAGTGAATGATCGGATTCACGTTAAACAGTTACACCACATCCAACAATTATCGCAGTCATATCATAATGCCGCCTTTCTTCTTGCTTCCGATATCACATTTGTGGTAGATGGTATATTGCACAGAAGACGCATTAATATGGTTAATACAAGATCCATGCATGACAGCATCGACGATCTCTTATCTGCATCATGTTTTTGATTTGTTAAGGCTACTAATTTATCAAGTGTTCTCTGGATTAATCCGCATCTTCACTCCTGATGCACTTGAGACAACCATTTTGAATCGAGATTGGATGCGATTTCAAATCTTATGTCAGATTCGAGATTGGAAATGAAAACCACCCAATTTGCATGGCCCTCTCAGGATACATACCCGGTTTGTAGAGCCTTATTTGTAGTTCCTAAGAGGATACATACCCTGTTTGATGATGCTCCTGGCTTGTTATAGTCGTAATTTACCCAACCTTGATTCCGTCTTGGATAACTGGAACCACGCCCTGTAAAGGAAGATAATACACATCCCATTAGTGTAAAAGTAGTTTATATACAACATGCAAGGAAATGTTTGGGGAGATGATTGAAGCTCCCCAGTTGAAATTGGTGATGTTCACGTATTAGTCGCCTTGATTATGCATTTTATCTTCTGTAACTTAGGGGATATAGAAACTTCCCAGAAGGGAAAAAGTAATTTAGATATTTCCCAGAAGATGAGGCCCCAGATGGTAAATTTGGTGATGCTAGCCTGCTGTGCGGGGATAGTATCACTAAATTCACCATCTGGGGACCTCATTCTGCAATGAGACACAAATTTGCAGGCTTGAAATTGAACCATGAACACGGATATTTGATGTAGGGAAAAAGAATAAAATGACCCTTGATTGATTTCCAAGACTAATTGTTATAATTGACAAACAAAATAGTCATTATTGAACACAAAGATAAGATGGAATATTGTATTCATAGAAATTATACAATCTAACACAGGGACAAAATCAACCCTGATTTAATTAATCATCTCGGCCCTGTTAATAACCATCAGCTATCGATTGAAGTGAGGCAAAAAATATATTGTTTGCTATACAACATCGATAAAAATGTTGCAGTGTGTGTTGTGGACAGGCCCGACAATATGGTGCCGGACATATGCAGAATGAGGTGCCCAATGGGTGAATTTAGGGATGCTACTCCACACAGTGGGCCACCACACTAAATAAATTCTTCTTTGGGCTCATCTTCTCTGAAAAGTATCTTTATTAAAATAATCAACTAGTTTCTTTTGTAACTTCATCAATAAGATGATTTCTTTTTATAATAGCTTAATTTCTCTATATTCCCCAAATTGGCTGACAATACACAATGCATAATAGAGGTGCCCAATGGGTGCATATCACAATATTCACCATCTGGGAACTAAATCGGAGTCCTGGTGTCACATAACAGATGAGGCCATGCAGAATGAGGTCCCCAGAGGATGAATTTGGTGAAGCTGGCGACACTGTTGGAAATTTAGATATGTTTCTGCTAATGAGAAGATATAATTCATAAAATGCATAGGATAGATTGCTTGGAAATTGGTAGGATTTTATTCCGTAAAATTATTGACATGCATTAATTTCCAGAATTTTTGGGAAAAACATATCAAATCCAGTCGTAAGTCGGGATCTTTTTTACCCTGTGACAATGCATTCTCTTATATATGCGAGTCGACCATAGGTCGCCTCGCATGTATAAGAGAATGCATTGGCCTAACAATTTTTTAAAATAAATGTTTCTTACAATTTTTAGGACATAAACTAAAAAACATCCATTACCCTGCAGGGAGCCCCACACATATATAGAAGCATATAGAAGAGTGTCGTCTGCTCATGTTTGTCTGGGGCTCTGTATGGGTGAAATTATAAAATTGTTAAATACAAGAAAAAATTATTAAAATTGTAAAAAATTGTTAGGCCAATGCATTCTCTTATATATGCGAGGCGACCTATGGTCGACTCGCATATATAAGAGAATGCATTGGCACAGGGTAAAAAAATCCCGACTTACGACTGGATTTGATATGGCGGGTCACATAATTGCCTGAGAACAGTTATTTATTTTTAATGGCCTTAGCTTTATGAGCACCCCTACTTACCTCTGTATCCGCCTCGGCCGTATCCACCACCCATCATCTCGCCACCACGCCCTCCTCGGCTTCGGTAACCACGGTAATAACCACCTCTGTAGCCACCTCGCCCTCTGTAATTTCTCCTCTGCTCAGAAATACCAAACGTCTCAATGTTTTGTTTCTTTTCTTCCTTCCAACTTGTTCGACTTGTTTTTCTGAAACAATAACTCAGAATACAAGGACACTGGACAAATATTTTCAGATAAACATGGTCTTCAAACTAACAGAATTCAAGTCCATTTCTAGTTTTATAATTTTCAAGGCCGTATAATCTCAAATTAAATGCCATTATTTGACAATTTACAAGGTTTTCTAAGGACCAAAAATTTTATAGACTCAATTAACCCTTTTACTAAATGGATTCTCCCATTCATATAGACAAGTATACATGGGAATGGAATATTATTCAACTGGGGGGTAGGATTTGCAGAATGAGGTCCCCCAAAGGGCAAATTTAGTGATGCTATTCCGCATGGCAGGCTAGCATCACTAAATTCACCCTAAGGGGAACCTCATTCTGCTTAGACCTCAACTGCTAAGGGAGAGCTAGGATCAAATTGAAGTTGGTGATGTTCACCCATTAATCACCTAGATTATGCATTTTATCTTCTGCAAATTAGGGGAAAAAGAAACTTCCCCGAAGGGAAAAAGTTACTAACAAGACAGTCAATGACTGGAGACGCTCACCAGACTGTAAAGACTAGGACTCGGAAGACCATAAGAGTTAGTACTTGTCATATTCACTTAAAAACAAGTAGTCCTAAAGAGGGACATAGCCTAGAGGGTCTCCGTTGAGTATTGGGGTGTCCACCTTGAAATATGGTCCAGATCCCCCCCACCCCACATAGTCCATAGTCTGCTCCCTCTCAACTGAAGCAAACACACTCCCAAGTTCGTAAAATTCCTTTGCAAATGTTGGAATATTACAACTGATACTTCAAGCTTTCCTAACTGTGGCAAAGTTACAACCTGACATGCTCCCCTTTTTTAATGGTGGACCCCATTCAAACGAATTTTGATCCCAACTCTCCATAGGCCATTTACACCAAATGCCATTTCTTGATTGGTCAGTCCTTCGATTTTGAGGCGCGCAATTGCGCTTGCGCGCCTTGGCATCTAAAAACCAGCGAGTTATTAAATGCGCACGCCGATTTTTTTTAAATGCGCGCGTCTGAATTTGCAGTCAGTGAACGAGATTTTAACAAACAGCACATCAATGGTTAAACGCCGACAAGACTATTCACCGTGTATCTTTCTCAGTAGCGATGACGTTGATTACGAACATAATAACAAAGATCAAAGCGGCCGCCGGCGTCTTTCTCACTCAATGATTGGGGTACACCTCGTCACAAATGCTACACGTGCAAGTTTCCCGCAAAAAAAGTGTCAATTCTTTGGCAGCCTCGTTTGATGTTTCGGCATGCGGGGATTCGCCGATTCATTTGAATATTATTGCCATAGATTAGATTTTAAGTTTAACTATAATTCGAAGCTATACTTCGAAGCCAGTATCTCTGGACTCTTGAGAAAGCGAAAAATGGACATTGGAGCCTCCTCAAATACCGACTATCAAAACGAAAGAGAGCCCCGGTTGATTCGTCGGATTCCAGTGAATCTGATTGCGGTAACTATTCCACTTCCAAGTTTGAAGTTTTAAGCGACTGCGAGTCTGGTGAGCATGCGCTCTCAGACGCGGAAGTGGACTCATTACCGTGATTAGATTCACCTGGATTGCCAGATAATCGGATTATTGTGGACTAGATATTGTACTACAATATAAACATGTTTTTATTTCTGTTTTCACTTTAAGTTGCCAAAGGCATACTAGGAATTACACGTGTGTATCATTATAATTGTGTTTGTCTTTATTCAGTAATCATTTCATCCATGTTAATTTGAATTGTGCTCCCGCAAAAAAGGCGCGCGCAAATTCCAAAAGCTCCGAGCGATATATCGCGCACCTACGTTTTCCAAATTCGAAGGACTGATTGGTCGAACCCATTTTAACAAATATGTAACCCAGTCCCAAGTAACACAAGGACCAATACTGGTTACTACATATAGGCTAAATAGGACTGATGGCTCTTGAGGAGCGCCATTTTAAGAATTACTTTGGGGGAAGAGTTATGTCCATGGTCGCACCCCTATTTGACCTGGTGAACCCATTTCAATAAATCTGAACCCAGTCACCCAATGACTCTCTATACCAAATATGCCAAATGGTTCTTGAGAAGATGTTTTAAAAATAACTGATGAGGGAAAGAATTATGTCATTGGCTCTGACCAATTCTGAATCAAATCTGAATCCTAGTCACCCATACCAAATATAAGCTGAATAGGCCTGATGGTTCTTGATAGGAAGACATTTTAAGAATTACAATGGATGGACAAGTTACGTCCCTGGCTCCGCCCTTATTTGACCAGGTGACCTCATTTTAACACATCTGTATCCCTGTCACCCAAAAACCTTCCATACCAATTATAAGCTAAATAGCCCGATGATTCTTGAGATGTTTTAAGAATTACTATGGATGGAAAGAGTTAGGTCCCTAGCTATGCCACTTTTTTGACCATGTGATCCCCATTTGAACAGAACTGAATCACAGCCACCTAGGGACCATCCACAATCAATTCTTCATCTCAGGTACACATGTAAGCTAAGAAAAATGCCTCCATCTTCTCATCCAGTTTCCCATATGTAATCGCCTGAGAAAACAGGTATTTAGTTTTACTGGCCTAACTGTCAAGATTCATCATTCACACTTGGCCTTGGGAGTGGAGTATGTCATCATAAGCAGGGTCATTTATATACAAACTCTCCAACAGGCAGAGAAATTTAGGCTATTAATCAAAGCTGTCATTCCAAACAGATTTTGTTAACACTGCCATTTCATTTATTACTTTATAATCAATGTGACTTCTATATGGTTTAAGCATGTTCTTGATTTTAGACAGATTTAAACCAAATCTGGTTGAGTCACCCTGGTGGATGTTATAATGGTGTTATTTTTTTTTTAAATTGAGCAAGACCAAGACCAAGAAATTTATCTCAATTAAAATAAAAAAAATGAATTTGAAAAAAAAAAAAAAAAAATCAATTATGGTTTTTTTTGTGTTAAATTGAACAAGGTGTTCAATGTAAAAAAATTTGACCCAGTGACCTCATTTGAACAAATCTGAACCCCAGTCACCCAAGGATCCTTCATACCAAATATGAACCCATTTGGCCTGATGGTATTTGAGAAGGAGATGTTTAAAAGAATTGCTATGGAGGGAAAGAGTTATGGCCCTGGCTTCGCAAATATTTGACCCAGTGACCTCATTTGAACAAATCTGAATGTGAGTCACCTAGGGAACATCCATACCAAATATGAACCCATTTGGTCTTACGGTTCCAGAGGAGAAGATGTTCAAAGAATTGTTGACGGACGGACGAGGAGTGATGACTATAGCTCCACCGGAGACTTCGTCTCAGGTGAGCTAAAAACAATGTTAACCCTTTGGAGAGTATCTATAACGTCATATAAATGACGTCATGAGTAAATTTAACGTCAACCTCATAGCAAAATAATTATTAACAAGTTTGGGTCAAAAGTGTCCAATAATTCGTTTTAATTTATGTGCATTTTTTTTAACATGTGTTATCATAATCATTTGCACTTATACATTCGGGACATTATATTAATCAAAATAAGTCCTACACAAATCATTTATAAATCATATGATTTATTGAAGTTATGTCTACATAAAATAACACTTCCTGAAACGACATATATGTCGTTCTACTCCTCATCCGATAGACGACATATACGTCGTTCTACTCGCCAAAGGGTTAATTTGAGACTATAGATACTTCCCAGAGATGAGGACTAAGCAGAATGAGGGTGAATTTGATGTGCTGGGGACCTCATTCTGCAATTGCAGATTGCCTGTTTTATTATAAATAATGGTACCCACCCTTGCGCTCGTTCCAGAGCATCACAGCTGATGTTGTCGAAGAATGACTTTGCTTTATCATAGTAAATCTCGTCTTCAACCTCTCCCTCCTCCAGTTGTTCTTCCTCTTCTCCTGCATCCTGTTCATCGCCATTTACTATCTTCTCCTTTTCGGCTGCAAATAAAATATTGTTGCATTAATGATGTATTGAGGGCTCTAGTATTTGCTTTCTTCCACAGTTGTCTTCCACTGAAAAAAACAAATGTAATAAAAGGTGGCTTCATTTGGATCTGGCGCTTTGTAGACACACTATTTCAAGGCTTAGTTTACAGTTATAATGGAATAAAAACCTATATTTTTCCAAGCAAATATCAAATCTCTCCCCTGGTGATGAGGGAGGAGTCCGAGAACACATTAATTTTATAGAATCTCTCCCCCGGAGATGCCTGAGAACACATTAATTCTATAGATTCTCTGTCCTGGTGTCGAGGACGGCGCCTGAGAACACAGTAATTTGATAGAATCTCTCACCTGGTGATGAGGTAGGTGTCCGAGAACACAGTAATTTTATAGAATCTCTCCCCTGGAGATGCCAGAGAAGACATTAATTCTATAGATTCTCTGCCCTAGTGTCGAGGACGGCGCCAGAGAACACAGTAAATAGAATATCTCCCCTGGTGATGAGGGCGGTGTCAGAGAACACACTAATTTGATAGAATCTCTCCCCTGGTGATGAGGGAGATGTCAGAGAACACTAATTTTACAGAATCTTCCAAGCAAATATCAAATCTCTCCCCTGGTGATGAGGGAGGAGTCCGAGAACACATTAATTTTATAGAATCTCTCCCCTGGTGTCGAGGACGGCGCCAGAGAACAAAGTAATTTGATAGAATCTCTCCCCTGGTGATGAGGTAGGTGTCCGAGAACACAGTAATTTGATAGAATCTCTCCCCTGGTGATGAGGGCGGTGTCAGAGAACACAGTAATTTGACAGAATCTCCCCCTGGTGATGGGGGAGGTGTCAGAGAACATGCTAATTTTACAGAATCTCCCCCTGGTTATTAGGGTGGTGTCAGAGAACACAGTAATTTGATATAATCTCTCCCCTGGTGATTAGGGCGGTGTCAGAACACATTACTTCAATAGAATCTCCACCAGGC
The DNA here is from genome assembly GCA_032622095.1 of Siphonodentalium dalli. Lineage (NCBI taxonomy): Eukaryota > Metazoa > Mollusca > Scaphopoda > Gadilida > Siphonodentaliidae > Siphonodentalium > Siphonodentalium dalli. Next base: position 160,553,096 of record CP136062.1, read on the forward strand.
AATGAGAGAGGTGCCAGTTTTTATAGAATTTCTCCCCTGGTGAGGAGGGCGGTGTCAAGAGAACACATTACTTCAATTTTTATAGAATTTCTACCCTGGTGATGGGGGAGGTGCCAGAGAACATTACTTCAATAGAATCTCCCCCAGGCGATGAGAGAGGTGCCAGTTTTTATAGAATTTCTCCCATGGTGATGGGGGAGGTACAAGAGAACACAGCTATTTTATTAGGGTTGGCCTTACATGTGGATATGTTGAGTTTCTTTTTGAATTCCTTCTCTAACTCCTCTTTGTCGAACTGAGCATTAGAAGCATCAAAGTCAAACTCCTCGTCAAACTTCAGCGGTGACTCCGACTTGTTCCCTCTGCCACCCCTCGTGTATTGTCGGTTCTGTCTGGGACCACCACGCCCTCTATTTGGCATACCTGGAACGGAAAAATATAATCATGTTAGGATATTGTCATAAACACAAATTCTCAACTTAATTTCTAATCCTGAGCAGTAGCAGATCCCTAACTAGAGACAGGCCTGTCCCATGCAGGAGTAAGGTATACACCCCATATTGAAAGTCAAATGAAACTCAATGACACTGTAGCTCAACTTGGAAAGTAGTTAATTTTTTGCTGAGCAATGAAAAGAATGATAAAGAAGAAGGAAAGTAAACTAGAGGTCACCCCGAAAATCCACATGAAGATTGGTGATGATCGGATGAGGGATGTGGTCTGTTGGGAGCGCCAAAGGATAAAAAATACAATCAAAGGATTAAAATACACGATGGCTGCCAGCGGCCATGTATGTTTTTTATCGAAAATCGCTAAAATTTGATAGCTCCCATCCAGAGGTGATCCTAAACATGCCTGTTAATTTTCAAAACATTTCTCCAATAAATGAGGGCTGCAGGGTGTTTGGCATGGATTCAAATTTGAAATCCAAAATGGTGATGACGATCGGATGATGCATGTGGCCTTGTACAGTGTGCCAAAGGATTTATTCATGTAAAGAGTAAAATCCAAGATGACTGCTGGTGGCCATGTTTTTCATTGAGAAAAAACAAAACGTAAAAATTTGATATCTCTCATCTGGAGGTGATCCTAAACACGCCTGTAAATTTTCAAAATATTTCTTCACTAAATGCGGGCTGCAGAGTGTGCTGATGGATTCAAATTTGAAATCCAAAATGGCTGCTGGCGGCCATATTTTATTTTGAATTTCGAAAAAAAATCGATGGATCCCATCTAGAGGTCGCCCCTAAGATCCATATGAAGTTTGGTTATGATCGGATGAGGGATACGGCCTGTAGGGTTAGCCAAAGGAAATTGCTGATGGATGGACACACTGACAACGGATGCCAATCCACAGCATTAGCTCAAACTTCAAACTAAATTTGAGCTAAAAAGTTAGATGAGAAACTAGTAATTTCTTTATATTGGCATTAGTCCCATCCATAATCTAATTATCTAACTAAAACCCACCCCTCTGATTGCCTCTGCCCCTTGAGTATCCGTCCCGGTTGGAACCTTCTGTTTGTTGATGTTCTTGGTTGTATTCGCCACGTTGTTGTTGTTGTTGTGGTGGTGGACCACCTCGCCCTCTATAGTAGCCGGATGGCGGAGGTCGCGTTCTCTGCGGTGGAGGATAGTGTTGCTGCCCTTGCTGATTTCCTTGTTGATGCGGTTGTCGATTCTGATGCTGATACTGGGGTGGTGGCCTGTTCTGTTGCCGTTCTCGTCGTTCATTGCTCTGGCTGCTGGATTGGGATGGTTTGCTAGACGGTTCATCAGACGAGGATGCTGTTGACGTTTGGACACCTTGCTCGAGTGTTGGGGATTTTCTGTTAGAAGCCGGCGGAGTCGCTCCTCGTGATCCTGAAATTAGCGACAATGAAATACTGTAGAATCATTTTTATTCATGGGAGTTTACACCACAATTATTAGGGCTGCAACAGTCTTGATGCGATGGCAGCTCTCGGCCAATTAGAATGCCTGTTAATTCAGACCGTCTTGATGCGATGTGAAGCATGATTTTACTATCACGATACACTGCGAATCGTGATGCAATTTTTTGGCAACTGATAGCTATGAAACTTAAGATTTTTAGTATGTATATTCTCATCAGCGTTCACCTCAGCATATTCATTGAAGTAAATGCGCAATAAACTATAATAGTTAATACAGTCCACAGATCTGTGAGAGCTTTCCGATGAATGGCAACAAGCCATATTTCCGACTAAATCCTGAAAAGTTACCCAGGATTTTGCTGTGGTTAAGGAGTCGATTATTTAGGGTATTACTGTATGTTTTGCACCTAAATAGAATGTCACAATGTCCGTGTCTGGCTTCATAACCAGACTTATATATTACCTCAACATTTATATACTGGTAGGTACCACATACTAGTATGATTATGAACAACCAGTATTCAACTTAATTGTATTGGGATATTTTTGACTGTGAAATTGGCACTACATGTAAATGTATATATAATTCAGCAGATTTTCACAGAATTACGGGCAGGCCTGAGGTAGCAGTACACAATTTCATGGGTTGTAGGGGGGTCTGAAAAATAGAAAAATAAGTATCTGGGGGGCATAACAGCCAGTGTAGGCTGTGTTAAATCAGGGTTTCCGTTATACCGGCAGGGGGTCCCCTTGACGGCCCCATTCCCCTCGCCAAGTTTTCCCCGCCTGCCATACCCCAGGACATACTGCACGTCATAAAGGTATAAAGATGTTTAAAACGTCTGAATTTTGTTGGAATAGTACTAAGGAATTTTAAAAGGTGAATTTATTTTATATCTTGCGAGTGTACACACTCTAAACGCATTGTAATACTGAAAATTGAAACAGGAAGTGATTGGAACTGACATCGCTAGAAGCTATGCCTTTGAGGCTGGTTAGTTAGATTGCGGTTAGTACCCAGTTATGTTATGCAAAAGAGCAGTATTTTAATCGTACCTGTCATGTTTTATACCGCAAAATATACTGTTCACTTTGTAATAGAGCGAGAGAGAAATGTGGGAGTAGCCGCACCGGGCATCAAGGCATCTTACCACTGCCCACAAAGAATACTCATCGGCCAGATATGTAATCAGCCTTCTATATTTACAGTGCAGCTGCTAAAATATATTCCGATTACGTTATGCATACGAAATATCTGCTGGGTCTTCCACAGCGAGTCTTAACATTAACGAGCATGTTTAACTCGGGATCCAAATTACTGGTGTTCTGTACTTTGTAAATTAATTTATATCTAATAAATTTACTAGTTTTAAAGTTACAGGTACATGTATAAGGTTTGATAGCTTGGCACTTGGGCAGAAATGGAACAAAACAAACTGCCATTTCTACTCTCACATGATTCTATTGGCCGATATAACGAAAGTAGTTCAACCAGTGCTAAAACAGGCTACTTTTACCTGGATTTTTCCCCTCGACGGCTACCGGCCCCATTCCCCTACCGGAAACCCTGGTTAAATGTGTATTTACTTGTTTGAAGGTCTAATTATTTTACAAAACTGGGAAAGATCTCCAAAAGTGAAAAATTTGGATACGCTATCATACGCAACAGGGTTTTCGTATTCAGTGGAGGCCAACTCTGTGTTATTGGTTACAGGAAAATAGCCCGATTTCTCTCCCCTGAATTCTGTCATCTGGGCTCGCAAGACATTTTTTTCAAATTGATACGATAACTTTTTTTCTCTTTTAAATATTTCTCAGCTCTAACATAGCTCCATCAGGTGGAAGAAGCTTATTTACTGACATTCGCTCTAACAATGGTCTGTTTTTGGGTTGAAAATGGTCAATTTGAGTCAATAAATGGGTAAAATTAAGTGCTTTGTGTGTGCAAACCAAGGGGCATAATTCAATAAAAAAAATTGTACGAAGAAGCTAAAGTACAGACAAATGATTACACCTAAAATTTCTGTAGAAATTAAAACAAGCTTGATGGGACCAATGCCAAAGATAATGGCTCAGCATTGATTTGAAGTACAGTACACCCTCCCAGGTTGGCAAAATTGCTGGAAATCATGTACTGCTACCCGAGAACAAGGTCCTGTCTGTCTCTTTCTGCTTGTTCATCATCTTCTCTGCAAAGTTTCTTTATTATCAAATTTCTATAGAAACTTCTTCACATAGATTCTATTTCATTTTTAGTTTAATTTCTCAATGTCCCCAAATTGACAGAAGACACATTGCATAATTGAGGTGCCCAATGGGTGTACATCACAATATTCATGTGTTTGTGTTTATCCTGGAGCCATGCATGTAATATGGCTCAAATGAATGGTGTTGTCACTATGAATTCCCACTATAAAGACTGATTTGGGACAGGTTCCGTATTATTGTGAAATAAATCACTTTGGAATTTTGTTGAGTATGCATGGCAATATATGCATAATAATCAACACACAGTTCCTGTATTTTTCAGGAACTTCACTTACATCGAACTCAAAACAAATGATACAGCAATAAGATAAATGATCAACATTGAGTAGTTTCATCCACGAAAATCCCATGCATAAAAATGTCCCGACTCAGCAATTGGGTGTTCTTTGATCCAATTATGTAATCGTACGATAGCACGGGGTCTTCGAGCCTGAGTAGTTTCATCCATGGAATCCCGTGCACAAAAATATCCGCACTCAACAGTCCGCAGGCCTGTCCATATGAAAAATTGACGAGGGCTACAAAATCGCCCACGTGAACCCCAGTGACGAGTGCTAATAGCCCTCGTGATTTATTCATGCTATTTGCTTAGCCAGATATACTCCAAAAGGAACAGACCAGACTGGAGAATGTATTTGTATGTTATCAATAAAGTTGTTCAATCTTATTTTGAGTGTTTATGTTTGCCTACCCCTGGGATTGTTACACTGACCAACATCAAATTGATATGTTGGGTTTGATACTACGTTAGGTAAATGTAGGTAACCTAGGTAAGTGTAGTTATGGAAATGGTTATGGTTTAGAAAGCAAACAATGACAAATTTGGAGGGTTTGAACATTGATATTATAAATTTAACAGAATGATTGATTGTTCACACTGAAAATTATTTGAAACGAGGGAACTCAGGATCATGTTAAAACAACATTTCAAAATTATGACATATCTGGGATTATCTGGCAATGTGTTATGCCACCAGCAAAGTTTTATATTCATTCATACTTTCCCGTGGCATGTTGATCTCAATCGGTCACAGTGGCGTGCACATATTTTACACCACACGCGTTCTATAAAATCCCGCCCGTTTGCGTTAACAATATCATAGCCAATCTGGCCTCCAGTATTCCATCCTTCGAAAGTTTTTAACTGAACGTGGCAGCCTTTTTGATCAGCCATTATTGCATTATAGTTAATTTGGCTCCCTGAATAGAGTCACAGCTCAACTATGGACAGAGCCCCAGTTCAAAACATGTGGAAGGTGCAGGCATGTAAAAATAGCAAGCAGATTCAGTTATCAAAGTGCCGACGATGCTGACGTAATACCGAGTCATGTATGACGAGCACGTGTTGCAGGAAGAGCATGGGGTGTTAAACTCATGACACTGTCTAGAAACATCAAAGAACACAGATGCCGACGATGACGTTCGTCCCATTTGACCCGACTGGCTTCAATCAGATTGTCTTAAACCCTGACTTGCCATTTAAAGCACATTGATTTTGAAAGCCGACGCGGGCGAAACTGTCGCACGCGTGTAATCGAAAATACGCGGGCTATCGAAATCGCCCGCGTAAAATGACAGGCCTGAGTCCGGCATTCTTTGAAGTTACCGCGACATGTATTACGCTGTATATAATGTCGCTATTTGACCCGCTTTTTCACCAGTATTCTGTTTAACCCCCAGACTCCCGTTGCAGCCGGATTTTTTTTACGACATATTGCTACTGACTTTTGGTACCTGTATGAATCAAACAGATCGTCTGCGAGGGGAATGTGTCCGTGGCACGGACCCGCAGCCGGCCTGGCGGAAACCTTGAGAAAATGATTTGCTACCAGAATTTGCATACTAGCTATGCAATTTGGTATGAATATTATACAATTTTACAACAATGCTATCTAATCATGTCAATGCGAGGCTATTTGCTAATCAAATTTTCAAAAGTAGTTTGCTTCCTGCATATTTAAAAGAATTAATTCGCCTAACAATATTTACCTTGACCTGTAAGATAGTGCATTATCTCATATATATTTTGAAGACCTCTGTCTGTTTGTATGTTTGTCTGTATGTATGTTTGTCATTTATACAAATCTACGATTCTCGACCGATCGGGACCAAACTTGGTACGTGTGTGTAGTTTGACCAGGCGGTGGACGTTGTCGTATTGGCGAGCCCGTGCGGCGCCCACTTCGCGCATGCGCAGACGAGATCTCGGAAACGGGTGGAGCTATCGACTTGATATTTGGTATGTGAATGTGTCTTGCCCCGGATACGAATTTTATCGGGTCGCCGAGCCCGTGCGACGCCAGCTTCGCGCATGCGCAGACGAGATCTCGGAAACGGGTGGAGCTATCGACTTGAAATTTGGTATGTGAATGTATCTTGCCCCGGATACGAATTTTATCGGGTCGCCGAGCCCGTGCGACGCCAGCTTCGCGCATGCGCAGACCAGATCTCGGAAACGGGTGGAGCTATCGACTTGAAATTTGAGCTCGGAAACGGGTGGAGCTATCGACTTGAAATTTGGTTTTTGAATAGCCCGGACAACGTCGGGCTCATCGGCTAGTCTATTATATATTTTGAAAGATCTGTGTGTGTATGTGTGTATCTGTCTGTGTGTGTGTGTGTAATCGATGAACTCAAAAACGACCGACCCGATTTCGATGAAACTGGGTACGTGGGGGTATTATCGGCCGGGGGTTAACATAGGCCTATTGATTTTCAGATCCGAGGTCAACTTTTCACGTGCCGAGGTCAAATCTGTTTTTACGCCGTTTTGCGCTAGAATATTTCAGTTCGGTGCTCACAAATCGATTCGATATAGCGCGAATAATAAATTGCCAGTCATATAATTTGCACGGTTAGAATCTGTGGCGCTTCATCTTTCCAATGATGTATCACACGCCTGTGTACGTTTAAAGTTTCTACCTTAATTATCGGGAAGAACGCAGGACCATGCTTCGCTCATCGAAAATCATTGCGTAAATATATTACGCCATCAACATATCGTGACGTGATCGCGTTAACTCTTAACCGGCCGATGTCGCGTTAACTCATCACCGGCCGAGGTATCCGCAAATGACATTGGGCTATATATCTCGGAAACGGGTGGAGCTATCGACTTGAAATTTGGTATGTGAATGTATCTTGCCCCGGATACGAATTTTATCGGGTCGCCGAGCCCGTGCGACGCCAGCTTCGCGCATGCGCAGACCAGATCTCGGAAACGGGTGGAGCAATCGACTTGAAATTTGGTTTTTGAATAGCCCGGACGAAGTCGGGTCACCTTCTAGTCCTATATATGCGAGCCTCCCTAAAGGGGGCTCAGATATATAACTTAGAGAATGCATTGGAACAGGATCTTTAATGTTGCACCAATGCAGCTCCCGTCATGAAAAGGTTAACTAGTTAAAGGGATATAAGGCACTCACAGAGGTTAAATGTGAAAATTCATAAATTTTTATAAAAGCCTGTGAAACAACTATCAATAAGTACAAGCAAAACAGATAAAATTATTTTCATTAATAATGAGATTTTACATTTCAAAACCATTGTTATGTATCGAAATTACAGTTAAAATAACTTTACCGATCAAAGTCCAACACAATACAATAGTTAATAATAACTTTATGGTAAACATTGGAAAAGGTTAAAGCATTGAAAACTATTCGGAAAATCATATTTCGACTAAAATATTTGAACTTAGTGGTGAATGGTGATGTATTTACAGACTTATATTACCTCCCTTTAATCTAAATCAACAAGACAAATTATTATTAGTGTGACAAATCCACAACCAAGTATTAAAATGTGGAGTCTTATTAAAGGGACGGTCGGCCTTTGTGGTAGGTTATACTTCGGAAATAACAATTATTAAATTATGATAATTTCCTCAAGAATATACGAATAGCAATAAATGATAAATGATATGGATACGATATTATTCACAAAATACGCTTTTGTGTCAAAGAAAATGAATGTCGATTATTATGAAAATTGTTTAGTTTCTTGCAAAAAGCACAGTGAATTGTTTATAAGCAGTCATGATATCGTGTCATTTCCATATTTAGACTCGCGCACATTATACGTCAGATGTAAAACCCCAAATTTGATGCACGTCTACAACTTACAATACTATCATAGTAAATTCCTTATTGGTATGTGAGGTAATTACCATAGGTTAAGAGAAAATACTAATTGGGTTGAAAAATATTCATCTCTTTGCATGAACAATTATATTATGTACATGTTTTCTATCTGATCATTGCCAATCCTGAGTAACATGGATAGCTAGATTTTGATCTGACAACAGGTAGAATGGGTCGATTATAATAAAATTTGGGTTAATCTGAATGCGATTGTTGATGGTGCCAATAATTTGATCTTCGCCTTGCACAGAGCAATGGAACATTTTCATTGGACGATCTGATAGTTCCGAGTGTTTGTCTATAAACAAATGGTTCTGTCATGTTTTTGACGTTTGTTTACATAACGAAGCATACAAACGTGACAATAATATATAATATGCAATGTACACAATATTTTTGATTGCTATAAGAACAAAATCTGTCTTATTATATAATATTCTTTCTGTTTATGGCAGTTTTAGCAGATTGACTATTTTAATAGCTGTACCCACCACCCATATCTTTAAATCATTAACCCTTTACCTAACAAACCGGCCAAATAAAGCTTCAACAGCCTAAAATATCTTCGGTCTGTCTCAATAGAACCATACAAATATGGATATCATTGGAACCGGCTCTTTGACCAAATTGTGATAGTTACAGTTATGCCCTGTGCCAATGCATTCTCTTATATATGCGAGTCGACCATAGGTCGCCTCGCATAAATAAGAGAATGCATTGGCCTAAAATAAATCTTTTTTTTAACACTTTTTACCATATTTTCTTACATTCTTTAACAATTTTATAATTTTTAATGTGTTAAGCCAATGCATTCTCTTATATATGCGAGGCGACCTATGGTCGACTCGCATATATAAGAGAATGCATTGGCACAGGGCCGTTCTGTTGGGTAAAGGGTTAAGTCAAATGCATGCATGTAAGTGACTGCAGAATACAAAGATAAAATGACTGAACTGGATCATTAGTTAGAGAAATTTAGTTGGGGGAAGTACTTTTGGACAATAATTTTTTGTTTCTACAATATTTGGCTCTAATCACCTATCAATATATTAAATGAAAGGAGCAATGACACTGTAGGAGAGGGAATAATTTGGAAAATGTTATGCATTGCAGTTAATTTGAGGATTAAGAATAAGGAAAGTTAAAAAAGGTAAAGAAAAACATTGAAGAGCTTGAATTGATGATGAAACAATGAAGATTCATAGGAAGTATTGGATGAATCAGATGAAAAATGTTGGTTGTGTCATGCAAACAGTGAAATCCAAGATGGCTGATGGCATGCCATGTTTTTGATAGAAAATCATTCATCTAAAGGTCACCCCAAAGGTACGCTATGAAGTTAGGGATCAATCGGATGGATAATGTTGGTTGTAGGTATATTGATGTGTCATTTCCCCCACCCCCAAGTCTCTATATACCGGTGTGTAGATGTATCAGTCTCCAGTCTCTCTATATACCGGTATATAGATGTGTCATGTTCATTAATTCAAAATTTTATTTGGGACGAAATAAATATTGTTTAAACCAAAATCTGATTATGTTTGTTAAGAGTATGCCCACGTCATTCATCAAAACATAGCTTTATTTTGTTACACAACTTTACCAAAAATGTTACATGAACGTGAAAGCAAAGTGTAATGCAGTGGAATAAGCAAAGGTGAATTTATTGCAGTGCAAAGCTGGTTAGAATGAAACTGAGAAACCGTTACCAGTTTTCTTAGCACCCTGCTGCGGGCCTGTAGTTTGAACACCCTGGTCCACAGTGGGGGAAATTCGATTAAGTGGGGGTGTTGGTCCTCTAGAACCTGTTCAAATAAAATATATAGCTTTTTAAATTGGATCGTACTCTGCCTTAAGATTAGATGGCTGCTCCGTGTTGACAGTGATATTGCCTGCGAATTGTGTGATTTGCAAGCTTGAATTTGAGTGATTTCGTTGTTTGCTTTGATATAAAATGATTAAGATACAAGGAGTATTCAATAAATTAAATTTCATTCAAGTAATGAAATATTCAAGAAATTGTTAGCCTCATGGCCTTTATGAGTTTAAAGATGGTCTATTTCTTCCTATAAAAAGGTTTATATAGTTTACTTGGTATCAAATATGAATCTAAGAACCCTGTCTGGAAATGCTTCTATCAATTAATATCGATTTTATTTCATACTTATAATATACATAAGGCCAAAACGAAGAATACCTGTGTTTAGGGTAACCCGCCCGCCCCTACTCAAAACCTGCCGCCAAATTCCATTTTATCGTTTTTCAAAAATTTCCTCCGACTTCATTTCCTTGCAAATATCGTCAATTCACGAAAAACGGAAGTGCTGCCATTGTTGTTGTAGTATATTCGTATTCCCTCGTCATTGTTCGACAAACCTCGCCGATTTCTCGAAAGCGGAAACCAGAAAACACGCGATATGTATTAACTAGCAAATCGAAAGTAACCGGATATTTTGCCGATTGAATATGGCGGAAACACTTCCGTGTGTGGATAGATCCTGCGTTTTAGCTATTAAACTTCACAAATGCGTTCATATGAATCAGAATAGAAACATGGCGCCTGTCAACTATAGCACAGACATGTTGTCGTGCGTGAACCGGTACCACACGGATTCTGAACTGACAGAAAAGGACATAGTAATAAAATGTCAGATTAAAAATAATTCTGTACGTCACGTTCGCCTTGCCGCATGTATGTGCCATTTCCAATGGAGGAACTCTTGTTAAATTCACCTTCTGAGTCCACAGTCCACCTTGGAAAATTCCAACTGCACCCCCCCCCCCCCCCTTGAATCAGAATCAGACCAAATACATATTTTTGCATAATTCCATTTGCACCCCCCCCCCCCTTTGAATCAGATGCAGACCAAATACATGTTTTTGCATAATTCCATTTGCACCTCTGGTCTAATATCCTATATATTCATAAACCATGGTTCTATATATTCCCGGTATGAGACCATTCAGATATTTTTACCTGAAAAATTGCATAAAATCTAACATCTAGCGGTCTAACTCCAGACAAATGCACACGGCTACGGACAAGAGACCAGGACACACCGGGCTGTTCATGGTTGTTCGGCCCGGGGTGAGAACATTTTGAAAACTATACAAGAAAATCTCGAATCCGATAAACTAGACTGTCATCAACTGAAGCGTTCCTATTTTCTTGTAAATTTCAATTGGGGGAGGGGTGCGTAAGAATTTTTTTGGGATTTACAGCTGGGAGTTACCGTTAAAATCTCGAGATTAATGGGGTCTTTACGTGGTGTTATATGATGCCGACAAGTTCATTTAATGTCAAAATTACGATTAGCCAATTCGGCTGGTTAAACAACACATGTGGTGGCCCACGTCCGGAATTTTCCCGGTCTCCCGATCGGCCATGCAGTCCGCCTCTGCCCTCATGAATTTATGTGAGAAGAGTACCATCTTATTGGATACACGGCTGGTTAAACAACACATGTGGCGGCCCATGTCGGTTTCATTTGCGGCCCAAGTTGTGGTTGGGCGGCCCAACCACATATACCCCCCCCCCCCCCCAAACCGTAAAAAAAACCCTCGGATTCTCGCTTGATAGAAAATCACGTGGAATCAGAATTTTTTCCGGCCTCCGCCTCTGTGTGTGTGATCGCGATGAACTCGAAAACTGCCGGACGGATTGAGCCCAAACTTCCTATCTAAGGGTAAAATACCAGATGAAGTGGCATCGCATTGCTTCTGAGAACGTCAGAGCACCCATTCTCCACCCCCAGTCACAAAAATTACCGCCATTGGCACGGTGGGGCTAATCGCGTTGATAGTTAAAGAGCGTTCGTATCCGCAGTGTCGTCGATAAAGAGTGTATGTGTGTAATGTGATTATTACATCTGGGCGTGTGCGTGTAAGACTGCATCCAGACATGAGCGTGTTGTGTGACGTACTTAGGGCTTTCCGCCCGAGGTGATCTTCACCTTGAAACGGGTACCCACAAACGTACCTATTTTAGGGACGGGTACCATCACGGGACGGCTACCATCATGTCTCTTGATTAAAAAGGCAGAATTAACTCAAAATAAATGAAACAATTAACGGATTTCGACGAAATTTGATACCTACGGATACTTTTATCGGGGGAGTGTTTTCGACGGGTCAAATTGTGACCCCGAACTGACCTTGACCTTCAAAATGGTCAATTCAAGGTCAAAGCCCGGACGAAGTCGGGTCCCCTTCTAGTTCTATATATAATATCATTTAATATCATGCTGTATACATGTCATTGAACTTCTGTAACACCATTAAACTGATTAAAGCTACCATGACATTGATTAGTGTGACAATGACTTGCCCAAGCTTTATACGAGTGACACTGGCAGACGATTAGAAGGCACGAATACTTAAATACTATCCCCCGTGAAAAATAAAATGAAAAAATAAAATGAAGTACCGCCCGCCCGCCTGTTTTTTTCCTTCATGTTACCCTAAACTCAGGTATTCTTCCTTTTGGTCTAATGGTTAATTTGGAACATTTTTCACATTCATTTGGGGTGTACATGTAGCATGCCAGATAACTATCTAAAAATTCTCACGAAAAAAATGTCCCAGTTGATTATCGCATTATATTAATAAAATATCAATATAAAAACAATATTAATTGATAGAAGCATTTCCGGACAGGTGTCAGACTCATTTTATACCCCACGGAAACTATATAAATCTTATTATAAATCTTGTTACAATCTTTAAAAGTTATATTTTAAGATTTCAAGCGAGGTAAACACAGTTACTGGACATAAAGTCCCAAAAATAACGTTTTAGTCAAATTTATAAATTGGTACAACTAATATAAAAGCTCAAGTATTAAATGAAAGCATTACCAATTAGCCGGACAAACATAACTCAAATAAATGCACTGAACACAAAACATCAGGCATATATCACCCGTTTCCTATAATTAACATACACATATACAACTCGGCAGTGATAAATTCATTCTGGACGCCAAATTAACTGAGTTTGAAACTTTTCACATTTAGTGCCGTCACCATCAGGGGTCGATTTAATTTTTAAAATTTGGATATTATTTTGTAGCACTGGGTAGATTTTGTTTAGCATTTCCTACCAAAAATGTTTTTTCATTGTAAATTGGTTAGCATAAATTGGAAATTGCATCGCAAAATGGGATGCAAATCCAGTTAAATCAAGCCCATCTATACTTGTTCAATCACAAGTTGGAATGAACAGTGTTCTGCAACAAATAGTATGTCTGAACACATGCACTTTTTTTTCAGGACACCAGTTCCCTTCACATAATGATTAGAAACAAAATGGCGACATCGATGGCAATGAGTCATTCATCGCTAATTGTTAATTTGACATCCAGAATGATTTTATCGCTGCCGAGTTGTAGAGCATGTGATTTATAGGAAACAGGCGATATATGGCCGGTGTTTTGTATTTATTTGAAATATGTTTGTTCGGCTATTTGGTAATGCTTTCATTACTTGAGCATTTATATTAGTTGTACCAATTAATATATTGGATTAAAACATTATTTTGGGGCTTTATGTCCAATAACTGTGCTCTAAGGAAGTTCAGGTCATATACAGTTTGTAATTTTATACAATAGGTCGCCAGTTAAATGAAACGTAAATACAGAAGTATATAATAGTTCTTGAAATTGGCCTCGGTAATGAGCAATGGCGTGGGACATGCCATGGCAACATGTGGAATCTGTAATGCCACAGCATTAAATTTGCTGTGGGAAATTTTTCCCTAATTTCGAAGGCTGGTGAAGGTAATTATAAGTAGAGGTGAGACTATCCAAGTTAGACTAAGGATACACACCATAGTGCAATTGGGCTACATTAAGGGTAGCAATATTAACTTATTATTATTATTATTTTTTTTTAGAAATGCAACATCTAACAAAATTACGAATGCTGCAAAAATAAAATTCTATTAGTAAAAAAGGAGGGATAACTGCACTAATATAAAAGTCAGACGGACCTCATAATTGCAAGTACACAGGTTTCAATTGTAATAAATATCTGTGCCAAGTTTGAAAAAAGAAATTTAATGAATAAATAATGTAGGAATACAAGCTCGGATCAAGTTGCATCCAGATGGACAGACGGACAAGCCGATCCCCGAATGCACATGTACCTAATATTTAGTATATATTTCTTAAATAACTATTAACCCTTTCATGACTGGGCTTCATATTTTAATAATATGTTTACATTGAAAACCAATAAATGAAGAAAAAAAAACATATGAAAAGTGTATACAAAAGATGGGGGAAACAAATATAGCAAGATGGCAGATCAGCAAAGTTAGGATGAAAGTGTTGGTTGCAGACTATACCTAAGTAGGGGAGTTGTGATGAATATCAGTCACAATAAAGGCAGAGTTATGGTGTTTGAGTGGTTATATTGAGGAACAGATAATATACTTCATGAATTATTTAATCTTAAATATGAGTTAACTTAGTCAAAATTGTAGTCAAATAACATCATGTTTTCATTAATAATAAGCCAGGAGATCCGTTCAATATCAGTTTAATTATATAATTAGGGCATATCTCAACAATGTTCTTTCGGAAATTCTGCTAAAACCCTGTGCCAATGCATTCTCTAATATCTCCCATAGGGAGCTTCACATATAAGAATACATTGGCCTAACAATATTTACCGTAGCCTTGTAAGCCAGTTCATTCTCTTATAATATGCGAGGCTATGGGAGCCTTGCATATACAAGAGAATACACTGGTACAGGTTCTTGAATGCTGCACTACACAGCTCCCATCATGAAAGGGTTAAGTCAGAGGTGTTAGGCTACAATCTACAATTTTGCAGGGTATAAAGCCATATTAACCAAAGCTTGCTACCAGTGGGAAGTACCAGGCAACCTAAAATAAATATGAATAGCAGTGAAGGAAAGATTAGTGAAGCAGCTTCCAATCAACTTTAAAACTAATAAATTTCTATTAAATACTAACATGCAACATTAAAAGATGTAAAAGGTATAAATTTCTGCAAATGGCGACAACAAAGTTACAAAATTCTCAGTCTTTCGATAAATCGAGGAGGTTTGCTGTACATCACTCGCTTACCTTTGAAGGCAACAACATTGTTTGAAATATTTAGAATAGAATCAAGCCTAAAAAAAAAATACTGATGTTTCCCTTAATGGAAAAAAAATAAGATGGGTGCAAATAAAAATAAAACCATCCATAACACCATATACCGGTATATGGAACCTATTCATTCTGAATATGTGACCCGCCATATCAAATCTAGTCGTAAGTCGGGATTATTTTTACCCTGTGCCAATGCATTCTCTTATATATGCGAGTCGACCATAGGTCGCCTCGCATATATAAGAGAATACATTGGCCTAACAAGT